>JAJJMB010011112.1:239633-314908 GCA_023531105.1 Papaver atlanticum
CGATGAATCTATCCATTTACAAGTAGGATTCCTTCGCAATATTCTCTGAAACCTTAAACAAACCCTATTCTCACATATTTTATGCGGCTCCGAGATCACAACCTGGCCGGAAGTGGACTACTATAAGTCGGAAACTTGGTAAGAACGATGAATCCATCCATTTAAGGTAGGATTCCTTCGAAATATTCCCCGAAACCTTAAACAAACCATATTCTAGCATATTATATGCATACACTTGCTCCGAGATCGAAACCCGGCCGTGAGTGGACGACTATAAGTCGGAAACTTCGTAAGAACAATAAATCCAACCATTCATATGTAGGATTCCATCAGAATATTCTATGAAACCTTAAACAAACCCTTTTCTGGCATATTGTATGCATACCCTGGCTCCGAGATCGAAACCTGGTCTTGAATGGACTAATATAAGTCGGAAACTTGGTAAGAACGATGAATCCATCATTCACAAGTAAGATTCCTTCGGAATATTCTCTAAAACCTTAAACAAACCCTATTCTTGCATATTATATGCATACCCTGGCTCCGAGATTGAAACCTAGTCGTAAGTGGACTATTATAAGTCGAAAACTTTGTAAGAACGATGAATCCATCCATTTACAGGTAAGATTCCTTCGGGATATTCTCTGAAACCTTTAAAAAAACCTATTCTGGCATATTGTATGCATACCCTGGATCCAAGATCGAAACCTGGCCGTGAGTGGACTACTATAAGTTTGAAACTTTGTAAGAACGACGAATTCATTTATTTACATCATTTTTCCTTCTCCGGAATTTAAAATTTAAATAATGTAGTTCAACATTATTAAAGATTATTAATTAACGAATTTAATGATTAGGCCTACACTTTTATTCGAGGGTCAATTTTGGAATCAACATATATATATATATAATTCTAAGCATGCATATTCAACGAAGTCAAAAAACTATAGAGCTAGACGAATTTGTCTTGAAATGTAACGATGAAAACAAAATCAGTCGCTAGAATTATTGTTGCTGAACGTGAATAGCTTCCAACCTAAGTTGATTTTAATATAACTCCAGTGATGATAAACACATTTTTGTGTCTAAGTTGTCCTCAATTTTTTGTATTGTTGGTACTCGAATTTGTACTTATTATGGTGTTTTTGTGTATGTGTAGGTATTTTTGGAGAAATAAATATGTGTGGAAAATTAGGCTCGAAAAGTTGATTTAGGCACCCTGAGGACAGCTGCTAAATGGACCCCAGTTTTTGATAAGGGGCACCCCAGATGATAAGGGGCACCCTTTTTTACTATTCCCGCCCACCTGCTATCGGCACCCCATCATATGATATGGGGCATCTTCCTCTTCACGGTTTGAAAGAATTTTGGCGGGAAATTCACTTCTCTTTCCTTCGTAACTCCGGTGAAATTTAGGGAAGATTCTGTTGGATATTTTTGAGGGATTTACACAAGTATTATGTGCTCATTATCTACACACGTCTTTCACGTGTTTGAAGAATCAAAACTCGGCTATATTTGGTGTACCTCTAAAACAGGAAAGAAAATATTATTCATCAATCATCTGCTATATATTTGGAAGGTTAGCGTGTGGAATGATCGAGTTCGTCTCTAAATAACCATGTTAGCAGCGTGTTTTGATGGAGCTCAACTATAGCAGACGCATGAGAATGAAGAGAAGAAAAATATATCGGGATATTCTTTTGCCATTTTTGGAGAATTACAGCATGTTTGACAATTATAAGTGTTATAAAACCCAGGTTTTATTATTTTTCTCCTATTTCACTATTGTGAACACCCTTTTAGTAATAAAGATGAATTTTGAGCGTGTTTCCAATATGATGAACAGAACCCAACACTAGGTCGACGGAGGAATCCGAATTTCATACATGGGTAAATTTATTTTATTCTTTTTATGACTTTTACACTTATTTTAAATAGAATTATGATTTTGATTAATTAGTTATATTATTTATTTGATGGGTCATGCTTGCTTAAATGTTTGATGTCCCATGCTTACGATTTATAACTAATATTTTGAGAATCTACCTTGGCAAAATCAGAATCGATGTTATTCTATTGAGCGATAATTTTTGAGAATAAATAATTTAACCTTATGTAATGAATTCGGTGGAATCCTAGTCCCAGTAACTCTTTTCATCTTGTTACCATTATTTGTATATATTATGTTATTTTTAGTGTTTTCTATTTTTAATTCTTAAAATCAATCTCAACAAAGTCCGAGTGAACGACAACCTCTCTTACCACTATCTAAAATTCGATCAAGTGATTAACAAAAATT
Source organism: Papaver atlanticum (assembly GCA_023531105.1). Classification (NCBI taxonomy): domain Eukaryota; kingdom Viridiplantae; phylum Streptophyta; class Magnoliopsida; order Ranunculales; family Papaveraceae; genus Papaver; species Papaver atlanticum. The sequence continues at coordinate 241,936 of JAJJMB010011112.1, forward strand.
TTAGATATAAGGAAATAGTAGAAAAAGAATACTAGCGATTGAAGGAAAATCAGTCAGTACAAAAATTGTTGTTACACGTAAATAGCTTCCGACGTTTTTATGTAGTTGCTCCAAAATTAGTTGTAAGATAGCTCCAGCGATTAGTAGAGATTTTCAGCTGCAAGGAACTTGTAGATAGATAACACTATCGACTAAAAGAAAAATAGTCGCTACATTCGTTGTGGCTGAACAGAAATAGCTTCTAGCGTATTCAAGTAGTCGCTCCATGTTAGTTGTACGATAGGTCGAGCACCTTACATGATTTTTAGTTGAAAGAAAATAGTGTATAATATTTTGTAGTGACTATTATTTTTTCAGACACAAGGATGAGTAGCTACAGGAAACCAACAACTAATTTTTTAGACAGTCGACAAAATTTAGTTGTAAGAGACACTTTTTCTTGTAGTACGCTTTTTCAAATAGCCCATGTCATTATTAGCTTCGCTAAGGTCTCACCACTGAATCAACCATTTGTTGGAGGAGGAAAGGGAGGAGGAAAGGAGCTGTGATTTTCTCTGATGTAACTGCTAATATGGAGAGTAATGTGTGGCAGTTACAGTGCGGGTGAATCCGCGGATTTCAAAGTCCAACCACAACCAAACCGCTAAAAGTGCGGATTTGAAAATCCCACCCGTGTCCGACCCATAGATCTTGCGATTTGGATTTCACCCACAATTTTACGGACGGATACGGGTGAGATCCGCGGTTCCGGACTTTTTACTCACCCCTACTTGTGAGGCGCAGTTAAAAACAACATCAACTCTCGACATGAAACTAGTATGTTGGATGTGAGGTAATATATATATACTAGATGTGAGCGCACGGGCTCAGATTGGTTGCCCAAGCCTAAACTTAAAAAGAAAATTACCCATGTAATTTTTTTTTACTTAAAGTATTATCTTTTTTACTTCAAGGAATTATTTTCTCGTGGGGGCGGATAAGTTTTTTTTTAAATTATTTAATATTTTTTGGTGGGGCCAGAAGTTCTTATTTACTATTGGTCTAAATTTTCTTAAGAGAGTTTATTGGCCGAAATGTTTTCCGGTGGGGCCAGAAGTTTTAGGAAAAGAGCTTGATTCAGCTTTTAACCACAACAGAAGAAATTCACCTGAAATCATATTATTAATTAATTGCTTTTAATGAAACAAGTCGTTCACAAATACCCATCCATACACCGGTGAGCAAATAAGCAGCTCGTGATAGATGAATCTTTGGTCACTAATTCTTGCTTTTGTTTCTTTGGAGCATATGGGCTACATAGCTTGATTGAATATGCTTATTAGCTAAATAGAATAAATGAACAAAATGAAGTGGTAAATATATGGAGACAAAATGCATGTAGATTTTACTTATGCAGATTCTAGGATACTTGTTGCTTCAACTCGTGGGTTTCATGGCAAAGAAAATATCAATGTTTACTCCAAAGTTTTTTTACTCTTTTCACCCATGTCCAAGTGTCCCATGTTACATCTACTTTTTATTTTGTTACAAAACTTCAAAATCCCTCTCTCTGATTTCTCTTAGATTAATGGAACTTTATAGTGGGATTACGAAAAGGTTACAGTTACGGTAGGGATAATCCACAAGAGAAGCAAGAAAATTTGAGAGTGCAGCATCATGCTGTCTTTCTTCACTTGATTAATTCTGATTACTCATCATCTCTTCTATATTTTAAAATTTGGGGGTTTAGTTCTTCACCAATCATCTCTCTTCATTTTCATTCGCACTTTCTTTACCCTTCTTTGTATTCTTCAATTTTTGATTCGACTGAATCCCAAGAAAAAATTAAACTAAACCCTTCTCTCTTTGTCTGATCTTAGCCAGAAGAAAGAAATTTTTGGCCGGAATGAATATCGGTTAAAAGGAGAGATCTAATGGCTGGCTTTCAATTATTTTTAACGGCTCAGATTAAATGTGCCGACATTGAAATTGGGTGGTGAACGGAATATGGTTAACGAATTTAGATTCCGTTGCTGGCATTAATGGGGTGTGTGGGGGTGGGGTGGGGGATTAGAAAAACGACCGGTGGAGATAGCTCTTGAGGCAACAACTAAACTATGTGAAATTTCATTGAGTAGGAGTCTGCATTGGAGCAGCTAAGGGCAAGACTAAATAAACGTCATCAAGGTAATGATTCAAAAAAACGACAAGGTGTTAGAGCACTTCTCGGTCGAATTCGCAAGCGTTGCTATCTCAAGCTTGTTTGTTAAGTTTAGTTGATCAAAACTATATACTTGATTTCTAGTTTACTTATAGCTTTGTCTCGGATTAGGATAGAAGTGTGTAGTTGAGCATTAAACCATCTAGTTAGCTGCTTCATTTGGTGGTTTCCACTTGGGATGGATCTTTCTGCCCAACATTTACATGCTAATGAACCCAAAACTTAGATTGTTCAACAGCTTTCTTTGTAAAGAGGATAATCCTCTCATCTTACAAGGGCCATCAAAAGTTCAAAATCTTGTGGTGAATTCGGGGTTTAAAAGCCTAAACTAGCACTTCTGCTAGCCAAATGCTCACATTGTTGTGGATCATAATATCAAAATCCCCAAGCCTACTCTTCTGACAGCTCAAGTGTGAATCTATATGATTTTCCATAGTCGTTTGAATGTACACAAGAAAAGAAGAGACCAACCAAAGCGACGATTATGAAAAAAATTGATTCCTATCTCATACTCGCTTTTGTATTAAAACAGTTGAATGTGGCATTATAAAGATGACAATCCTTCACTGAGCCCGCCACATGTTGTGCGCTACGCCGCAAAACCAGCCCCTTACCAGTCTCTTACTACTTTTTCTTCTGCATGATTCTTTGCTTGTTCCATTTCCTTGGTATGTTATACTCCGCTGACCACACATTGAGTCTGATTCCAACGCCAGTATCGTAGAAATAAGAAACACGGTGTCGTATGCTACTGATGCAGCAAATGGCGTCAGAAGAGGTAACCAGAAATTAATACGGTGATTGGAGTGAAAAAGAGAATGAGAGGATATCAAGTGCTCTCGAATTTTACAGAGAATAGAAAGACACGCTGAAAGAAGTTATTAATTTTCAGCTAAACTGTACAGATAAGTAAAAAGTGACCAATCGGGATTTTCAGGTAGACCGCGTAGTGGCGGAGCCAGAGATTAAGATTGAGGGGCCTAAAATAAAATTTTATAAATATGTTAGACTTAATGGACTAAATATTAAGCATCCTACATATTTTACAAATATGTTGATAGGAAGTATGAGCATTCCTTTGCTAGCATGCAACTAATTAAGTTTCATCAAGCTTGGCCGCAATCATCTCTCGCATCGAGTTACCGATCTTAGATGATATGAAGGGCCAACGTGCTGGACCGGCAATGCTGCAACTCATTGCGGCTGCCTACGTACCCTTCCATACTCTAAAGGGATCAAGCACAGACCGTAGTTCATCCTTGAAGGGACAGAAACTTAAACCAACTCGTTTGCAAGGTCGTGGCCTAGCAAAAATGGTAATGTCCTAGTCCGTCATAATGCACAATGACGGGTCCCCGACATGGCATAGTGATGCCTTTGCATCAAATTCCCCATTGGCGACGTTACGGAGCTATAAATGAGACTTAGGCATCATTTATACTCTTTCGGCTAAGCTATGAAGCTTACTTGGTGCATGGTCCGCATATGCACCTTCAACCAACTACCCCTCCCTATACATGTTAACTTGGTGGACTAAATATTAAGCATAAGGTGGGCTAATGCAGAATTTGGAATAAATTTTAGGAGCTTTTATATGAATATTAGGATTTTAGCGGGGCTAGAGCCATGGTTAGACAACCCTTGGCTCCACCCCTATGGTAAGATTTTGGTGATGTTTACGGTAAGATTTTCGTTCAATCTATTGAAAATGTTATCAGGAACTTATCTTTACACTGTCAGCTGTAGTTCCTCCCTATGTTGTAAAAGGCGTCCCGGACGCTCGCCTAGGCACCTAAGGCGCCAAGATATGCCTATTCATGCAGTTTTCCAATTTTTCCTCAACACCTTATGCGCTAGGTTTGGCGCCTCGCCTAACGCCTAATTATACAACATAGGTTTTTCCTTAAGTAAATATGCGTGGTGATAATCCTACCACTTTCCGTTCGATGTTTTAGTTTCAGTGGATTTGTTTAAAGTCTTGCTTTTTTGTTCACTTCAGCATGCAATCCTTCCCTGCTCTTCTGAACTTAAGATTCGTTGTAGCTGACTCTCTCCGAAAGGATCATGTCATTTCCACATATGTAATCCCATTTCACACTGACTTTGGGTTGCAAAACCGACCTTCCAGCCACGATTAAAATCATGATTTTCGTGTGGAATTATTCACCGTTCAGAATTTATATTGTGCACACCTACGATCGAACTAATAAAAATAGTCAGCGTCTGGTAAGGTCTTTCTCTGATTACCATGATGATGAGCATAGTGCAAAGAATAACACAATTAAACTCGAAAAAGGTGTTAACAAGAGAGAAGCTGTACCAACCAAAAGATTGCGCTCTTTAGTAGCTTCCTCCCTTCTCTCATTTTCAGCACGTTTACAAAGTCCAACATTTGATTTAGGAATTTAACTGGCTCACGGCCAAAAGGATCTACCGTAGTCTGCAAAAAATTTACATACCGTAGTCCAACAAGTTTTTGCAGCTTTGTAGGTTGGCCTTTGTAAAAATCAGGTAATATCAACAAAGAAAAGATGAAAAATTGGAGTATTATTCATGCTTACTATGTCGATTTTTACTCCTAAACCCCTTTCTTTAGTTTTCCTATGATTTATGTATATATTAACTCATGTGCTACTATTATGTTATCAGAAACTTGTCTGTTGGAAAGAAAGGCCGACTGATAGGGGAAATTAACTTATCAAGTAAATCTTTCATTCTATTAGCTAACAGTTTAGATATTACTTTGTAGGGTATGTTAGAAAGGCCAATCGGTCTAAAATCAGAAGCAGATTTTGGCTCTTTTGTTTTAGGAATTAGGAAAAAAATAGTTTGGTTCAACTCTGGTCCAAATCTTGTAGTACATCCAGGTACACCTACACAGGCTCTTGAGGATAAAGACGAAGAAAAAAATTAATTAAGGAAGAGTTGGAGATGCTCAATGGTATTTTTCTCGTTCAAACGACTAATGATCAGCCTTTTCAAAGAACCAGATTTATGCCCGTGCTCCGCACCGGATCGACATCTGTTTTTCTTTATTGATTTGGTGTGCACCGGGCTTTGCTCAGCCCCGTTACGATGTATTTTTGATTTGGTATGCGTGCCTTGCATTGCCCCCTCTCGATGCATTAAATGGGTGGAAAAAAGATCGAAATACGTGCGGATTTGATTTGATTTTTTTGTTTTATTTTCACCGAAAATATGAGTGCAATATATGGGCATTTTTTTAATTTTATATTTTCCTTTATATATTAATTTAGAAAAAAAGAGTCCTAATATGATAGGTACTCGATTTCTGAATTGAATATGAACGTCCATAAAATTCCAAACACGGTAAGTGTTCTCGTCAGAACTTTTCGTTTAATAAAACTCGAAAAGACCTTATTTCGATCTATATGAAGCGAGAATTTCCACACCATTGCTTTATTTATCAGGCCGTCTTTAGATTTTCACTCCAGGGGCTGATAATGTGACTCTTGATATGTTACATTTCAAAAAACCACTACTTTATCTCATCTCTCACCTGATTTTTGAAAGTGAACTAGTGGAAGTCAGCAGTTTTGACATGAGTCGTACTCCCCCACCCCTTACCAGTTCCCCTACTAATAATAAATCGGTTGTACGTGTTTAGTTTAGCCTGGAGGTTCAAAACGAGTGGATACAATTTTTACCAAATGATTCAAAAATCACAAGAGAGAGGATCCAGAACTCACCTACAGTTCTCTTCTCTCTTCCACAGTCTACCTACACCATCATCAATCTGCTAATTCCTCATGGAGATCACAACTTCAAAAATCCCAAAAATTCTCAAAAATCAAAAACCTATAGATATCCTTGCCTGGTCTATCATCTGCCTACCACGTTCGTATTGGCAAAAAAATCAACCATGTCATTAACACGAGCTATCCCAAAACGGAAAAATTAGGGAAAAGAATAAAGAGTTTGATGTTTTGTTTTACTACAGAAACGAGCTCCTCTTCTTCTTTATGACTCAGAGGGAAATTTCCTAGAACCCAAAGAGAAATTGATTGCTTTTGTGAAATCATTAAGAAATCCACTCACTCTCTCTCCTCTCATTAAGAAATTTCTTTGTAAGTGTCTGGTTAACTTGTATACCCGTATAGGTGTTAAGGTTTATTAAAACAACAATTTTGTAAGTTGGAAATAAGATTCGTTTGTTTTATTGCATTGAAAATAGTAATTCTTTGTATTAGGAACAAAATTTGTTGTTTTTAGTGTAAGATAATCGAATTGTTAGTAGAATAAGACAAAAAAACACAATTTATTTTTTGTTGTCTTGATTATGTAGATATTGAGAATGTTTTGGGTATTTCTGCATAATTTATTTTTTGGGTTGTGGAATTGATTTTTCTTGGGACCTGAGTATGATTTTGCTCTGGATGTTGTTATTTACCCTAACTTGTATCCAAACTACGCCCAATATTGTCATGAACGGTGATGTGAAATTTTGTTGGTTTGGATGATTCATGTATAATTGATGTAACTTCCTGTATTGTCTTTGGTAAGCACCAAAACTGTAGTTAATTGGTTTATGGGGAGACTACTTGTTAAGTGTATGATTATGTTCTTGATCTCTTTTAATACTGACTATTCTGCTTTAAAATGTTCATTTTGTTTGCGTATGTTCTACTTCTCGACAAATTCAGGCATTAGTATTAAACTGCATCTGTGTATATCTTTAAGATTATGTTAGTTTGGATGAATTTATTTGAGTTTTGAAGTGAAATGATTGTATTAGGATTTAATTTTCTTTATGTTGGCTCTATGGCAAGCATGAGTTCTGTGGTTGACACTGTTGGTTTGCACATTTGGGAAAACGACCATAAGGGATTGGTTGGAATGCTTGTTTGTGAGGCTGTTCATTACCTGCTTTAGTTGTTTGAAACAATGTCGAGAGATGAAAGTTGAAAGCCTGAGGCATGATTTTAATTTTGAGGGACTGAGGTTGCTCATTACCTGCTTCACTGAGTAACTTGTTGAGTTGGGTTGGTTCGGTAGTGTTAATGAACTGGATTCTAAATTAGTCACGATTTTAATTTTGTCTTACGCTGAAATTCATTTGAACTGATAATTGTTGTCTTCTGATTTCTTTTACCAGTGAAACCAAACAGCAATGGAGCTCTTTACTACAACAAAAACCTCAAAATCTTGGATGCAAATCAAATCATCGGCCAAGCAGTGAAAATCCCAGTGAAATCATCTTCATTAAATTTCTTTCTGATTACCCTAATCTTCATTCTCCCACTTTCATTGACTCAATTATTGTTTGAAGGTTCATTCCTCAACTTTTTTATTATCCTTTATGATTACTATTGGTTGTTTGGGTAATTAAAAAGAGATGTTTCTGGATGATTTTATTAATGGAGAAGTGGGAACCTATTTGGTTCTTCTCACTCTCTCTAATTTCATTAAGTTGAAGAGATAATACACTCCCTCTTCTACTTGGTCTATAAAAGACCTTACAAGGAAAATGTGTGGATGTCTAACATCCACTCATTTGAACAACACACAACTAAATATAAAGTTAACACTCCTATTACACTAGTTCACTAACATTACATTACTCAACAATCTCCTCCTTAATGTGATGTTTTTCTACTCCTAGTAGTTCACGGAAATGTTGAAATTTTCCTTTGGCAAGTGCCTTGGTGAATATGTCCGCCAATTGGTCTTCCGTCTTGCAATACTTGAGTTCTATCTCACCATCTTCAACCGCTTCTCAAATGAAATGGTACTTGAGTTTGATGTGTCTTGCTCTACAATGCTCAACCGAATTTTTGGACATAGCAATTGCCGATTTGTTGTCACAAAAAATTACGGTGCTTTCTTCTTGCTTCTCTTGAATGTCTTCCATGATTCTTCTTAGCCATACAACATGAGATGTAGCTATTGATACCGAAATGTACTCCGCTTCCACCGTGGATTGAGCTACGGTTTCTTGCTTCTTCGATGCCCATTTAAATATACCCGAACCAAGAGAAAAATCATACCCCGATGTACTCTTCATGTCATCAATACATCCTCCCAAGTCGCTATCACAATAGCCAACTAATTTGACATCCAAATTTATTGAATACATGATTCCAAAATTAATTGTTCCTTGTATGTACCTCAACAACCTCTTTGCCGCGCAAGGATATAGATGACTAGGTGAACTCATGAACCTAGAAAGCATACTTGAAGCAAACATGATGTCGGGTCTTGTATGTGTAAGATACAACAAGTTTCCAATAAGACCTCTATAGTAAGTCTCATCAACCTTTCTTCCTCCATCATCTTTATTCAGTTTCTCATTCACTACAAGTGGTGTTGATATGGGGTTACAACCAAACATACCAAATTTCTTCAACACCTTTTCGGCATACTTGCTTTGAGAAATGAACACTCCATCTTCACTTTGGTGAACTTTAATACCAAGAAAGTACTTGAGCAAACCCATGTCACTCATCTCATATTTCATCATCATTTCTCTCTTGAATTGTTCAATCATTTGAACATCATTTCCCGTAAAGATAAGGTCATCAACATATAAGGCAACGATGAGAATAGACGTACTTTTTGTCTTCACATATAGTGTAGGCTCACTCTTCCTTTTGTTGAAGTTTAGCCTTTTGAAGTATCCATCTATCTCGCTATACCAAGCTCTTGGTGCTTGCTTGAGTCCATACAAGGCTTTCTTCAACTTGTATACTTTGTCTTCTTCTCCTTCAATCACAAAACCTTGTTGTTGTTCTATATAGACCTCTTCATGGAGTTCGCCATTCAAAAATGCCGATTTGACAACAAGTTCATAAAGTAACCAACCTTTTTGGGAAGCCATAGCAATCACGGCTCTAATGGTGTCAAGACGAGCAACCGGTGCAAAAGTCTCATTGTAGCCGATGCCGGGTTGTTGTGAATATCCCTTTGCCACCAACCTTGCTTTGTACCTTTGAACCGATCCGTCCGCATTGTACTTGACCTTGTAGATCCACTTCACACCAATAACTTCTTTGTCACTTGGCCTTGCTACTTTCTCCCATGTATTATTCTCGTCAATGACTAAAACTTCTTCTTCCATAGCTTTTATCCAAACCGGTTCTTTTGATGCTTCTTCAAAATTTTCCGGTTCGACCACACAATAGTTGCATCTTCCACACACTTAACTCAAACTATGCATCTTCTTTGGTGCCGATGGTGGTGATGTTGATGCACTAGTACTTGGAGACATACTTGGAGATGCTCCTTGTCTTGTATTTGGAGGTGTTTGAGGTAGTTCTTCCTCATTTTCTTCACCTTCTTCAACTTCATTTGTTGCTGAATTTTCTTGCTCTTCATCAACAATAATGGTTCTCTTCTCAATTTTACCTTCTTCCCAATTCCATGAAGCTCCTTCATCAAACAAGACATCACGGCTTGTGATCATTGTGTTGTTCTTCAAGCTAAACAACCTATAACCTTTTGATTGGAGGCTATAGCCAATGAATATACACTTCTCACTTGATCCATCAAGCTTTGTTCTCTTCACAATTGGTATTTGAGGATAACACAAACTACCAAAAACTTTAAGATGCCTTACCGATGGTTTTCTTACACCCCATGCTTCAATTGGAGTTTTATCTCATACGGCTTTTGTTGGACACATATTCATCAAGTAGACGGCGGTGCTGATGGCTTCGTCCCAAAACGCTTTAGGCATACCCTTCTCATGAAGCATGGACTTCGCCATCTCCATAACGGTTTGGTTCTTTCTCTCGGAAACACCATTTTGTTGAGGAGTATAACCCACGGTTAGTTGCCTTTCTAAGCCTTCGTCTTCACAAAATTTATCAAACTCTTTGTTGTTGTATTCTTTGTCTCTATCACTTCTCAAAACTTTGATGTAGTGACCACTTTGCTTTTCAACAAAGCTCTTGAACTTCTTGAAGATGCTAAAAACTTCGGATTTTTGCCTCATGAAGTACACCCAAGTCATACGACTAAAATCATCAATGAATAAGATAAAGTATCTATTACCTCCATGAGTTGGTGTCTTCATTGGTCCACACACATTGGTATGTACCAAACCAATAAGTTATTTTGCTCTCCATGCTACACCTTTTGGGAATGGTTGGCGATGTTGTTTCCCAAGTGCACAACCTTCACATACTCCATCCTTGTGGTTGATATGTTGTGGAAGTCCTTGCACCATGTTCTTATTGGAAAGCACCTTGAGACTATTGAAATTCAAATTCCCAAGTCTTATATGCCATAACCATTTTTCATCAATGGTTTCCATCCTCAATGCAACATTCTTCTCCTTTTCAAATACAATTGGAAAGATTCTATTCTTCTCCATCTTGATACTCTTCATTACTTGTTTCTTGTTCTTGTGTTTCTTGTCATAAATGGTGCAATATCCATCTTCAAAATGAACCGCATACCCAAGATCCACTAGTTTCCCAACACTAAGCAAATTTTGTGCCAAATCCGGAACATATAACACATTTTTAATGTATTTTTCTCCATTGATAGTTTGCACGCAAATTGTATCTCTTCCGTCAGCTTGAACCATGTTTCCATTCCCCATCTTCACTAGAGAGTTTATGGATGTATCCATGTCAACAAACAAGCTCTTCACAATGGACATATGAGTTGAACAACCACTATCTACAAACCATACTTCACTCTTAGAAGTCTCCTAGCACTTTGACAAGCATAAAACAAATTTTGTTTTTCTTTTTTCTTTTCGGCTCTACCGGCTTGTTCTTCACCTTTGTACCTACAATCCTTCTCTAAATGTCCATACTTCTTGCAATGATGACATTGGGGTTTTCCTTTGTTCCAACAATTCTTCTCCAAATTACCATTCTTGTTGCAAAAATTGCATCTTGGTGCTTGTGAAGAATCACTCTTTGTGTAGTTGTTGGAGTTTGCTCCTCCTTTCTTCCATTTTCCCTTTAATTTGAAGTTAGATGCAGCATCACTCTTGTACTCATTTTTCTTCATTGAGTTCAAGTTCATTTTCGATTGAAAAGCACTCTCAATCGATTTCTCGGAGTGTCTTGACAACCTTTGCTCATACACCTTCAAGGAAGCCCATAATTCTTGTGACTTTAATGTAGAGAAATATTTAGTCTCTTCCAAAATAGCCACATTGGGTTCAAATTTCTCCGGCAAACAAATCAATATCTTCTCACAAATTCTTCTTTCTTCCATCTTCTCACCACACATCAACATATTATTAAAAATTTCAACAACTCTTGAAGAAAACTCATTCAAACATTCATTCTCATTCATTTTTTAGATTCTCAAAGTCTCTTCTATATGAATGTAATTTCAACTCTCTTACCTTCTTATTACCTCCATACTCTTGTTGAAGAATATCCCAAGCTTCTTTAGCTAAAGGAAAATGGATTACTCTTGGTAGAATAGTGTCTCCAACTCCTTGTTAAATGTACATGGATGCTTTTGCATTCTTCTTTCTACTCTCCTTAAGTAAATACTTTAGGGGTTGTTCTATAGTTTATGTATCTTCAATTTCATCATACCCATTTTGTACAAACTCTCACACATCTTGTGACATGAACAAGGTCTTCATTTTGATGGCCCAAAAATCATAATTTTCTCCATGAAAAAGTGGTATTGAAGGTTGTTGAATGTATAGACTTGAGTTACCACTACTTGCCATTGATTTGGTTGAAGATTGATTGAAGAAATTGGGTTTTTTCTTTTCTAGATCTAGATTATGAAAACTTTAAATGTTGCTGATTTTTTGATTTAATGGGTAGAAATTGATTTTTTTCACTCACCAAGATCAAATCTAATAGATCTAAGCTCTAGATATCAATTGTTGGTTGTTTGGGTGATTAAAAAGAGATGTTTGTGGATGATTTTGTTAATGGAGAAGTGGTAACCTATTTGGTTCTCACTCTCTCTAATTTCATTAAGTTGAAGATATAATACACTCCCTCTTCTACTTGGTCTATAAAAGACCTTACAAGGAAAATGTGTAGATGTCTAACATCCACTCATTTGAACAACACACAATTAAATGTAAAGTTAACACTCCTATTACACTAGTTCACTAACATTACATTACTCAACAATTACTTTTCCGGTAAATCATCACCTCCTTCGGAGTTCTTCTGCTTTCTTTCTCTATTCATCTTCCTCTTCCACTTCTCTCTTTTCTCTACCTCTGCTGTTCCTTTCACAGTAGCTTCTCTGTATGCATACAAATACATCTCCTTTGTCTCCACTCTCATTGCAGTTCCTCGCATATCTAAACATCTTATAATCACCTTCTTTTACGCTTTACTTCTCATAATCATCAACTTCTTCGCCGTCTTCATTCCTGCATTTGTCTTACGAGCTTTGTTAAATATTAATGAAGGAGCTCTGAGGTGGGGTTTTATTATCATATTTGCCATCATATACTTGCTTGTTAATTTGTATGTTACAGCTTTATGGCATTTAGCCAGTGTAGTCTCCGTTCTCGAACCAAACTTGTATGGCTTGGCAGCCATGAAGAAGAGTAAGCAACTCTTACAAGGGAAAACTATAATTGCTATGGAACTTGTGAATTCATACTTTACGGCTACATGGGTTATAGGATTGTTGTTAGGGTAAGCGATGCAGTTTCCTATACATTTCATGGTAAAGATTTTGTTGGGATCGCTGTGTTTGTTCATGTTGGTGGCAGTTAATCTCACGGGGCTATTAGTTCAGAGTGTATTCTTTTTTGCCTGTAAGGCTCACCACAAGGAAGTGGTTGATAAGAATGTTTTGTATGATCATCTTTGTGGGTATGATCACGACAAAGTGGGTTATAAATCTGTAGCATTGAATCCTCCTGGCACTGGCAGTTTGAAGATGCACAAAGATCACGGCAGAGTGGGTTATCAATCTGTTGAAGTGAATGATAATACCGACTGTACTATCAGGATGCAGGGCAGAGGGGGTTATCAATCTGTTGAAGTGAATGGTAATACTGACTCTACTATCAGGATGCAGGGCAGAGGGGGTTATCAATCTGTTGAAGTGAATGGTAATACTGACTCTACTATCAGGATGCAGATATCGGTTGAAGTATGACAGTGGGATAAATGAAGGACCTAAAACCTCTCTTTTTTAATGTACTTTCTAATTTCCAGTAATGTAGTGTAACTTGCAGACTATAGCAGGCTTAGATATCTCTAGCGGTAGTTGCTTGTGTACCTGGACTGGTATTTTAATGAAACTATCCTACTAATTATGCATATCATGTTGCAAGTTAGGTTCATTTTGAAATTGGTTTAATATCTTGTTGATTCAACTTCAAGGCATCTTTAGAAAGTAGATCAACTTATATATATATGTTGTTCATTTTAGTCCACTGGCGAATGTACCTACGCCTTTTATTTTTATCTACTTGCCAAATGCACCAAAATTTACCCTATGTTTTTGTTATATTCCAAGTTCTGTCATTTTCACCATCTCAGGAACCCTTGGATTCACCCATAAGCCAGATATGCATGAGAGCGCCACAGTTTCTGTTCATCAGCTGGCAATGTTTCTAAAGATTTGATCTGAGGCTATGTTTCCAACTCTGAGAAGGCAAGCCTAGGGAGAATCAGTGTCATAAACATCACATTAAAGGAACTCTTGGTTAATTGGAGTGACAAGTGATGAGTTCCGACATGCCGACTCATCTCGTGACTAGTGACCTGCTGCATCATTATAATAGGCTTCGAAGATTGAAGCGGGGCTGCACCTTTGCCTAACTATTTTGACAGTTGACCTACTGACATTGGCTTCCCTGATGGTGGTGTGTCAAAGGATTGAATGCTCTCCGGTATATTTTTACCTGATATCATTGCAATTGGTTGAAATTGTTTTCCACCTTTGACAAGGTCTGTCACCGGCCCATCTTTGGCAACCATAACACAAATGGACTTCAGCCGTTCACAATAATTAGTTCAGCCCCTTTTCTTATGATACTCAAGATGGATAAAATGTATATCAACAATCGTTTTTACCTTCAAGCTATTTTTCTTCAAGGCTCAACTGCCACCATTACCATTAAGGCTCAATTTTTCTCAAGCTTCCTGTATTAAACGAAGAAGCAGTTTTACTTGTGTCACCAAACGTTTGTATACCATAGATTTACACACAAGTAAAAAAGAACAGATTACAACAAAGATGTTTTTGATTTTTGGTCATTACAGAAACAACTGATAAAGACTTGAATCACTTAGCAGCAGCACCACCAACCTAACTTATTAGTGCCTATATATATCCTCTTCAAGTAAAAAATCTTAAGTAAATTAAGATAGCACTGTCGTGAGTGAGGTTGCATGTTGTGATTAGGTTCCATTACTCAAAACAGACTTTGTCTTCGATCAAGTGACTTCTTCTAAGTTTACGCAACATGCCATTCATAGTAAATCTAGTAATTAACACATGGGTTCCCTCCCTTGCAAAAACAGCAGCCTTCCAAACTTTGGAGCATTATTTCTTCAAGCCTCAACTACCACCACTATCATTAAGAAACAAGAACCACGAAGCTTCCCTTTGCAATTTGGTGTGATTGAAGGCTTTGCAATTTGGTGTGACTGAAGGCTATTGTACTGGATTAATACTAGGAGACCTAGCTAGTCCTGTTCGTCTAGTATGTGTCTTTCATTTCCGAGGTATTGAGCCTGTACCCCGAATATGCTAAATTAACAAGAGTGCCTAACTGTTCTAGGGAACAGTGCTGTACTTAGCTGCATTGTCCCTAAATTTGACAAGACAATATAAACTAGCCGCCCTGCCTATAATTATTATTATTTTTATTTTTTTTGTCCGGACAAAAATGCTAACCTATTTCTAAAAGTTTCCGATTCTCCTATCGTATACAATTTTAAATTGTTTTTAGTGTGTGTTTGTTACCGTCATGAAAAATTGTTTTTGTCTAAATCACCATGATGTTAAGTCCTTAAATTGTCAATATGTAGCGCGTTTGTTTGGATGTCAGAAGCAAAAATTAGAAGTAAAGATATTTTGCTTTACAAAAAGTTAGACTTTTTTATATTTAAAAGTCGTTCTGGAATTATACACCCAAACTAACTTCTTGTAGTTACTTCTGGATGTATATCCAAATACGTTATAAGATGTTCTGAACTTTCGAAGATATTTTCCTAAATAAAATCTTCTTTTCATGTTCACTTCAAAAGGTATAAAAATACATGATCATTTTTAGTAATCATTACAATTTTCGTTATATGTAGGAGTTTCTGTACTGGGGTTTTTAATATATATAACTCAAAAATTAGAATGTATGCTTGGACGACGAATAGTATTCCCATGGATTTTAGTGCTATAAAATCTAAAACCACCGAACTTAGTAACATTGAAGGGGGGACTATACATATCTGAGAAGCAAAGTCTTGTTATTAGGAGGGAGAGAATGGATTTGAGGAGGCGAAGATTTTGGACAAATGCGAGTCCATCTAGGTCAAAGAGCAATGATGCTAAAAAAAATTGTTCAAAATACTAATTTTTTACCCTCACTAACCTGACCACGTCCGCATCTCTTTAACCCGAATACCAACATAAATAAACCATACGCAATCAATCGTATTAAACTCATACCATTTTTTATTCCAAAATGTGCATCCTCATAATTATCCAGATTCACAAAGAGGTGATTACAAGATGCACATCCTCATAATTATTCATCAATAAATAAAGTGATTCACCAAGAGGTCGATAGATTCATGGTTCAGGGTTAAATAAAAGTGATCCACCAAAGTAAAAAAGGAATAAGGCAAGGTGATCCAATTTCACCCTTTCTTTTCTTATTAGTTGGAGAAGCACTCAATTTTATGATAAAAAAAGCTCAAGAAGAAGGTCTTATTTTTGGTTTTCAAACTAAGGATGATGGTATTCTAGTTAGTCACCTGCAATTTGCAGATGACACACTTATTTTTCTTGATGCTGATGTTGAACAAGTTAAGAATCTGAGACTAATTCTTCTTTCTTTTGAGCTGTTAACTGGTCTCAAGATTAATTTTGCAAAAAGCCAAATTTTTGAAGTTGCTTATGAAGGTGATTTATCTGTATTTTCTTCTATCCTTGGTTGTTACAGTGGCACTTTGACAACTACATATCTTGGTCTGCCATTAGGTGATAAGTGTAGAGATGTTGTAAAATGGGACAAAATTATTGAGAAGTTTATAGTAAAGCTTGTTGGTTGGAAGAAGATCTTGCTTTCTAGAGCAGGAAAGATCACTCTTATAAACAGTGTGCTCAATAGTCTGCCTATATATTACATATCTCTCTTTGAGATGCCTGCCTCTGTAATCAAAAAGCTAGAAAAAATCATGAGAGATTTTCTTTGGAATGATAACAAGGGAAGGAAGAAGATTCACCTTGTTAAATGGAATGCTCTTTGCAGAAGAAAGAAACTTGGTGGCCTTGGGATTAAAAATTTGAAACAAATGAACAATGCTTTGCTTTCAAAATGGACTTGGAGATTTGCAGCTGAAGAAGATGCTTTCTGGAGGAAGATTGTTCTTGAAAAATATGGCAGTGATGGTGTAATGTGGATCCCTAAAACTCCAAAATTTTCTTATGGGAGATCAGTGTGGAAATCTATCATGAAGTTCAAATCTTTTGTCTTGAACAATGCCAGATTCAAAGTTAATAATGGTAATTCTGTCAGATTTTTGGATGATAATTGGATTTATGAGCAACCTATTAAGACCTGCTATCCTAATTTATATGCTTTGTCCAGAGCTAAACACCTTTCTGTTGCAGAGATTTACTTGTCAGATGGTAACAATATTTCTTGGAATCTTCAAGTTCCAGTGAGACTTAATGCTGCTGCAAGAACTGAGCATATCATTCTCATGGCTGATCTTGCTTCCTTCAGGTTAAATGGTGCTCAAGAAGATGAACTACAATGGCCTTTAACTAAGAGTAAATGTTATTCTGTTAAATCAGCTTATGACAGACTCTCTTTAGAAACTGACATTATTCAGCACAGCTCCATCTTCACCTTTATATGGAATCTCAAATGTCCTCCAAAAATAAGGTTCTTCTTATGGTTGATTGCTCATGATAGACTCCCTACTAGGGATATGCTGAGAAGGAAAGGAGTAGAAGTTCCTGAAAATTGTTTATTCTGCAACAACAATGAGACAAGCACACATCTTCTACTACACCGTTCTTTTGCTTATGAAGTCTAAAGCTCCATTATCAATAAGCTGCATTGGTTCTATTGTGTGCATAATGATATTATTCCCTCTTTACAATCTTGGTTTCTTTCTCATCACAATGCAGCTAGTTTGGCTGTCTGGAATTTGGTGCATGTTGCTATTATCTGGAGCTTGTGGAAAGAAAGGAATGCCAGTGCTTTCACTGACAAGAGAAGTACTGTTACAGGTGTTGTAAACAAAGAAATTTATTGCCTGTTTACTTGGGCTCTAGCCATTAAGGATTTTGATTCTGTAAACTCTGCATCTGTCATGTATGATTGGTGTAACATCTATTTTAACCCTATGTAGGTTGGTAGTCTGTTACCTTCCTTTTGTCTTTTCTTTGTTACTATTTTCTTGTGTAGGGTGGTATAGCCTTTATATCCTCTCTTTTTTGATCAATAAATTTTCTTTGTCGATAAAAAAAAAGAAGAAAAAAAAAGGTCGATAGATGAACTCAGTTTATTGATTAAGCAAAACATTTTACTTGGGTTTCATGATAGAGATGGTATTATAAGTTATAATGTATATCAAAGTACTTTTCATTGTATGTTTCCCAGATTAGGGATTGGGGCAAAAATGTAAAACTGGCATAGTTGTTCTCATTGTATGTTTGAAATACTCGAATTAGATGTAGATGGAGACCAAGTCCATCAACTAAACACTCCTAATATTAAATCAGATCTTTAATTATCAATATGTTTGAAATACTCTTAATATTGATGATTTGTTCCTACTTTTTGGTTCGACATTTTTTCTTTAATATAACTCTTTTTCTAGATAAAATAAAATAATGAAAATAATCCTCAAAACACGTGTTATTATAGATGAAGACCAAATTAAACCCAATTCAGAATTTCAGGAATCAATTTACATACTTAATGAAAATGATCTTCAAGCTAATGTGATGAATTTGAAAGTTCCACTTCCCTTGCTCTTAGACTAATGTGGTCAGCACTTGTGACCTGGATTCGAGTCCCCCTCCCTGTAAGTTTTCCTGTTAATAATTAAGCTGTCTATATGTGTTTATAGTGCGTTTCTATGCAATCTCAGAAGTAATCTTTTGACTTTTAGAAGTCGGTTTAGGTATGGAATTATAAAACGACTTCTACATAAAAAGTTTAATTTTTTTTGAAGCATTTCTTTTTGCTTATGACTTCTACAAAAAGCAGAAACAGAGAAATACAGGTCAGATGCACTTGTATTTCTAAAACGGAAATAGAAGTGAGTCAACCCCTAACTCGTCGTGAATCAGATGTCAAACCGTTTGTTTTCAGTTTTGAGTCAGATCTGACTCAGACCTAATCCCTGACTTGGATCCGGTTGAGTCAGGTAACAAAGTACCCCTGACTCATGGGACTAAACCACTAACTGACATTTTTTGAATCAGTTGAGTCAAATCTGACTCATGTCAGGTGATTTCACATAAATCCAGACGACTCAGATCCAGATGACTCAAATAAATCAGGAGTAAACAATCACGGTGTTCGTCTAAGTGGAGAGGTCAAAATCCGTGGATACAAGTATTTCTACAAAATGATTCCCACTATAAAGAAATAGAAGTCAGATGCACTGTCTGGGATGTCAAAACGCGTGGATACAATTATTTCTACGAAGTGATTCCCAATATAAAGTGCAAGCGAGAGAATCTGAAACTCGCCTCTGGCTCTTTATCTTCCCAAGTCTTCTTACCCTCCTCCACCATCATTAATCCTCTCTACTCCTCATGGAGATCAGAAACCAATCCGGAACTGGGATATCCTTGCCTGGTCCATCATCTACCTACCACGTTCATACACTACTACGGTTGGCAAGAATCAACACAGACCTTAATGGTATCCCAAAACGGAAAAATTAGGGAAAAGAAAAAAGAGTTTAGATGTTTTGTTTTTATGTTTTCATTTGGAAATAAAGCAAAGGGAATTACTCTATCATGAACTACTACCACTAAAACTAGCTCCTCTTCTTTATAACCTCAAGTGAGAAATTTCCTTGATTGCTACTACTGGTAGGAAATTTGGTGAAAATCATCAAGTATTCCACTCACTCTCTCTCCTCTCCAGTTAAAAAAGGATTTAGGGTTTCAATCTCACCACCATCCTAAGGAGTTTTCCATCTGTTTTTTGTGGTTCAAGGAAGGAGGAATTTTTGTTCAGAGATCTTGAGCTTTTTGAGTGTAAGAAACCTTTTTTAACTCTCTGATTTACTTGGCTTTTAAAAAAATTTGTGTTTTTTTTAAGTATGATTTTGGTATTGTTACATGGTGATTTCATTGAGTAAGAATAATTCTGGTGAGTTTTTAGAGTTTGTTGTTTGAAAGTTGATTTTTTGTGGTTGGTTCTGCTAACCTGAGTACGATTTTGCTCTTGATGTTGTTATTTACCCTAATTTGTGTACAAATTATGTTCATATGGTCATGCATGATGATGTGATTCTAGAGGATTTTGTTTGGGGTTTGAAATGAAACAAACTTTTCAGGGTTGTATAAGTGATATAACTTCCTGTATTGTCTTTGATAAGTACGAATTCTGTAGTTAATTGGTTTATGGAGACTGCATGTTTAGTGTTTTCATTTTGTTTGTTTGTTTGTCTGTATGATTGTGTTCTTGATCTCTGTTAATACTGAATATTCTGCATTAAAATGTCGTATTTTTTGACTAATCAAGTCAGTAGTATTATACTGCATCGTGGAAGAAATTGTGCATGACTTTAGAAATTATGTATATCTTTAGGATTCTGTGAGTTTCAATGAATTTATTTGAGTTTCGAAGTGTAATGATTGTATTAGGATTTTGTTTTATTACTAGATCTTTAGGGTTTTCATTTTGGCAAGCATGAATTCTGTGATTGACGATGCTGTTGGTTGGCACATTTGGAAAAACGACTGTAAGAATATTCATTACCGTGGACAGCAGTGGGAATTTTTATCTGTAAGGTTACCATGGAGAGATGATGAAAATTGATAGTGTTTACTAGGTAAATTGTTCATTTTGATTGTTTTAGTAGTGTTAATGAATTGGATTCTAAATTAGACACGATTTCAATTTTGATTATGCTGAAATTTATTTGAAGACAGAGTTCAAAACTCCTAGTGTAGTAGGTAGTAAAATTTTGTAAGCCACTGTTGTATGAGATTTGGGAAAACACAACAGCAAGCTGTTGCATTATGGGGATTTGTAGTGCCATTTTAAGGTTTTGATTTTGAAATTTCAGTAATCTTCTGTTCAATTTGGAGGTGGAGTGGATATTATTTGCAGTTTCCAAATGATTTTTTTTTTTTTTTT
Organism: Papaver atlanticum; assembly: GCA_023531105.1. NCBI lineage: Eukaryota > Viridiplantae > Streptophyta > Magnoliopsida > Ranunculales > Papaveraceae > Papaver > Papaver atlanticum. The sequence goes on from JAJJMB010011112.1 coordinate 262,620, forward strand.
TGTGGTATACTTTTGATGATTTCTCATTCGCTTTTCGTCCAAATCAAGTAATTGTTTGTGTGTTATTTTTTTATTTTCATTGCGCATATACTCATGGTAATAACTTGGTGTCTTTGTTCCCTACAGGTTTCTTGATGGAGAAAGTTGGAAAAGACTGGGTTTATGAGGTGTTAAAAGCGTCTACACTCCTGTTACATTGTGCCAGCAGTTTCTTCTTCATCGTTCAAGTGTTTGCTGCTGTATTTGGAAGTGATGATCCACTTCTCCAACACAACTCGGTGGTGTTCCTTCGGGTATTTCGTGCTTCTTTCTTTTGCAATTTGGTAGGCGTGTTTTGTGTCAATCCTTCATCTCGTCGTGAATACCATTTGTTCAAGAAGTTTATCCACATCATCAGTGTTATATCGTCTTCTTTTTTTATGGTACTTGGTTGTCGCCTCTGGATATCATTCACAGCCCAGCATCCTTAAGCCTTCCGATATTGGTTAATTTTTCGTTGTCTTTTCAATCAGAGATTAAGGCTGATATGTAAATGCGTGTTTAATCTTACTTCCTTTTTGCTTTGTTGCAACGCAAACTTGGTGCGATAAACTTTGTTGCATATTTGTAGTATGTTTTATGTCATATGGCCCAGCTAGTAGCTAGCTAGATGCTGCATGTGCGAATTTGCAGGTACTTCCCTTTTTCTTTTTCAGTCTTTGTGAAAAAGACATACAGTGTGTACTTGTAAGAATCCTTGAATTCTCTAGGACATCAATTTCCATCTTTATGTGTTATTTCACTTTATTATCTCTGGACATAGACGAGGCTTGCTTTTCGTGTGACCTTAAAAAGGTTTTAGATTAGGGTACTTCAATAAGGTTGATCCTGCCATAAGCTGGAGAAGTCTCAGTACAGTTGATGGCTATAAAAGGTTGTACAGGGAGTGATGTTCATTTGGTAGTGTCTGTTACACTTGACACCAATGTAAAAGGTTGTAGGTAGGTTCGGAGAATCTATGACTACTACGTTAGAAGATGGAGCAAAACTAAAAAACGTTGGTGTTCTATGAATCTGATGCTTTGAAGGTTTGAATCCTAGTTGCAGATGGTGTCATTCCACTTGACACCATTGCATATACTGATTCATATAGAGTTCAGAGATGCTGATGTTTTTTATTTACATAGACACGCAAGACCAGAGAATAGTATAGAAATTAGTAAAAAATTGCTGCCTTCAATAAGAATCTGAATTCTAGCGGATCGGAATTCTACAAGAACAGATCCATATATAGTTCCTTGTTCTCAACTTAAATATACAGGACCATAGCACAGCATAGAGATTAGCAAGGTCATACATGCCTAAGATTTATGCGCATGAGTATATCAGGTCATACATGATAATTGATAGCATGGTAATTCTCAATGACTTTGAAATCGCTTCGCTTTGAATTAGCAAGAAACTAAAATTTGCTGATCCGTATGGTGAAGCGTTACTTGCTGGGAAGTAAAGTGTAAAAGTCAAACATTTGAGTTCATGATTTTTGACCTTGGACTCGATGACTCTCCCAAGGCCTGATTATGTATGTGCTTAATAAAGATTACGAGGAGAGTGGGAGTCGACCCTACATGACCTTCCCGCTTAGGCTCCTGAGAGTCTAAGTTTGTTCACACTTCTGATTTAAGATATTCTTCTGATTTGTTGATTGTTTAATTTGATGGTCTCATTATCACCAATGAAACAAGGAGGAAGCTAGATTGGGTTTTAGCACCATAGAATTTAACAAACTTCATTTGGACCATTGTAAATGTCCAAGAAAAAATATTTAGCCCACCCATTATTGGGAAAAAAATACGTGCACATTAAATATTATTTTCTTTGATACCAATACTAGTGTGTTTTTCTTCTAGTCTATAACTAATCGACGTGAAATGATACATTCGTTTCGACAAATTTAACTTTTTAAAATTGAGATATACCATGATGTTTTTCCATATTATATCCAAATTTAATATGGAAATGTTCAAGATACCAAACCTGAAAAAATAAAACTTCAAATAGATGTATCAGATCTTGGCTATCTCACTCTAACCTACACGAAGTAGTAAAAGCATCATGGGAATTACACTCCAATTTCACAACAAATGAAAACATTTCCCTAAAACTCCAACTCCTGTCCTCAAATCTTTCCCATTGGAATTCAGACGTCTTCGGTAATATCCATAAAAATATCAGGATTTTAAACAATAAAATTGAGAGCATCCATAAAGCGGAAACACTGCCAGAGATATAGACAAGCTAAAAAAACCTCCAAGCAGAACTAGGAAAATGGTACCAGATTAAAAATGATTACTATCATCAACTGTATAGAGATAAATTCTTCAAGGAATATGACAGAAACACAGAATATTTCCATGCCACCACCTCCAATAGGAAAAGAATCAATTCCATCAATACCCTTAGAGAACCTTCTGGCCTCTGTCTCTCGGACAGAGATCAAATCTATTCTCTTCTGATAACCACTTCTCTCATATCGGTACATTCCAGATAAACAATTGTAGCTTTGATCTGTCCAACATCCTAAAACCGTGCATTTCTGAGGAAGAAAATATATCTCTGCTAAAAATACCATCTCAAAATGAAATATGGCTAACTCTTTCCAATATGAATCAGTGGGGCGCTCCGGGGCCGGATGGTTTTCAACCGGGTTTCTTTAAGGCCAATTGGGAAGTCTTCGGCCCGGTCATTATTATTAACACAATTCAGGAGTTCTTTAAAACGGGTATTCTTGAAGATGATTTGAATCACTCCTTTATTACCCTTATCCCAAAAATTTCAAATCCTCAAACTCCGGGTGATTTTAGACCAATATGTCTAAGCAACACCATCTACAAACTAATTTCAAAACTTCTCGCAAATAGATTAAAGCCCATCCTAACCAAATTTATTTCTCCCAACCAATCGGCGTTCCTTCCTAGAAGAAAAATCACAGACAATATTATCATCGCACATGTAAATGGATGGACTCATCGTTCTTATCAAGTTTCTGACTTATAGTAGTCCACTCTCGGAAAGGTTTCGATCTCGGAGTCAAGTTATGCAAACAATATGCCAGAATAGGGTTTGTTTAAGGTTTCGGAGAATATTCCGAAGGAATTTTACTTGTGAATTGATGGATTCATCATTCTTACCAAGTTTCAGATTTATAGTAGTCCACTCATGGCCAAGTTTCAATCTCGGAGCCAGGGTATGCATACAATATGCCGGAATAGGGTTTGTTTAAGATTTCAGAGAATATTCCGAAGGAATCTTACCTGTAAATGGATTGATTCATCGCTCTTACCAAGTTTCCAACTTATAGTAGTCCACTCACGGCCAGGTTTCAATCTCGGAGCCAGGTTATGCATACAATATGCCAGAATAGGGTTTGTTTAAGGTTTCGGGGAATATTCCGCAGGAATCTTACCTGTAAATGGATGGGTTCATCGTTCTTACCAAGTTTCTGACTTATAATAGTCCACTCCCGGCCAGGTTTCGATCTCGGAGCCATGGTATGCATACAATATACCATAATAGGGTTTGTTTAAGGTTTTAAAGAATATTCCGAAGGAATCTTATCTGTAAATGGATGGATTCATCGTTGTTACCAATTTTTCGACTTATAGTAGTCGACTCCCGGCCAGGTTTCGATCTCGGAGCCAGGTTATGCATACCATATGTCATAACGGGGTTTGTTTAAGGTTTCATAGAATATTTTTCCGACTTATAGTTGTCTAGTCCCGGTCAGGTTTTAATCTCGGAGCCAGGTTATGCATACAATATGCTAGAATAGGGTTTGTTTAATGTTTCGAGGAATATTCCACATGAATCTTACCTGTAAATGGATGGATTCATCGCTCTTACCAAGTTTCCGACTTATAGTAGTCCACTCACGGACAGGTTTCGATCTCGGAGCTAGGTTATGCATACAATATGCCAGAATAGGGTTTGTTTAAGGTTTTGGGGAGTATTCCACAAGAATCTTACCTGTAAATGGATGGGTTCATCGTTCTTACCAAGCGTCCACTCCCGGCCAGGTTTCGATCTCGGAGCCATGGTATGCATACAATATACCATAATAGGGTTTGTTTAAGGTTTCAGAGAATATTCCGAAGGAATCTTACCTGTAAATGGATGGATTTATCGTTCTTACCAAGTTTCCGACTTATAATAGTCCACTCAAGGCCAGGTTTCGATCTCGGAGCCAGGTTATGCATACAATATTCCAAAATAGAGTTTGTTTAAGGTTTCAGAGAATATTCCGAAGGAATCTTACCATTAAATGGATGGATTCATCGTTCTTACCAAGTTTCTTACTTATAATAGTCCAATCCCCGTAAGGTTTCGATATCGTAACCAGGTTATGCATATAATATGCAAGAATAGGGTTTGTTTAAGGTTTCGGAGAATATTTCGAAGGAATATTATCTATAAATGGATGGATTCACCGTTCTTATACAGTTTCTGACTTATAGTAGTCCACTCACGGCCAGGTTTCGATCTCGGAGCCAGGGTATGCATACAATATGCCAAAATATGTTTTGTTTAAGGTTTCAGAGAATATTCCGAAGGAATCTTGCCTGTAAATCGATGGATTCATCGTTCTTACCAAGTTTCCGACTTATAGTAGTCCACTCCCGGCCAGGTTTCAATCTCAGAGCCAGGTTATGCACACACTATTCCAAAATAGTGTTTGTTTAATGTTTCAAGGAATATTCCGTATGAATCTTACTGTAAATGGATGGATTCATCGTTCTTACCAAGTTTCCGACTTATAGTAGTCCACTGACGGCTAGGTTTCGATCCCGGAGCTAGGTTATGAATACAATATGCCAAAATAGAGTTTGTTTAAGGTTTTGGGGAATATTCTGATGGAATCTTACCTGTAAATAGATGGATTCATCGTTCTTACCAAGTTTTCGACTTGTAGTAGTCCACTCCCGACCAGGTTTCGATCTCGGAGCCAGGGTATGCATACAATATGCTTGGGATATACACATTAGATTGACCTAATTCTATATATGATTCCTCATATATTATGGGATATAGAGGTGCGTATATAAATTCTTGTTGCTTCATTTTGTATTACTTAAAACACCATTCCTCAATTTTTTAAATTTCAATTTTTTAATAATAGTCTAAGCTAATTTTTGTTTTAACTCAAAACACCTTTCTGTATTGTACAATTTTTTTTTTGTTTACCACGTATATAAACCCATGTCTTTAATTCGAAAAAATGCTTTTAGTCCTCGATATAATCCGAGAGATAATATGTTGTCCAAATACTACGAAAAATAAAATCATCAATTAAACATACCAGTTTCCTTTTTCGTTTTTTTAGCTTCCCCCCACCCCCCTTATTGGATGTGTTTAAAGATCTATGTAAGTTGATAAAAGAAAACCAACACGACAACATTATTACGTTAAGTGTTCTGTTGACAATTACTGCACAGTCAATTAGGTCGTTAAACAAAATATTACCAACATCAGTACATTGATTGTTCCATTAAAGATTCTTACTCAATCGATTATGCCGTTAAGAAGAAAATGACCAACATCGATACGTTTAGGGTTTTATTGACGATTACTACTTAATCGACTAAGTTATTAAGAAGAATATGTCCAACATCAATACATTTAGGGTTCCAATGAATACTTTTGCAAATGTAATACTAACAGATAAGATGCCCTTATTGAGTTTATATTTATTGGATTATTTCGATATCTTTTGAAAATTTCATAAGTATACATTCCTCGAATTTAGACAATATACAAATATTATTATCAATAAAAATACAGATAATACGTATTTTGATCAAAAATAAAAATAAATGAATATGTTATAACAAATATGATTGTGAACGGTGGGTACAATTGATGGATGATATCATTTTTTCCAAAAAGTCACAATTCACAAGTTGTATGACTAGATAGGATTAATAACATCTGTTGAAACTCGCCAACCCCAAAAATCTTTACCGATACAAAAGGAATAACCCTATACACAAAACTTATTCACACGAAAAATTATAACTACATAAGCATATCGGTTTGAAAAAACGTTGGAATAATTGTTATGCACATTATTACAACCCTCATCTCGTCTCGAGCTCACACCCAATATACAAGATGTTCATCCATTATCTAAACCAAATAAGTACTATCCGTATGGATTTCATCTAGCCAATAGCAAACCAAGTTACCTAATATGCAAATACAAAGAACCATACAAATTGCCATCTTGTCTAAATTAATTAGCGGGAATAAGGAAGTTTCACCAAAAATTTCCCAACAAAACTTTTACTTTTTCCATGAAACCCTAGCCGCTTGTTGGCATGCCAAACTCAAACCCTCGAGGCCCAAGCCGCCGTTCACTCTCTATTCTTTCACCAACTCTCTGAAACTTCCCAACATGTTTTTTCGTATCTAACTAGGTCTCACTCTTATCTACTTGTAATAAGATGAAATTAAAGGTCTCGTTTTTTGGTTGTTTCTTTCATCTCTAACATAAAAAGTGATGAATGTTAATTCTCGAGTTGAAAAATTAGGATTATAGGAATGATTTTTATTTTTATTCTTTTTTTTTTCATCATTCTTCACTGCTTAAAATTCATGAATGAAAAAATGTTTTTAACTTTTAACTTTTCAAGATTTCACTCGATTCTGCTTAGGAGTGAACTATTTTTTTTCCTTAACTTATACGGTATCTAATTAAAGTTAGGGCTTGTACAAATCATTTAAAATTATAGATTTTGGAGTCAGGGTTTTTGTAGATCTCTATCAAAATTAGAGATTTTGTAATTAGGATTCTACAAATCTCTGTTAAAATTGGAGAATTTAGAGTTAGGGTTTTCACAAATCTCTATAATCTATTCGTCTTTCTCTGTAGTCTAATTTTTTAAAGGACTTTATCCTCCCTTTAGAAATGGGATTTACAGGTTGTTTTTGCTTTAACTGCATCTTCTATTTTATCTTAATTACATACAGAAGAAATGGGTTTTTGATATGAGAGTTTTTATTTTTTCTCACAGGTTGCAAATTTTAAAGATGGTGAATGGAATCTTAAACATTTTTAAGAAGAAGATTGCACCTAAAAGTAAAGTCTTTACTATGTTTTATTGAATAATCGGTTCAATTTTATTGGGGGTTTGGTGTTTTATTATGTAATTGAAAAGGAATTTGGTTAATGAATGAAACAGTTTTGACTGATTTTTTTTGTTTGTGTTTTATGTTCATTGTTGTTGTTGCAGAGGTACTTAGAAATAGTAAACGAGAGATGTCTACTGCCAGAGGTAATAAAATTGGGGTGGTGGTGGCGGGGGGGGGGGGGGGGGTTTGTGTGGGGGTTTTAATTTTTGTTAACTAGAATGATAGAATTATTATGTACGTATGCAATTTGATTAAAAAAGGTTGTTCCTTTAACGATTTTGAATTCATTGGTGGATTTTTGATTTATTTTCACTTAGAGATGAGAGTAGCTTTGTCTTCTTTTTACTTAATTACTTGAGCGATTTCTGATTTCTCTAAGTGGGAAACTATGGAAGTGCCTGCTGAGTTGAAATTGTTAATTTTGGTTAAAATCGTAAAATTTGGATTGTGACTGGATGATCCATTAACTGTCTTATTATGTCATATAATTTAACTAAGCAACTGTCTGATTTATGTGCTTATTTCTTGGTGCGGGATATTAAGATGGGTTAGAGAGGAGGAGGAAAGGATTCTAGCAAACAACTATGTTCAAGTCAATTTACAAAGACTTGGTGGGTTCTTTGTAGCCTAATTCTGATCAATAGAGTTCATTGGATAGACAAAGACAAGCTTTGCTAGTTCATTCTAGATTTTCATGTACCTACCTCAGTTTCCCATGGGGCCTTATCTCATTTTATCTTGATTTCTATACAAGATTCTCACATGGTGGTCATTTATGTAGTTTGTCAGCATGATTAGAGTTGTGTTCAAAAAATTGTAGGATAAAAAGAACGGAGGAATGTCAGATAGGCCAGATGATGCTTTTGATGCTTTCCATACATATTTTGGTGTCGATGGTAATGCTAGTTGGGATCCATCTATTTGATGCTATCCATGCTATTGTTAGTTGGTTTATCACATACCCACTAGCTTAAGGATTAGATCATTGAAATGTAGAGAATACCATCTCCATTGGCCCACTATTTGCATACATCGCAGGATAGCTATTTTTTTCAAGTTGCATACCCACTAGCTCACATCTAGGTCTTTTGAAATACCGCTGATAACATTTCTTAAAGAGCAAGTCTGACCATGACCGAAGATACATGTAAAATTTTGTATGAAGTTGTGATTGTTCAAAAGATAATTAGTCTGTAACATTTATATTTTTAAGTTTTAAATGTCTACCAGGTCGGCACCTTTTCTATGGAGAAACGAGTAAATCTTGGAATGATGGGCAGAAATCTCATGAATTACCTCATATGTTGGCTCCACCTCACATACAGGGGATGCTGAACTAGAGTTCATTGAGCATGTCTGGGCTTTTCTTGCACTTGACCGTAGTGTTCAACATAAGGCTCTGGTAATGTTTCTTTTTATTTTTCTATTTCTTTGGAAGTTCATCTACGCTTGTTGATAGGTAAAGATTAATACATCAACATTGCTTGACTCATAACTTTTCTCACAGGTGCTGAGAAGGAAGCCTTTAAGATTTGTTCATCATAAGGTGTGAGTCCATTGAATATTGATTTATATAGAGAGAGAGAGGGGGAGAGAGAGAGAGAAATAAAATAGTGTATCCGTGGTGTGGATGAGCCAGACTAGTTTGTGAAGCTTGATTTTGGTTATGCTTTGCTCTGTATGTATTTTCTAGGGGTCCGTTAGCTCTCTTTATCTGAATTTGGTTACGTTATTTTTAAGCACTAATTATTTGTAATAAACCTTTTTTGTTATTGCAGATTGAGATGTTGTCGGAATCTATTGATGATACTTTGGACAAACACGTGACAAAAGAGGAAACTGAAGAGCTGACTAACCAGGTGAACAATAATGTCCCTCTTATCCTCTCTACTGCATAGTTGGAGCAAGCTGCAGTTAAAGCATCCTCAGGAGATGTCATCCTGTGCATACTTTCAATAGCTGGTGCCTTGCTACAGGGTCTTTTTAATAGCTGACAGCATTTCTTAATGAGCAGCTGTTGCCGAAGATACAGGTGAAGATTTTGTATGAATCTGTGATTGTTTCAAAGATTATTAGCTGTGTGGTATTTATTTGTAAGTTTTAAGATGAGTAAATATCGAAATGACGTGTAGAGATCTCATGAATTACATCATGTGCTAGCTGCTAAATCCAACTGATTAAGAAGGATGTAAAGAGCATTGGCGTAGTAACAAAGGGTAAGCTTGAATCTATGAATGCATGTCTTCCTTCTCTTCTTATAAGGTTTTGATATGAGGATCCTAGAATGTAATCCTGAGTATGTTATATATTCTTCTATGCTTATGATGTCAAATTCTTTGGTGATGGAGATGATTCCTTTACTGTTGAGGTCTCTCTGACACTCGTTCTCTTTAAAAAATGTGAATGGTTATTAGCTTAGTAATAGTAGCAGTATTATGAATGGGTTTTGGTTCTGATGGATGTGAATGTGAAAAGATAGTTGGAGCGTAAAACTTGTGTTTTGGTTGCACTTCTGCCATTTGATGTGTGGTAATATAGATTGCAAAAATGGAAAATGTATTAACGTCATACATCAAGAGAGACAAATGAAGTCAAAGGAAGCTTTCCCATGGGTTAGGTTCACTAGTCTAGATTCAAGTGAAAGCTGGATGGTAAGAAACAAATAATTCCTTTGTGTGGCTATACTGCAATGCATACTTTTTGTGATATTTCAAGTCGTAGTCGATGCTTTTCTTTTCGATGTGTTTGTATTACAGTTTATATACAAAAAGACTAACTTTTAATTATGTTTTTTGCACTAGTAGTCACAGGAAGTCAAAGATGTAATTATGTTAGACCAGTATTGGCACTCTGAACGCATTAAGTGAGGTTCCTGCTGTTAGGAAACATGTATGAGCTGATTGTAATGTAAAAATGCATCAAGAGATGAAGTTATGTTCATGTAGTTGACCAGATTCTTTATGTAGCTTATGCACACTCAAATATTTTAAATTTTAAATACTAGATCACAAACCCATGCTTCATTCCCCAAAACATGGGACATTTCCTAGTGGAAATTTACTCGATGGTCATTATGTCAATGAGATTCTCTTGCTCACTGACTGTGTCTTAGGCATCTTTGTTTTTCTATTATCTTTCCTATTTCAGAGATTATTTGCTTCTTCAATTTGTGTAATTGAATAGCTTATTTTTCGTTCTCCAAGTGGTAGGAGTTTATCAATCTGGAATTTTCATGCCTCTGAGTGCATTTCGAAGATTGAAACTTGCTCTCCTATGCAAGATTTAGTATTCGATGACAATCAAGTAATTTCCCATTCCCCGGAATCGTTGGGAATATTAATTTTGTTCTCTAAATTTACATGATGATCTTTATGTATCTCTAGCTACCAGTTTCACTATGATCTTTAGTGTTTAAAGCTTAGGAGAGGCGACTTGATATATCAACAGTATTTGTGTCAATCTTTACTTGTTTCAAGTTTCCCCACATGCCATCTATCCCTTGGTGATAAAAAATGCTATTAAGAACACGACACATGTACGTTGTTCTAGTATTCACTTTTTTATTGGCTCCAGTGGTATCTGTATCTTGTATAATGAATACTGATCAACTTCTTTTGTTGTTGTCTTTGTGGGTATGTAAGAAAAATAAAGAAAATTCATCTCAAAGGCGAAGAAGACGAAGTATGTGTAGTGAAGAACAGTATAGATGGAGCTGCAAGGGTGTAATCGTATGTGGGACCAATGTGGAGCCTATGTGGCAACAAACTCCATAGTGTCATGAGTTTAGAGAACAAAGGCTGGTGACACTCCTATCTGGATGTCATGATTTTAGGACTGAGTGTCACTCACACTGAAGAAAGAAAAAATGTAAGTTATTTACGAAAAACCTATTTTTTCTCAAAGTCATGACTCTGGAAACATGACACTGGATAATTACTTAAACACATTAAGAGCAAATTTTGTGAGTTTTAACTTTATATATCAGAAAGGTTTTCTTGGAAAAAGAAAATTAAAATGTGAAATTCCTATGTTTTTATAGGTTCCCGGGTTCCTCCATTCTTAGTCCGCAAGGTGTTCACTTGGAATCTAGTGATGCAAACTGATTGTGTATTTTGCACAACATTTATTTTTGCAGTCTTCTTCTGCATCGTGAGTGTTGTTTATTCAGTAATGGGGAGTATGTGAAATCCGGACTGGCCGAGTAGAACAATGGTGCATTGAAGCTGCTGACGAGGTGCGACTACACTTATCACTTCTTTCCTTATGCTAGTTATTATTTGGGGGAAACATATCCTTGACATAAATTGAATACAATTGGATTTGGAGGAATTGAAGCATATCAGACAGTAATTAAATTCTTGGTATGGCTCTTTTTTGTGGTCTAATTTTCAAAACATTTTTACAATGCCTTTTTTTTTTTTTTTGTATTTGGACATTCTGTTCATTCAGGTCATACACCAGAAGCTGAAAAAAACATTAACGAGATGATGAAAGAACTTTGCCCGGTAGGTCTCTCCCCTCTGACCCTCTCAATCCAATGCAAATTTGGCATTGTCTTGGTTCTTCCATATATAGCGTTTTGTTTATTTTTCTCTGTTGCCTCACAGGTTCTCAGCATACAACAGTTATACAGAATTTGTACAATATACTGGGAATCTGGGATGACAATTATAGCACCCACGGTGTCTCATTGGTTGATTCACTATCTTAATTCATACTAATTTTCAGTTGGTGTGAATAAAATACTTCTCTAGTTGGTAGGTTATTTGAAGTATGAGAGTGTGGATGACCGGGGATTCAAACTATGGCATCAACAGTTCGTTCTTATTAGACGAGATTCAAGGTACTGTTTTCCTTGTTTCCTACAAAAGCTATTTAACAACCTTCTACAACCTTTGTCGCTTCACTTCTAAAAAAAAATTATTACTCATCTTTCACTTTCTAGAATGCAGCATACCTTAATTGTTATTGCCACCGTTCAGGCCTGACACTTTGGACCCAGCCCTATTATGTCCTGGACTGTTTGACCATCAAGTTGAATTTGGGTTGCTTAACGTAGAAAGCAGGTCCCATACATTCAAAAATTATTCCAAATTGACATTAGGTTCGAGCATAATGTTTGTTTCCTTTCCAAAAAAGTATGTAAATATAACTTTGCCTGTGTATGTGAACTGTGATGATCTTTCAAATTTGATATTTTCTACTTTCTTGTGCTGGTTGCAGTTGCTTCTTTAAGCAATCGACACATTTGTTCTGGTTATTGGTCAGGTAAATTCCATTTTGTTTCATCTGATTATCATTAATCTTTTCATAGTACTAGAAAAATTATTATTTTGTTTTTGGATCTGACATCGCTGTATAGTAATTTGATATTAGTCGGTAAACCTCTGGGTAACTGTAGACTTAATAACTACCATGTCTTTGATTAAACTTCCTATTGTTAATGCCTCTGCGTGTTTGTGAACTCGTAGGAAAAACTTTGCAACATGCTTAAGGACGTGTTAAAGAACAAGTGAATGTGGGTGTTGTGAAACCTCAGAAATCAGATGGCGTTGTGTTTAGAAGTTAAAAGATTTGGCAGAAATCCATGAGCTACAAGATAAGGGTATAGTTCCAACTTCTTAAATTAGACTGGTACTAATACCTTCACTACATGATGGGTGTTTTACTCGAGATGTGTTCGATTGAGAAAGAGCCTTGTGGTAATTAACCTTTTGTACTGATTCCTGAGTTTATCCACTTTTTATACATTGTAGTATCATACTTAGCATTTAAGAATGATTGGATTCTCCCTGAAATACTTCTACGCCATTGGAAATGAATTTGAACCCTGCATTCCAATATTGCAATTTTTAGTGATCTATTCGTATATCGAATTGGTGGTGGACGTCAGGTTAAAGCCGATGCCTGACGGTGCATCTTCTGTAGACGTTACAGGATACTTTATTTTAGTTGTCTCCAAATATTTGTATAAACCTTGGAAATACGTAAAAGGGAAAGCTACAGTTAAAGTATCTTCTGGAGATGACAGCCTGTGCACTCCATCAATAACTAGAAACCTCCCTGCTAGGTCTTTTGAAATACTGCTGACAGCCTTTCTTAAAGAGCAGGTCTGGCCAAAGATTCATGTAAAGTTTTGTATGAATTTGTGGTTGTTCCAAAGATTATTAGCCGCGTGTTATTGATTTATGAGTTTTAAATGTCTACCAGGTCGGCTCCTTTTTTACAGAGAAACTTCTTAAGATTGCGCATGATATTACTCAACATTTTAAGACTAGTAAATCTTTGAATGATGGGAATAAAACTAGCTCATTTCATTACTTGTATATGCCTATGTAGGCATTTTTATTTATTTGCACAAGCATTGTGCATAGAGCTGCATATGCCTATGTAGGCATTTTGATAATGTGAACAAACATTGTGCAAATGTTTTTTCCCTACCTGTTGCATATGCTTATATAGGCTAGTTTCTTGAGTGCGCCACCGTAGCAGTGCTGCATTTCTTAAGAATAGAAAGGTAATGATGAGTTGGTGCATGGTTCTACAACACTTGATAGAGTCCAGGGATTTATGGTGCACGCATAAGAATCAGCGAGAGCTAGAAGGGTTGTATTAGCACTATTTATGAAATGAAAACAAATTATATCCAATTCGGTGGGATTAACCATGGAATTACTTTAGTTTATATTTGGTGGTTGTAAAGTACAGTAATTAACTTTATATATGACATGCGAGAGATACGACAAAAGAAAAGAAAGACAAATACGACGAAAGAAAAAAATACTGACACCCACAAGAAGAAGAAAAATCTGGACACCCACAAGAAAATCACTAGCCAGGTTTACTGCGAAATCTCGAGGCACGTTACCAGCAACCCAAGGAACCACTTACTTTAATTTTGGAAAATTATAAGCCTACAATTACATTGATCTCCCTGGATTTGACACTCTAGGTCTTTATCTCATTACATTAAGCTGCTTAATTTCATCACATAGAGGATCCTCTTTCAGGAACTGTAGGGATTTTACTCTGCTCTGTCCAACCTGCAATGGCACAATTGATATCAGTGAGAAAAGAGTTAGGGATACTCACAAAAACATGGTCGTTTTGTTCAGTCTCCCAAGAAGGGATTAGGTAAGTACTAACCAATCGATACCAGTGACAGAAGAGTTAGGGATACTCACATAAGAAATTCATAATGCAAATCAAGGTTTCAAAGTCTGTACACAAATAAAACACAGAGAAAAGGAAATATGAATTTGTCACAACGAGCCGTCCAGTTTGTTCACTCCTTCCCCAAATATAATCTCAAATTTAGGTTTCTTGTAGGGTCTTGGTACCTAAATACAGACTAGTCATAGGAAAAAAAACTTATTTTGTAAATTTGAGAACATTTAACAACCACCATTTTCTGTACAAATACAATAAAATAAAAAATTGAGCAACTTTCGGTATGATCTGTGAATGATTGTGATACATCCTATTGACACTAATGCATGTGTCCTATTAGAAGTTAGGAGTCACAATATACACACAGAGTATCAAACCATGCAAAACTAAGACCACCAAACTACCAAGACGAAGAATTGTGTGATACTAGTATTAAAGAAAGATTGGTCAAATTGTTTATTAGTGTCAGTGAGCCTGACTGATAATGTTCAATTAAAGATAAACTCCCAACTGAAGGTGGGACTTGCATCTAGCAGATTACGCATGAAATTTTAGAATAAAAAACACATGATCTTGCTAAACCCCAGTTACCAAAATAATGAACATCCAACTTAAGAACCCAGTAACAGTAGACCAATAAACTACATGGTTTGTTGCTTAGCATATGTCCTTACTCTTAACGCACAAAGTCCCATTCTCCCCTTTACACATGTGTAGTTAACGTGAGAACTAAAGCAATCTTAGAAAGTGAGTGCAAGAAAGAGTTTAAAAGTTACCTGAGAAACACAAAAGTTTCCCCTGCAAGCTGCAACCAATCTCTTTCAAATGACAAAAGTACTCCAACCAGCTGTGAGTAAATGCTGCCGAGGTTGACCTCTGAATATGCTTAAATCACCACACATATCCATGAAGATCCTTCGTAATCATTCCTGAGTTAATTTGTCGATCGGGCCATGTACTACAGAATGCCAAAAAGGAAGAAACTTACAAAGTTGCATCCAGACTAAGCAAAAGGAAGAAAGAGGTATTACCAACAGAGCTAATCTTTCATTGCATGTTTATGAAGAACTGAGAAACTTCGATGAATATTGGTATCAGAAGTAGTCAAAATCTTGCAAAATATGGTACAAGCTCTCTTGGTGGTTCTTGTATCAACAAATCCTAGGGGTTCCTCCGCAACACTAAGCAAAAGAGGCACTACTACCAACTAAACCCAAAAAATGTGCGTCACTAGCCACACCATAACCACCTACTCCCACGAACGACTCCAACAAACAATCCATAGCACTTACTGAAACTTATGGGTCTTGATGTTAACACCACTATAAAACACATCAACTTTCATATCAGGCAGGTATGTGCTGAACCGCTCAAACTCGTGGCAGATATTGTGGTTGAAATATAAGCATCAACAGAGAATGGTTAAAATCTTTCATCCATACCCAAAATTAGCTTAAGGAATACATTCATGTTGAACTGATTGAGAACCAAAAGAAAAATTAGACATCAAGGAATCTCAGTGGGTAAGAAATGATCTCTGGGAACGCTTATGTAAATGGTAACCAATTAAATTTTTCCTCCAAAACCAGGAGTGCAGCAATAGTGTTTTTCCTGCAACTCAAACAACACATCGCCGAACATAAATCCAACCTCCTTAGCATGCTACTCAACTTCAAGGACCAATAATAGCCCACTGAAGCATAATATTAATACAATACTACGCGATACAAGCAGATACACAAATAAATAGGTAATCCAAATAAAGCTTCGTCGAATAAAAAACATAAAAGGATCCAAGTAAAAAGTAAATTGGCTTCAGATGGATGCTCAAATCCCGAATCGTCAATTGCTCTAAACTCTAAAGAGCTCGAACTTTGGTAGAAAATCTCTAAATCCAGGACTTTATATCAAGCAAAAGGTACTAACAAAATATAAAATCAAACATAACCCAGTATTCAAATCCATCTCTTTGAACTTGATTGACACCAAATTTTAAAACCCCCCAAATTGTTCTGCCTCCTAGGGTTTCGTATTTTTGAAATACAAACGAGTAATCAAAGTTTTAAGAACATCAATAAGATAAATTGATGAATAAACCATATTACCTAAACGATGTGAAGAAGATAAGTGATTTGGAAAATGTATCTGATCTTGTCGAGATAAAGAACTAAACTTAAAAAAGATAAAGGAGATAATCGTCCTCGAGTTGAGAAAATCACTGATTCAAGGTGCTGGTGCTGATTTTCTGCTGGTGATCTATTTGAAAGAGGATGGGAGATTTGGGGAGGTATTTCTACACTGCAACTGCTATATGATGAGAAGAAAGAAAAAGAAAATTGAGCTCAGAGGTGCTGAAACGAAGAAGACGAAGTATTAGAAGTGAAGAAGAAGATGTTAGGGTTATGTGGAACCGATGTGGAGCCTACATGGCAAAAAACTCTATAATGTCATGATTTTGGAGAACAAAGGGTGGTGACACTCAGTCACGATGTCATAATTTTGGTATCGAGTGTCATCTAAACCAAAGAAAACATGTAAGTTATTTATGAAAAAACCTATTTTTTGTCAAAGTCATGACTCTAGAGATATGACACTGGACAAAATATTAAAAATAATCCCAGTGTCACCATTTTTTGGTACTTGACCGTCAATATTTATGAACAGTAAAGGATATAAAGGTAAAATAAATTGTACGAAGTCCATTTTTGGTAATTATGAATAGTGTTGGGCCTTATTCGGTCTACCGCAATTTAGTTGTTCCACAAAGTGAAATTGCCCTGCTCAATTATGCAGTATACATAAAAACATTCAGAAAATAGCATGAATTTTAGAGGGTTTCCATGTGATTATTAGAATTTAGGGGGACTAGGGCCAGGGTTAGTCAACCCTTGGCTCCACCCCCGTTGAGAGAGGAAGTTCGAAGTCTTCTAGCAATGTGCGACTTCAGTGTTATGAGATAGAGGTGTACAAAGAGTGTTTCTGGGTATGCTCTAATCCCAGTAATTAGGAACTTTATACTAAATGATAATGGCATTTTAGGCTGAATGAAAGTGTTCCACACAACTATCTGTAAGTAAGATTTTAATCGTTCCACTGTGACTGCTCGTTTTTCCTCCGTAGCATGTTCAGACTGAAACACACACAAAAAAACATACTAACAAGGTGCTGCTTAACACAAATAGAGTCTTTGGATGTACCTTAAAATAACAGCAGATAATTGTTTAGCAATAACATGTGCTTCCTCACCAGGCCTCACTAGTGGTGAACAAACCGGAGGCATGCTAAACTCAATAGCTAAGCAACCCTCATCAGGCGATTCTGCTGATGAGATCATGACTTCCATTTTGATATCCTCCAGCTTCTCTAAACACACACACACAAGTTCATTAGGGCATTTCATTAAATATATGTTCATTAAAGAAACAGAAAGATGAAGTTATGCATACAGTGAAACCAATCTTAGCTAAGGCTGAAACATCAATAGAAGAAACAACCCCAAGAGTGACAGAAGTAGGCGGGATGTTCCAAGTGGTCTGACATCAGGACATAGTGATTCATGTAGATACGCTCATAGTATCGAAGTTGGAACACTGTCCTGTATGCATCAACTTTCAGATTCCCATTTTCAATCCCCATCTTGAACTCTCCCAGGAATGATTGTTCTGTACCACTATTACTACTACCAGGAGCCGAGGAATGATTGTTTAAGCCATGCCATGGGGTCTGCTGTTATCCTTATGGGTATCAACCCGCTCCATTACCTAGTCTAAAATGGCATACAAGAATCTAACCATTTAAAACCCTCCACGTATATCGAACACATAATCACAGGTGTCATGTCTCCGTGAGTGAAAGATTTGTCCCAGGGGAGTTACGGTCAGTCATCGGAATGGGAAACATATGTATAATGTCACAATTAGTTTTTTGTATGGACTGTACAAGGATTGAATTATCAACTCAGAGAATATAAACACTTAAAAGCAATAGAACTGAAATGCTATTGAACTGATAAAGATTTTTTAAAACCACTAGGAAATTGTATTTGTATATGCATGACATACAACAGTTGCCTTAGAACACCCCAGTCCATGAGAAAGTGCAGATATACAACGCTGCACCATACAACCACTAAGTTTTTGTCCAGTCTGTCAATGCACAGTTAATTTAAATCACACCGGACTAACAATCGAACCTTGTCATGATGAATTGAGATTTACGTGATTAAGGGATAAACCACACCTGCATCCAATCTCGCTTCTTACTGTAGCTATGGACCTATGGTGGGAATTTATGTTTCTGTAGAATAATTGATAAGAGACTAGCCTCACGAATTGGGTTTATAAAGACGCAACTAGGAAAAATAAAATAAAAATAAATAATATCAATTGGAAAGCAAGGGTTGAAGACACCTAGGAAGCTCCCTAATTAAAAGAGAAAGATAACAAGAAGAACCCGAATACGAAAATGAACCGGGAAAGTAGAATTGGGTTCACCATTCCAAAGAAAAAAAGGATTCATGGTTTTCGACTTAGGGCTTGGCCATGCAACAATTTCAGTCACTACATGAAATGGTTTTCTACATCCCGACTGCTGTGTACTACCTGAAATCCTGTACATATGCAGCAATAGCCAATATAGCACAAACATAAAATCTCAACACTTAATGCAGTAACTCTAAATTTGTTGGCTCAGAAACTAATGGCTGGACTGTACATAACTAGTATGTTTACCACAACATCCATCTACAATTGTTTCCATCGCAGATGCTGGAAGACAAGGATCACCAGAAAGCATCATCTCATGAACCCAATCCAGTGTATTGGAGAACCAAGGGAAGTCTCATCTCCTGTTGCATTCGTATGCCTCCCAGCTTCTACTTCAGTCACTGGCCAAGTTATTTTTCTAGATGGCAGATTTTCAGTTGATGGTTTCCATCCATTACATGACTAGTAACAATGAGAATTCGCTATTCCTAAAATTTCAGAAATTCATAGACTAAAGTTTCCGATTATGAATCTAGTTTCTAATATAACCATAACATATATTATGAATCAAGTGACATAAATTTAAAAAACCCACTCTTATATCAACATAAAACTAAAACCCCTAAAACCCCTAAAACCTTCTCATTCGGCGTAACATCCCAATAGTACTGAACCACCCACTTCTACCATTAAGAACACAGAAAACAACTTACAAAAGGAAGATTAAAATCAAGTAAGTCAAACAAAATTAAACCTTAAGAAGTTGGTGATTTCAGTACCTCCAACACTATCCTTTCCAGAAACATCTCCATCTCCTCAACCTGCAACTTCTTCCAATTCCAAAATCCATATTCCATATCCTTTTTAATTGACTATACCTTCAATTCAAAGATGACGGCATCTGAAAATGTAAGGAAGAAGATGCAGATTGCTGAAATGAAGATGTTCTCTAGGCAGAATTATCTGCTTCAATCTATGATTTCGCACCAGTAGTTGTTTCTCGACATGTTTCTTGTTGTTAACTTCTTTTTCTTCTTCTTTGATCCGACCTCTCTTTTTTCTTCTTCAGAAAGTGGATTCTATAGTAATCGAGGTGATTTTAGGAGAAGCAAAAGTTAGGGTTTATGAAAGTTGGAATTTGAATCGAGAATGTCACTAGAAAAATCGGAATTGAGAACCCAAGGTGCCTCGGCCCCCTCGTTTTATTGTTACTACCGCCCTAAACTACCGGAACCTAAAGTTTGAGCTCCACTTCTCGATCTAGTAATTTTTATTTGTTTTTTTTTTATGTTTCACAATTTATTTTATTTTATTTATTTATTTTTATTTATTTATTTTTTAGAGATAAAGGCCTTCAGAAACGCTAATGATCCCCCTCAACTGCTGGCAATAACTAAACAGGAGGCACAGACCAGTACATAGAGGCATTGTTTATTTTTGCCCATTGAGCTAGCTCATGAGCCACAGAATTATAAACACGCGGTTGAAAGTTAAACATACATGTCACTAATTTAGAAGAAAAAAACTGAATGTCTTTGAAGATAGCATCCGTACGAGATTCTTCATCAAACAAGTCAGCAGAAAATTGATCAATGAGAGTCTTCGCATCACTTTCAACAATGATATGGGTTAACTTCTGCTCCAAGGCTTTCTTCAGGACTGCCCAAATAGCTCTGGCTTCAGCTTCTTCAGCAGACTTTACTTCAAAAACCAGGGAAGCACAAAAGGAGGCTTTACTCGAGAAATCCCTCATCACATATCCTGCACCATTAGCTCCAGTAATGTCATCATAAGCACCATCAGTGTTGCACTTTATCCAGCCAAACGATGGGGGCATCCATTTATCACATAGATTGACAGGGGTAAAGGGAGAAACAGTAAAGCAGGGTTTCCTAGTTAGAAGCATGGCTCTAGCTCTTTGTAAGACTGCAACATGATTTTCTTCCAGGTTTTGGAAGATAAAGTTATTTCTACTAGTCCAGAGAGACCACAAGATAGTAACAAAGAGACATTGCGCCTCATCAGGAAGTCTAGACACAGGATCAGTTAACCAAAACATTAACCAGTCAATGAAAGACTTCGTTTTGAAAATATTGAGTATTGATGCAAAAATCAGAGAGAAACTAGACTCGGCTAGCAAAGGGACAGAGGACCAAAGCATGCAAAATGGATTCTTGTGGATCATTACATCTAGCACAATCAACACTATGCATAGACATTCTAGTATGCAAAATATTTCTAGCAGGAAGAGCATTTCTAGTAGCTTTCCATGTAAAGACTTGGATTATGTAAGGAACCCTAATTTTCCAAATACGCATCCAAAGATTTTTACAAAGGGAGGGCCTAAGTCCTCTGAGTCCCATGTAGGAAGATTTTGAAGAAAACTTGCCATTCTTTGAAAGATCCCAAGCCCTCCTGTCTAGGGATGCACATCGGTCGGTCGGTGAGGTTTTCAGGCGAAACCGCCGACCAAAATGCAAATTGATTGGTTCTTGTTTATCAAACCGTAACTGAACTGTGTTGACATTAGTTCGCTTTTTAACCGAGCTGAGTTGGATTGGTCGGTTACGGTTTTCCAGACGGTTTATATCCCATTCAACACAGAAAATTATATCTCAATGTCATCTCCTCAAATTAGTTTATATGTTAATTTATTTTCTCAAACAAATTCAACAGAGATTCATCAGTCCATTTTACATCTCAATTTAATTTCTCAAACAACCAAACACACACATCTTATTAGAAAACAAAGTAAAATTAAAAATGAAAGTAAACCCAAAATCCACACAGAGAAAATCAATATCATCTCCTCAAAGAAAACCAACACATAAAAAAAAAAAAAAAAAAATCTAAGAACCCTAAAATTATAATCTTCAAGCAATCAATCTTTAATTTCCCCAATCAAAAGGCGGTGGTGTTGATGCTGCAGGTGTAGCAGGCGGCGGTGCTGATGATATTGCAGGTGGTGGTGCAGACACTGGTGTTGTTGCAGGTGGTTGGGAAACAAAAAGAAGAAACAGAATATTCAAAGAAAAAGGAGGAGGAGAGTTGGTGATGATCGTGATAATGGTAGTCGTGACTGTAAGTAAAAGAAGGAAAAAAAGAAAAGAGAAAGAGGCGGATGTTCTTTGAAGAAGAAAAGAAAGAAGATAAAGAAAAAGATAAAGAGAGTGGAAGAAGTGAGCGAGTGTTAGTTTAGGGTTTAGGTTAGTTTATTATATACGATAAATGTAGGGTTAGGATTAAAAGGAATTATGAAATCAAAGGTTATAGATATACTCGGTTCATACAGTTCGGTTTGGATGGTGAAACTGTTGACCGAACCGAAGATCTAACGGTTATGAAAATGCAAACTGTGGCCGACCGTTGGATGAACGGTTCGGCTCGGTTTGGGTTCGGTTTTGTCGGTTTCGGTCCGGTTTGACGGTTCGGCTCGGTTTCTGTGCAACCCTACTCCTATCAGGAGTGTATAACTGGCTTAAGGGAATAGTGATAATCTTCTTAACAGAAGCATTATCAAAATGAGTGTTTAATCTAGACAAAGTCCAAGTTCTGGTAGAAGGATCAACGAAATAAGAGACTTTAATATTAGGGTCAGGTGGGACTAAAGGGTTAGGTGTGGTAGTTCCCAAAGTAGGGATCCATTTGTCACACCATGGGTCAATGAAATGACCATCCCCAACGATCCATAAGATGAAAGGCTTAATGAGTTCTTTAATAGCATGCAAACACTTCCAAGTCCAATAACACTTACCAGTGCACTTGGCATTCAAGAAATCAGTTCTAGGAAAGTATTTGGCTTTAAGAATAGTGGCTAGCATACAATTATGATTTTCTAGAATTCTCCAAGCATTCCTAGCCAACATAGCTAGGTTATTTAATTCAGCCTTTCTAAATCCCAGACTACCTTCTGCCTTTGGGGAGCATAGAATATCTCACCCAAGCAAATGCAGTTTCCTATCTTTAGCATCTAAAGTCTCTCCCCACCAGAATTTACAAAGGTGGGAGTCCATTTGTTTACAAAGATTCTTTGGTATGAGGAAAGCTCCCATTTGAAAAGGGGGATGGCTTGACCAATGTGTTTAATCAAAGTAGTTCTAGCAGCTTGGGACAGGAGCTTATGAAGCCAGATAGAAATTCTGGCATCAACAGCTTGGAGAATACCCACATGGATTTGAATTTTTGAAGCTTGGAACATAATAGGAGTGCCAAGATATTTTTCTCCTAAATCCCTGTTCCTAATCTCTAGAATGTTAGCCAGTTAAGCTTTCCTATGTTCAGGAATTTTCGTACTAAATAAAATACAAGACTTATCAAATTAATTTCTTGGCCAGCGGCCAAGCAGTATTTTTGAAGATAGTCTTTGATAACTTGAAAGGTTTGAACAATAGCTTTAAAAAACAAAAGGGAATCATCAGCAAACAGCAGATATTTCATTTCTGGAGCATCTTTACACACTTTGATACCTTCCAAAATTCCTTTCTTTAAAAGGCTGTCAATGAAAAAAGAGAGGGTTTCAGAACAAATGATATAAAGATAGGGGTATAGTGGATCCCCTTGTCTCAAACCTCTTACTGGTTGAAAAAACCCAGTAGGACTACCATTGAGGAGGACAGAGTAGGAAACTATAGAAACAAACTGGTTTATGAGTTTAATCCAGTGGTTAGAGAGACCCATTCTAGTCAAGACACTTTCAAGAAATGACCATTCTAATTTGTCATAAGCTTTGGACATATCAAGTTTGATGGAAGAAATGCCTTCAACTTTGTCATTATGATTGATAGCAAATATATCCTCATTAGCTAGCAGAATATTATCAGAAATACTCATCTTAGGATTGAAGGCACTTTGATTTTGGGAAGTTATGTTATTCATGAAAGGTTTAAGTCTATTAGCAAGAGTTTTCAAAGAATTTTGTAAATGAAATTGCAGATCCCTATAGGTCTATACTGTGACACAAGTTCTGCAACAAGAACTGGAATAAGAGCAATATTGGTATGATTAAAAACTTTAGCAATATGCCCTGTTCTAAAGCAGGTTTGGGTCATGTCAATGACAGTCTCCCCTACAATATCCCAGTGTTTCTGATAGAAAAAAACCTATAAAACCATCAGGGCCTGGAGCTTTTTTTTCCCCATTTGAAACACAACATTCTTTATTTCCTCAGAAGTAAGAGGCAAGTTTAGAAGGGAATTGTCCTCAGCTGAAAATTTACTAGGGAGATCAAGAAGGATTTCATTCTGAAATTGCTGAGGGTGAGAGGAATACAGGTTTTTGAAATAATTAATAAAGGAAGTTCAAATACTATCTCTATCAGTTAGAATAGTATTTGAGGAATCCTTAATCCAACTAATGGCATTTCTTTTCCTCCTAAAGAGGGTTACTCCATGGAAATATGGTGAATTTCTTTCACCTTCCATAAGCCAAACCTCTCTAGATTTATCCTTCCAATAAAGTTCCTCTAAATTGTAGAGATATTCCAATCTAGCTTTGAGTCTAGAGGTAGTGCTAGAATCAGTAGGATTAGAGATCTGAACATCAACCAAATCTTTTCTGATGGTAGATATATTAGTTTGAATATTACCAAAATAAGATTTATTCCAATCCCTAAGACCTCTCTTGGTACTTAAAAGATTAGCTTTTAGTTTATATGCAGGAGAGCCCACAACATTAATAGTCCAAGAATTGGCAATGATATCTCTACATGTAGGATCTTTAATCCACATAGCCATAAAATGGAAAGGTCTAGGCATACAAACATCCTCATAATTGAAACCTATATGCATGGGGCAGTGATCCTCATATAAGTTAAACACAGAACAAAATTCCTAAGATTTGAAAAATCAGAATCATCAACCTCTAGACCACCATTCTTATCCTCAGTTCCTAATAGAGCATTAAAATCACCTACAAAGAATACTGGTTCATATAAAGGAGAATTGGTCAGTTGAATTTGTTGTTCCCAAAAAGCATGCCTCAAACTACTATTAGGTTCACCATAAATGAAATGGATGTGAAAAGTTTTAGAATGAATAATGTTTGTAGAAGTGACATAGATGCCCCTCATGCTTGAGGATATAATGTTGAGTTGAATTTCCTTCTTCCAGGCAAAGATTAGACCACCTCTTCTTCCAATACTAGAAACATTAAAGGTACAAGGAAAACCCATGTTTTTTAGTTTCCTAGCCGCCAGGTCTTTGTTCATTTCGGTTTCAGATAGAAAGATGATATCGGGATTAACATTTCTACATAGCAAACTAAGTTCCTTATTAGATGTTTTCCTTCCCAAACCTCTAATGTTCCAAGCTAGCATATTGACATTATTGACAGGAAAATGATTTATAGGGATAGTAGGATTAATAGAGCCATTTAAAGGTGGAGAGGGGGTTGAGTTTACCTGAGTGGTGGAATCAGACCCACCACCAAGAGGAGCACTGGTAGCACCACCACTTTGAGAAGTATCTTGGGAGGAATTGAGATTAGAAGTAGCAGCATTATGATGAGAATTATTGCGGACACCATTGTTGTTTGAGGAAGTATCAGCAGGTACATTATAACTTCCATAGGAATCAATCAAAGGTTGGGCGTTGAGAGAGCAATTGGAGAGATTGATTGTAGGTAAATCCCCCAATTTGGTAATTGGGGGGAAAAGTTGGGCATAATCAGGTTCAGTAGTATCATGTTCTTTTGGGATAACAACTATGCTGGCTAAAGTAGAAGAACTTGCTCTTGTACGCTTTCTCAGATTAGCTTTAGGGTTAATCTTCCTTTTGAGATTTGATAGAGCATCATGCTCAGCAGAAATGATAGTTCTTTTAGTGATAATTGGTGCTTGACTCGGAACAACAGTAGTTTTGAATCTTATTGAAGAGTTATAAGTACGAATCGGACCATTTATAACCGATTCAGAGCCAGGGATAGAGGCTTCAACAGTAACATTCTGAGTGGTGACATGTTTAAAGATAATAGGTAACCCGTTGTTTTGCTGAGTTGAGTTTTTCTGAATCGGACCAACATCGAAAATCTTCAAGGATGTGAATCTGTTGGTAAATGGACTCATCTGAAACATATTTGATAAACCCTTTTGAGCAGTATTCTCAATGTTTTGGACATTATCCTTGGCTTTTCCTGTGTTGCATACAGGGGCAATGGTAGAATCAACTTGAGTATCTGGCACAATCTCAGTTTGTTGCATAATGGTACCAGTTGCTACATTAGACGTAGGAACAGGTGGATTGTGGTGGTGGTGGCATCATGAGCCTAGAGACAGCAGGAGGACTATATTTGCTGTTAGAAGAAGAAGCTTACTTACAAGCTTTTTGTTTCAATTTCCATGCAGGACAGTTGACATCTTAATGATCTAGAACACAGCATGAAGAGCAGTAGTATCTTGGAACTTTGATGTATCTGCATTCTATAAGGAAAGGTTGAGTTCTCCCACTAGTAAACAGGGGGATGCCTACTGGTAAAGCTTTCTGAACTGGGATTTTTACACAAACTTTAACATTCTTCTTTAAAGGATGGTTTCCATAAGGTTCTTGAGCTTCAATGAGTTCTCCCATCTTGAAAGTAAGTTTATAAAGATCCTCAAATTCAGTGCATTCTTTTGGAATGTTGCATAGGATAAACCACATGAGTTCTTCAGTGAATGAAAGTTGATAATTTGCTGGCCAACCAGTTGATGGAACATTTTTTAGCACCATTAATTTTCTGACAAACCAAGGCCTCTTTGAGTTAATTCTGCTAAAATCATCTTTAGCTAAGAACCGAATGAGAACTTTGTTGCGTAATCAACTTAAGGTTATAACAGTAGGTGATTGAGAAAGAGGCCAATTGTTACAGATGTGGTAGCGAATTGAAGAAGTAGGAACAAGGGTTTCACCGCATAAATAACCCACCATACACCATTTCCAGTTATTATCAGACTTAGCTAGAATAACAGTTTTATTGATGAAAACTGGTTCAGAAAGTGAAGATGGTAAAGTTAGTTTCTCAGCCATTTGAGCAGAAAGGTTTTGAATATCTTGATTTATCGTTTGAAAGTTATCTGGCAAATTAGAGATATCCATTTGATATATAGACTGGATATGTATGAAGAGAGATTGATTGGGGTGAGAGGCACAGGTAAAGAATATAATATGAAGGTGGATAGAAAAGAATCTATTATTGGTACTGTCCTGATAAAGTTCACAGATAATATGGATGAAGAGATGACAATAGGGTTTAATTTTTTATGGTTTTGAACCTTCAAAAGGGAATGAGAAATCTGTTGAATAAGGTTTGACAAATTCTCAGGTGGAAATTGGTGTAAGGTAGTTGTTGTTATGTTGTTGTTTCTTCTTTGGAGGAAGAGCTTATCATACGAGTTGTCCCTGTCTTTCCCATTTTTTATAAGTAAAGACAGAGATAGGGGATTTGAATTCACGTGGGTTTGATGAGAAGCAAACGAAGCATAAACAAAGCCAGTGATCCATTGTAACCTTTTGTGGGATACATATAGATGGTACGTAAGAATGATGAGGTGAAGGGTTGGTGAATCATAAATGGGTTTGTATTTTTTTAGATGGACATAGGAATGATGGTTTAAACTGCCAAGAGTAATAATGGAATTGACATGGAAAAATGGGTGGTGGGTTTGAAATAGTAGAAATGGTGGGAAATGATATGTGGTGGTTTATGGTGCTGACTGATAACATACATCTTGGCAATAGGGTTAGGTTTGATGGATAATTTTTTTTTGGAGATAACCCATCTGGCAGAATACCCCAAACCTCAATGGTGCCTCTCAACAGGTGCTGCATTCTCCTAATCTGCATAAAATACAAGATTTTAATTAGAACCCAAAATGTATTATCAAAATTAGATTACCTACCCATACCTCTCTTAATAGCAGTTGTAAATAACACAGATTTTTAGGTGTTGAAAATAGGTTTTTATAGGGTAATTATGATCATGAAGATGAAAATAATACGCATGGTTTTGAATGGGAATGGGAAACAAAGCGACATGACGCTTAACCAAGCGCCATAAATGGGAGTTAATAGACACAATATAGTCTTTAAAAGGATGTTTATCCGAGGGATTAACATAGCCAAAGAAGTTTTCTCTGGGTTTATGGAAAAATTAAAAGAGAGAGAGTAGATTTAGGAAATGGAAAGTCAAGATGATCAGAATCTTCTGGGTACCGATGATGAGAGAATTCCGATTGTACCACCATCCTCTGCGGAGTATGAACAATCCAAGGTTCTCTCTCTTTCATTGAACATTGCAGAGCTTCAGAAATTGCGGATTGACATTCAGGCAGAAATTGACAGACGTGCACATGAATTGATCCGTCAAAAAGAAGAGCAAAAGAGGATTCGTCTAAGGGAGGAAGGGGATCTTGATAATCTGTATGCTGCATGGAAGACAAAATATCTTTCCAGGAGATAAAGAAAGGGTGATCAAAGGGGCTGAGAAGCACTCCAAATGCAAAAGATATGGAAGTGCAACTGAAAGTGAATCTGATGCATCGGATAAAGGTTTTGAGTATGATCTAGAGGAGGTTGATACCAATGAACTTGATTCAGATGCTGCAAAGGATAAAAAGAGGATGGAGAAATATCATGAGCGGAACTTGAGGAGCAGGTTTGATTATGAGCGTGCAAATCCAAAGATATTTGCAAGAACCATGAAAGAGGGTGAGAAAGAAGATGAGGATGAGGAGATGCTAGAGGACGAGACTTATGAGGAAGAAACTGGAGAAGATGCCGACAGTGAGAATTCTTCATCTTCGGATAATACTTCGCTTGCGTCATCTGACAGTGATGATAGTGAAAGGTATGAAAAGGAAGGATGGAGCACTGACGAAGATGATTATTAGCAATCTCTTCGCAGGTATCGGAAATAGCTATATTTTCAGGTTTCGAATAAAGCTTGAAAACGATCAACAAGTTTTTTACAAAAGAGCTTTTTCGATGCTTGCTCTTGCTCATATTCTTCTGAATTTTGTTGTATATGATGGTAAATATTGTTTTCTTCTTTTTAATCTTTTGGCCGGCTTTCTCCCTTGTTTGGTGGTGATGTTGATGTGTATAGGTAATGGTGTATAAAACTGGATAACTTGAGTAGTTTTCGGTATTTGAGGAAAACGCTATTCTGAATAGCATAGCCGCCATTATGATTAGCGTCAATAACGTTTATTTAAATGATGTTTTTATCCAATTTAAGAAATGAATAATGGATAAATAGATCTATCATAATTTCCGGGTTACTAGTCTTCTAAGAATCAAATGATGTCTTTATCTAATTTAAGAAATGAATAATGGATGAATAGATTTATCATAATTTAAATTACTACTATGCCATCAAATCTATGATCCTGGTCTTTTAGTATTTCGAAAGAAACTAAGATCAGTCTTTAAATATCTAGCTATCTCGGGGAATCACAAAGTCTGAGACGAAGAGAAATTTGCGATTACTATCTATCTTGCCCGAAAGAGATTACAAAAACCTTGATAACTGAAAAGAAAGATCAGGATACACGAACTATCAACGTAAAGATAGTCGTACCTAGCTTCACCAATCCCCAAGCATAGTCTTTTAGTCGTAGACCTAAAAGGTTAATAAAGGATGACTCTAGAATCAACTAGGACACAAAGTGTCAGAGATTGTAAGATGCTCTATTTATAGTTTTCAAAGACCAGGGTTAGCTTAAAATTCAAGCTAAGATAACTTGAGAATCGTACAAACAAATTAGGTCTTCAAACTACAATAGAAGACTATAATAGGTTCTGTTACGGAACCGTGTATAATGACTATTCGGTTTGGCAAATTAGCCAAAGAACTAAAAGCTATTTGATGTTCTATTAAACACCTAAGAAATTAATCATGATTCACACATAAGTAGGAAACAAATTGGTTAATAATGAAGCAACAAAACTTGGAAAACTTGGAAATATACGTCATCTGATTACAAGTGATCAATAGATGCAATATTAAAGAACATGGATTAAACAGAATGGGCCAATGGAGAGATCATCACTTCACAGAAATAAATCATTAAAAATAAATAATATAGTATGCAAAGTGAGTGAGTACAGAGTACTTTCCACTTTACGATAAAGTACCGGAGTCAGCTGTGCAGCGTAATACTAACAGCATGTTTGTTTTTTCTTCTATCAATAGGCAAATCACTATATTCCTCTATATAGATGTGGTCCCCATATTTTCATGTGTCTGTTTTTTCCACTACCTCTACTAAGATAGAGGCTAAACCTCTACCAAATAGAGGAAATCAAATAACACTTGATTGGTGCTATCTTTGGACAAAACCTCTATTAAATGGCGAAATGTCCAACCGATCCCCAAACAAATTTTAATTTGACTACTTATGTCCTCACAACAAAAAATAACAGATAGACTATGGGATAAATAGCAGAACGTGTAAATCTCTCGTCACTCATTAGTCCAACCTTATTGCAACGCCACGTGTTAGATGCTTATTGGAGAAAAACATTTTTTTGACGTGTAAATGTACGACAACTAATATTATCAAACTTTTTCTCTCGTGCCCTATTTATACTCCGTCGTTGGTAATGGCAGCAGCTTCCATCGTCGGTGACAGCACAGGCCATCAATCACCATTCTCTCGAGCTTCACCACCAGCAACAAACTGCCAACAATTACTTTACCATCTCGATAATGGCAGCGGTCATCGTTCCAGCTCCTTCTCATCTCTACCAGTCGTTAACCACAGTTACCATCTATCGCAACCATCATGACCACAATTATTATTACCAGCACCAATCGATAACAACAACACCTGCAGCGCTAAGCTCCCCATTTTAACCAGATAATTTTCTATATAATTTTTAGTATGTATTTGAATTCCATATTTAAATTATTGATTTTATTTCGCTCTGTATTTCATCTGATGGAATAGGTCTTCATGGAATATGAAATTTTTATAAGGGTGAAATGAGAAATGCAAAATATGGATTACATTTATAGAATTATTAAATAGTGATAAAACAAACATAAATTTTGGATATGCCATGTAGTGGTTTTATATAGAGGTAGAGGTAAACCTCTATGTAGAACCCTCTACTTATATAGAGGAAAAAACAAACATGTTATAAGTAAGATGAAATAAAAAACGTTAAATAATTTGACATTTAGCGGCTATATTGATTTTCTCCTATACTCGACCAAAACGTGTAATATTAGTACGGTTTTGAAAGTTTGGGTTCTGCACGAACCCAAGCCCTTAACTTAAAATTCAACATGAACACATATCATACAGTAGAGGAACCTTTTACAAAATATGGTTTAGGTCGTAAATGTCTTTTTACCATAAAATGTTTTTTTAGAGTATAAGGTTAAATAATATGTTAAATATACACCGTTTAAAGGAGTGTGAACAAATTTAGACTCATTATGTGTTGAAAAAGACACTATAACCAGGAGTCTAGGACCCTATTTACATATATATAGCTCATTTACAAAGTTTACTTCATCCAAAATTTTGTGCAGTTCCTCACTCTATCTTTTTTGCAAGTCCAACACAACCTTTGAGTTCATATTCAATTTTAACATCTTTCATTACCAAATACAGTATTAGTCGTAATTAAATAGAATTATGACGCTTCATATAATAAGCCATGCCACGAGTCTGCCTTTGTCTTTTCGCCAAGCGTTGACTCCGTTACAACAATAAGACCTGGTCTAAAACAATAAATAAGAATCTTATCCAGCCGCATTTTCCTCTCTTTTTGTAACGCGAGAGTTATAACATTAGTTAATCGTTTCAATTTGTATGCGAAATGCATGTTTAATTAATAATCATATTATCGTTTCAATTTGCGAATTACGGCTTGTTAAGTTACTATTGCATTTTATCTTGCTTACCGATCATAAACCACCATTTTCAATGGTATCGGAACTTAACAAGCTATAAATAAACTCATTCACCTAATAGGAGGAATATGCTAAAAGTAATGTACATTGCCAACTTAATTACCGCATTTCTCATCCCATCATTTAGAAGAAAACAAAAATTAACTGAAAGCATATAATGCACTTTTTTGCTGTTTAATTACGACTTCGTATTAAACATATAATACCAAATATAGTATTAGTCGTAACTGAAAAGAATTATGATGCTTCATATAATAAGCCATGCCATGGGGTTTATGCCTTTATGTTTTCGCAACCCATTGACTTCATTACAACAGTAATACCTAGTCTAAAACAATAAATATGTTGTTTTCTTATAATGATTTTCCTCTCATTGTGTAATGGACGCCAAAGCTGTAACATTAGTTAGTCGTTTTAGTTTGTACTAGAATGTAACCCGTGCTACGCACCGGGTCCGATGGGAATTGCTGAGTTTGTGTGATTAACCATAAGTACTTGTTCACCGAGAGGGGCCATCACCCAGCACCCATTCCAAGGGATCTCTAATCCGAAACGGTATAGTACAGCCGAGGCATAATTACTATCCAATACATTAATTACAATGAAATCCATTGAAGTCAAAATTTCCACGACTTAGATTTTTGTTTTATAAAGTTTGAAAATAAAATGTTGGAGTTCCAAAATAAACACTTCTTTCTATCCATATTCTCTATTTGTAAGTAAACACGTCTTCATCTGTCTCGGTCAACAATGGCATGTCATTGTAGCTCTCCATACTCTCGTACTTTATTTCTTTGTACACATGTTTTACTTTGCATCCTGGACACAACTATAAAATATATTTGCATCGAAATGTATTCTAAATTAAATTACTTATCAGATCTCACCATATCCTTTTCTTTTCTATGTAACATTTCGAGTGCTAGTGTTGTACTATTTTCGAATATCATTTCTTTTTTTGTTAGTATCTTTGTATTTGTTGATCTTTTTCATGCATCCATAAGATTTGTGCTCATAGATGTATTTGGCCAGATATTTCTTGTACCAGGTACCGGTCGAAAATCTCTATGGTATTCACTTTAGTTTAAAATGTTGTATCCAAATGATTTTATAACATAAT
This sequence comes from Papaver atlanticum, assembly GCA_023531105.1. Taxonomy (NCBI): domain Eukaryota; kingdom Viridiplantae; phylum Streptophyta; class Magnoliopsida; order Ranunculales; family Papaveraceae; genus Papaver; species Papaver atlanticum. The sequence continues at coordinate 295,458 of JAJJMB010011112.1, forward strand.
AGTCATCAATCAGAGCACATTTGATCTTCTTATCATGTGTATGAACACATGGGAACAGGATCGTACAACAACCATTTAGGGTTTAGGATAACTTGATCAAACTTCCGGTATAAAGCAAGTGCACCATTTATGTGCAACAAATGAACATGAACTTCTAGACAGGGAGAAACTGTTGAATAGCTCAAAACTCGACAAAAAATTCGTATACAGGTCAGTAAAATTTAAACGCCTTGACAATCCCATTCACCAAGATCAATAAACTTCATCAAATCGATTTCATGCATATAGTAACAATAGAAGAAACACAAATAAAATTAAAAATTAAAAACAATTATAGTTGTAGAAAAACGATAATCCATCGTTGGAAGTTCGAAAAAACACAACTCTAAAATCAAAATATTGAAGGCCCGTTAAAAGGAAAAAAAATGCCAGTCAGTTTATTTTTTTCCTTTAAATGTAGCGCTCAATAATGACTACTATAACTTCAGAGCATCTCTTATTGAAGAAGATAATCATTTTAAATGCCCGGAGTTGATTTCAGTTCACGCCATCATTCATCACTACTACATCTACAAAACCGGATTTCTTTGCGGATCATGTCTCTTTCTCTTCGCCATGTACTTACAATTGGTGTCATCATTTGTATTTGGGTTTTGATTATCTTGTATTTTGGTGTTTTTGATAATCTTATAAGCAATCATGTAATCATCATTTTGGTTTGAATGAATTGAAATGTGATTTCCATCCAAAAAAAAGAAGAAAAAATATAACAATTATGAAATACAAAAATAATCAGTGCTTCTGCACCATAGAATAAAAAACGCATAATCTAAGAACTTTCTATTAAAAAATAACCTTCTGAAGAAGAGAATATCATTCATGGAATACATTTTCCACGATACCTATAAAACAAAAGACAACCACAATGCCAAAAAAATATATATTAATGTAAGCAGCTCTACAACAATAAGAGATTAAAAACTTGACTATTCGTCATGCACAAACAAAAATCACTGAATATCAAAACATTAAATCACAAATTATCGAAATACATAACGATTTTACCACAGAACTAACGGAACCAATTTTCGGCACGAACTAAACGGTATATTATGAGTTTATGGACCAACCCTATTTGGTACTCATGTCTCTAATCGATGTTCCAAATTCTGTTATCTTATTCCCTTGTCACTGCTACTTCTGCTTCAACCTTAATTCACCATCCTTACCAATGAAGAAAGTTTTAATTTATAACACCTTGATCATCTCAACAACGTATACGTACGCACCATTCCACAAACTAAACAAAGGTGTAGTGGCCTATTCAAACGTGAAATTTATGCAGTTATACCACAACAATTACTTGGGTATTACTTGGGTGTATGTTGTCTAAATTACCATGAACATCATCGAAATACATTCTCTCCGTAAGTAGGAGGAACCCATCCAAATACATTCTCTCTATAATAGGAACCCTCTTTATGTTTTGTTAATTCTTGGTTTACCCAAATATACGACATCAAAATTTGAAATCATACTCGTTTTTAGTTTGGTATCTTAACATGGTATGGGCATTGCTACAACTATGGAAGAAAAACTTTAAATACATTCAGAAGATCAGCTGGACATGGTAATTAATGACTGGCAACATAAGAGAAAAAGCTAGTGACACCAAGCATCCAGGTATTGACCACGACCACCTATATGTATATTGGACAAATCTAATTCAAGAGTGCAAATATACCAATACGACGTCCGACATCCGCTTATTTATACATAACTAAGAAAACACAACAACATTGGAATATGGATCTTTGTTTCCGAAGAGTTGGTTTCTGTCGCTGCAACCAAAAGTGAATTCACATACAAAAAGTGGCCCCGTGCTAATCCCAGTGCCAAATGACCATCAAAATACATAATTAATTAGAAGTAAAATTTCAAGAGCACTACAACTTATATGGATCTGGTACCAATAGCATCATGTTTGCTAAAAATAAAAATCATGTGAAATTTTAACAATGTTAACACCGTCTAACAAAGATGCATTCCAAAATCTCGTTGCGGAGTCGCATCTAGATGTACAACAGATTATCGGATGATATCAACATTATTGAAAGTTTGAAGTGTAGTCACGGATTGCATAGACATCAGCTTACTCAATCAAAAGGCTACACACTCCTTTCCCTTATCTTCTTGTGTATTTTGGAGATCGAAAAAGCTGTAAAACAGAACAACGTATGAGTTCCTTTCTTCGATACATGAAAATTTCATATTTCAGCAGATATCACAAATGACGAAGTCCCAAAACAAAGTACCTAGAGAAGTACTAACCCTTTGATTAGTAGTTTCCTGTATCTTAGCCTTTGCCCGCCAATACCAACAGCAGCTGAAGTTACTAAAACTACCTCAAAGCTTCAAGTAAATGCTAAAAATCCTCATCATCATCTCTATTAGCAGGTTATAACTAAATGCTAAAAATCTTCGAGCTCGAGCCCAAACCCAAGCCTTAATGAAGACAAAAATATTTTGCCCCACCTGTTCCACCCACATTGTTTTACTAACTATCCATAATGGAATAGCTATATAGTGGATCTCCTCTTTAGTTATACCATATATGGGACTAAAGGTTTCATTCACTCATAAGAAAATAAGCAAGTACTCTTTGAGACTTAAGGATCCTAAGTTCCATTTCCACCAAGAATTATAAAAAGAAAATAACAAAACTCATTTTCTCCAACAATAACTAAATGCTAAAAATCCTCATCTGCATGCAAAATGTTTCATGCTTATTGTTTAAAAAATCCACCAGTAAATATATAGAACCCTAGAAAATTAATATTTTTTTATCACCTTCTTAATACCACCGGTAACAGAGCACCACCATGGAAGCTTAGATTGGTAAAATTCATTCTGTCCAGCTTCTTTCACACGTGGAAGGACCTGAAAAAAGAGCTAATGTTTAAGGACCTGAAAAGGAGCTAATGTGTAAAGAAGTCAATGTTGTGGATGATGTTATAAGTTATGGGGAGCACAGAGCCACAATGAAGAGTCAAAGAACAGTATTTGGAGATGGGAGACAAAAAAATATATTAAAGGTTACATTCTAAGTAGAATTGCTAATGAAAGAAACTTTTGTCTCGGATCCATTAATTCCCGCGGGATTCATATATTCCAAGGACTGGCATCTTTGGATGTTCTTTTTTCCATCTATATGCATCTCCCAGATTCAAGTCTCTTTTCACCGCCTCCTCCCATGTCAATCTTGGACGACCTTTGCTTTACTTTGTGCATGCAAGGCCACTTATAAGAAATTGTTTAGTTAATAATGTGTAAGTTAAAATGTTTCTTACCCCTCCTATCCATAATGATTAGGTCAAAGCAGAACATTCTCCACAAATTAGTGTTCCTTGCATTCCACAATCTCGCAACTCTTGCCTTTACAACCACTGAGCGCATCCCCTGGAATCTAAAGTCGCATAAATGGAAATTAAGGCAATACTGTTGATGTATAAAAACGAAGGAACATTTTGACTAAATAATACATTTGTAATTCAAAACATGCCACCATGGCACCAACATATATATAAATATTACTCCATCAAACCCATGGATTATTATCAGGATTCAACTGCCGTAGCGAAGCCTGCCACCAACATATACTCTAATATCCAACATCATACACGCCTAAACCTCCTACCAAATAAACATACTTAGCGGCATCAAGAAAAGGATCCTACGAAGTTGACTGTAGGATAAACTAAATAGACACACACAAACAACAATGATTTATATGTTTGAAGCCAAAAAATGGAATGATGGAATAACCGCTAAGTTCCTTGGGTGATGATTCAACACTTAAGGGATTTTAACATATTAATTAAAAAACATTCAGAAATATAGAATTGGATCAATACCTGAAGACTAATCGGAAAGCTAGCGGTAAATGTTAGTGGAAGAACTGAAGCACCAAGGTTGTGCAAATGTTACTGACTATATCGTAGCTTTCCCTGCACCACCAAACATTCCTGAAATCAGACATGGATAAAAAGTAACCTGGTGCTAAATTGGAGGGTTAGCTGTAATTGTGGTTGGAGGAACTAAAGCACCAACCAACGGTACCATTAACTAATATTAACAGTTCGGTTCAATTGGTGGTCCACAAATGGAATAATGAACAACGCAACAAAAAAAAGTAGAGGAAAAATTCAATATCAATGGATATAGTCTCCAGAAAACAAAAACAAAAAATACAAATCACTGATAATCCCAGGCAATCATCCAATGCAACCTTGGTTACCTCATAAGAACTTAAACCAGCATCTAAATAATAAAACAAACCAAATACAAATCCAAGTTAAGCCAAACAATACAAAACAGAGGAAATAAATGAAAAAAAAATAAACCAAAAAACCTAAACAGGACAGTCCAGGGACAAACCTATTTCAAATGGATCACAAATTCTCGTTACAGTGTAATATTAATTTACTTTAAAAAGCCCTTGTTAGTAGTGGTGGTGTCGATCTCATGAGCAGTAATTACCTCCTCAAATACTCTCCCCAAATAAAACCCAATTTAAATAAAGAAACTGAACCGCTAAATTGATAAACATAATAATACAATGAAAAAAAATCTCACTTAGCTTTGTGATTTCGACTAATGGCAATACAGAGCGTGTAAGAGTCCTAGGCGGGAGAGGTTTGATTTCCCACGATGAAGAACGGTATAACATATGGAGTACATATTCTGCAAACAAAAAACATACGAACCTCAGAAAAAAGAAAAAACAAAACAAATCAAACTGGACTGGAATGAAGAGGAAAATTTAAGAGAACGGAAGAAAAGACGCAAAAAAAAAAGAAAAAAAGATTGGCTTATGTTTTCTTGGCACCTTATATACCGTCCACCTTATACCTTACCGAAGAACCTATGTCAAGAAACAAATCTATGACTTCCGAAGTTAACTAAATACTTTCATTGTAAAATGAGTTTTTATGGAAAATACATATTCTCATGAATAAATCTCTAGCTAAAACGAAGAAGTATTAGGTTGTCAATATGGAAACTTAAAATACTGTAATTGGAATATTACCATATACGTGAGTATTTATAAATTTGGATACCTTACAGCGATTATATTCTTTCAGAAGATATCAAACTATTAATAACTTAGACTCCACAAAGCTTCCATCCTTTTCCATAACTGCCGAAATCACTCGAAAACATTAGTTTTTTTTTTTTTGTAAACATAGCTTGTTTGTTTTTTCTGTTAATGAAAATTTTCGGATTTTTCCACCCAAAGATTTTCGTATTTTTTTTTAGCATCAGCTATATATGGCATTTTATTTGCAGCTAATCCGAAGGCCTGGATTTTATTAAAATCATGTAAACGTGGTGTAAAAAAGTCCCAACCCTAACGATCAATATGGAGCATTAGATCGTATGAAACCTATTAAAAATTAACGGTCACGAAATGCAGGGAGTATAACTTGTTTTTCAGCCAATCAGAAACGAGGGTTTCATTGACCGGCCAATGGGAGGGGAGGTTAGCGCAACTCTCGACGAGAAGTGAGAGATGGCATGGGGTTTTTAGGTTGTTGATATGAAATGCAAATCTAATTAGTTATCATATTATTCATTTTAATTTTCAAATTACGGCCTGTTAAGTTACGAATAGCATTTTATCTTGCTTACCGATCTTAAACCACCATTTTCAATAGTATGGAACTTAATAACAAGTTATAAATAAATTCATATACCTAACCTGAGGTATATGCCCAAAATAATGTACATTGCCAACTTAATTACCTGGCTAAATTGGGGCCTACACTCCAGAACAAAAAAAGATTATTAAGAGATGAAACTACCAACTTACCTTTTATCAAATACTAATACTACAAATGTATCCCCATTAAATCTAATAATAAAACTAAAAACTAAAATAAAAATCATAACACCAAAAGCTTAAATCAAAATCAAAATCAAATTCATTTCCATCTCCATCTCCATCTCCAACCAAATCTTCTTCTGTTCTTCTCCCCTAAGACGAACCATCTTCGAGTGTCATAGAAGAGATGAAATGGCACGAATCAAGTACTTTTCTAGCAACCCAATCCCCTAAATTAGGTTTTAACGACATGCACTCACTCAAAATTCGATTTTTTCGAAATCAAAGTGTTATGGGTTTATTAGAATCGGTTTACGTCAATGTACTTATGAACAGATTTTTTTTAGAAACGGATTTTGTTCATCCCCAGAAAGACTGATTATACTGAATGTGTATTCTGGTTGGAAATATTGAACCAGAATCGGTCTATGTTAATTTCCACATAGCCCAATTCTGGTATGGAAGAGAACCGTTTTTTTCGATATATTTTTTTGGTTAGAATTGGATTACATGTATGTCCACATAACCCGATTGTACAACCTTTGATTTCTTAACTGCTATGCCCACAATCGGATTATTTAAGGATCCACATAAACCGATTGTTATTGATGTTCCCCAAAATCGGTAGATATGGTACACCTACATAAACCGATTCTGGGTTGATGTGATGAACATCAACCACAATCGGTTTATGCTGATGCACACATCAACCGATTCATTAACCATGTTTGAATTTTTGCACAAATCTTGAAATTTTTATCTTTATATTATAGAGCTTGAAATTTGGAATTGAACGTAAAAAGAATGAGGTCATTCCGACATCGGACGAAGAAGTTATGAGCAAAATAGTCGAAAAAATGCACAGATTAACAATGGGTTTATGTGGGCATTAACATAAACCAATTCTGGCGAAAAAAAATCACAGAAAAACTCATGAATTTTACAATCGGTCTATGTTTTAAGTATTATAAACCGATTCTTACAATTAGTTTATGTGAGCATGAACATCCACCGATTCTGGACAGTTTTTTCAACAACAAAAAAAAAAAAAAAATCACGTTTTGATGAAGAGTCAAGATTGGTTATTAACGCTAATTAATCAAGAGATAAATTAACCATTTTTTAAAATAATTGGATAAGGGGTGTTTTTTTTTTAACTTTTCAATGACCTTTTTATCCTGTAGTGTAGGCCTAAATTAATTGGAATAAGCCCCAATTTAGCCACGCTTAATTACCGCATTCTCATCCCATATCATTTGGAAGAAAACAAAATTAACTAAAAACATAAAATGCACTTTTCACTATTTATACACACTTGTGGTTAAACACGCCAGAATATAATAAAATCGCTCTTCCACATCTCGAGAGATTTTACTGAGACTTTGAAACTGAAATGAATCTCCATTTGTACCAAGCACGCAATCTAAGCCGTCCATGAAAGATATGCCGGTCAGAAAATATGGTCAGTCTCAACATAGTGATCATCCGTTAGATCATGCATTAAAAATAATCAACCACCACAATTCAACCCTAAACTAAAAACGGGCAGCTCTGCAAACCATATAAAAAGAAAGTGGTTCTCCTCCCCATTTTCTAGTTCCTCACAATAGAGGAAACCCTAACCCTAAATAAAAAAACAGATCTATTCTACTATATCACTGCAAATCTCAATTCTTTATCATGATGATATCTCCTTTCAAAAAATTAATTTATTGGTGTTGTATAGGATGGAAGTTCTTTATCTGATTCTCAGAAAGAATAAAGAATCACCACTTTCCAAGTCTTCCGGCCACAAAGGAATGAAGAAGCACTAAAGCCTTGCAGGAGCTTTAAAACTTGCTGAAATAGATTTGACGTGCAACTTTTTTTCTCCTGATGATTTTTCCTCTGGGAAGTCCAAGAAAATAATCTCTGTCCAATTACAGAGGATCTTGTTTGTAATGTATTTGTGAGTTGCAATTAGTAGTTCTTTCAATTTTGTATGTCAAAAGAATGTTAATAATGTAATACTGCAGCTCTAATTTGAAATAAAAGATCAAATTCTACAAGACTGAAATGACCAAACAGAGATTTGATGCTAGCAATAGTATATACCAATTACCAAATAGCTACTAGTTAAGAAATGCAAAATGTAGAGTCAAAATAGATTTACTTTAGCTATAACTCCATATTAGTTGTAACTAAAAAGAATTATGAGGCTTCATATAATAACCATATTATCGAAGAAAACAAAACTGATTAAAAACATATACTTGCATTTGTGGCTCTATCTAGTCACTAGCAAACGTGCCGGAAAATTTCCATTAAGAAAAACATTGTCGGAAATTGAACGAATTTCTTAACCTTGATAAATGTCGGCCCTTCAACATCTAGTGGGATTTTACTATACGGAAATGATTAATTGACCGACAATCTCTCCCGACGATTAATCCCCCAAGAGAGAAGTTAGGGACTAACATCACACCGCTGCTATCCCAATGTTTAGAGTGCTACCAAAAGCCGTTGGATTTCCCATCGGGACATATTGCGGGATTTAGGCGCGGTAAGTGTATCACATCGGATTTTACTGAGACTTTGAGAATGAAACTCCACGTGAATCAAACACACGATCTAAGCCTCTATGAAAGATATGTCGGTCAGAAAATACGGTCAGTCTCAACATACTTATCATCCGTCAGATCATGCATAAAAAATAATCATCCGCCACAATTTAACCCTAAACTAAAAACGGGCAGCTCAAAGCCTTATAAAAAGAAAGTGATTCTCCTCCTTGAAGAGCAAGAAAGGAGACCCTAACCCTAAATTAAAAAAATAAAAACACATCTCTACTACATCGTACTGCAAATCCATGGTAGATTTCTTAGAAGCATCATCAGCAACCTCAATTTTTTAGCATAATGATATCTCCTCTCAATAAATTAAGTTATGGTGGTAATTAGGAATGGAAGTTCTTTTATCCGATTCTCTTAAAAGATAAAGAAACAGGATTTTCCAGATCTTTCAGCCGCAAACAAGTGAAGAAGAAGAAGAAAAAGCCCTTCAGGAGCTTTAAAACTTTGAAGGGGAGTGCCTTCTTTTCCCATATTTCTGGCATTCTTGCCATTTGTTTTGAATCTTGGTTCATACGAGGCCAAAAGTACCCTTAAAGTTTAGCTTTATGGGCTAAGGTCCTGCCCCCGCTATGATTTCCGGCGCTGAAATAGATTTGGAAGTACAACATTTTCTCTTAATGATTTTTCATTTTGTAAGTTTAAGAAAATAATAGATCTCTGTCTAATAACAGAGGATCTTCTTTGTAATGGATTTGAGAGTTGCAATTAGTAGTTCTTTAATTTTGTATGTCAAAAAGAATGTTAATAATGTAATACAGTAGCTATAATTTGAAATAAAGGGATCAAATTCTACAAGACCGGAATGACCAAACAGAGACTTGCCGCCAGCACAGTGGGTGTGCTGCTTCATTGTGTGGTTTCCTCTTGGGATGGATCTTTCTGCCCAACATTTTTACTAGTATACCATGCTAATGCTAATGAACCCAAGATTTTGATTATTCAACAACTTTTTGTTCTCCGAGGATAATTTTCTCATCTTACAAGGGTCGTGAAAATTTTCAAAACTCTTTTGTGGAGGAGTTTATGGGATTCGACAGCTCAAGTGGCATCTCAACTTTTGAAACACGGTGTTGAATGCAAAATTGAACAGGCAAAACAAAGGCACCTGAATCTTTAGAACTCTTATTTCATTTGAAAACAGAATTTCTTGGGTAAACTTCATATGCAACATTACTAACTTTTCCCCTCGTAAAAACAAAAGCCAAAATTAAGCGTCTCAAAGGGTTGGGAATTTTTTTGACCAAGGAGGGAAAATTACTAGAGCTATACGTGAACACCTTTCCTTGAACACTAACTATGGCATTATAGCTTTCCTTGGCTTCTTGGTCTTCAGTTGTCAATGGTTACACTGAACCTGGTAGTTGCAGCCTTAGATCCACTAGAACTTCCAGCTTGTGAAGATTGAGAAGATTGGTGCCTTTTCCTTTAGCTTTCCCCACACCGGAGCTTCTCTGACGATAAACATAGTTGGTGTCTGTGAAGGTATGTCCATCAACTTCAGTCCTAGGCCTCTTCTTCTTTGCATTAGAGCCAATAGCACCACCAGTGGGTTTTTTGTGACCAGGCTTCTTGCATTTGCCGCAACACCTTGCTCTCTTCTTAGATACAGATTCATCATGGATCTTCCTTCTGTTCTTTCTAGGCCTTCCTTGCTTACTATTAAGTAATGGAGGAGCAATAGGTGTTCTTAGCTGCATAAAACAGATGAGATACAATGTAACAGAAACTTTTGAGAATTCCAGTTCCAGATATCATTCAACAAGATTATTACTCCAAAAAACAAATGAACAAACTGAAATCACAATTCCAGGTGCTTAAGATTAACATTTACTCAACAATTCAGATACATTCCACAAGATTATAACAACTACAAAAATAAAGTGATCTTTATTTAATAAACTGAACTCACAGTTCAAGATGCTCAAGATTAACATAGGATGCTTAGTGAGTTATAGAGTACTTTCAACTTATGAGTACCCGAGTAAGTTGCATGAGAAGATAGTGGGTTGTGCAGCGCAATACTAAGTTAAGATGAAATTAAAAACGTTAAATTTTTTTTGCTAGGAAAATGAAGATATATTAAACCCAAAAGAGGGTTTTACAAATGACAAAGGAATGGGGTACCCAACTATTCACCTGAACTATTGTGTGCTGTCTGCATTAATGTTTGGCAGCAGCATCAGCTATTTTTATTTTCAAAGTAAGAAACTAGATTTTTCGCATCCTTCTAAACTCAAACTCCTTGCCCATTCAGCAGCAGCAAGGATTGCAAGACATTCAGCTTCTTCCGAATCTCTAGCTATCCTTGTAGTCGTTTTGCATCCTCCATAGTTCCATATTTCATCAATGAAGTAAATGCCAATACTAAGCTTATTAGAGATATCAATATAGGAAGTATCACAATACATCATAATACAATTAGAAGGCAGGTTTACAGATGGATTTTGGGGAAGAACAGCTTGGGTAACTGTGGGAATAGAATTACTGGCAACTGACTGGATTGTTTTTCCTGCAAGTTTCATAGCAAAAAAAGCTATAGCATTATCATTTATAGATTTTCCTTGAAAAGTCTTGAAGCACCTGTCTCTCCAAATGATCCAAGCAGTGGTAAATATTTGGCACGTCATAGTCTTATCTTTACATGACGAAATCCATTTACAAATCCAAGAATGAATATCTATATACCAGCATGCTAGAGTCTTGTAGGACTAAGTTTCCATTAGGAATAAGAGCCCAAACTGCCTTTGAAAAGGTACAGTGAAGCAAAAGATGTTCGGCAGTTTCAATCATACTATCACCACAAAGGGCACAAAGATTATTATGTTTAGTAGTGAACCTAAAAACTCTAGACTTAGCAAGGAGGATATTTCTTATGCATTTCCAAAGAAACAACTGCAGTTTAGGTAATACAGGTGTATTCGATAGGTATTTATAAATTTTATTCTGATGTGAACTAGGTTGAGTCCTATTTTGGCTAGAAATGACCCTATATGTCGTCTTCACAAAAAAATCACTTGACTTGGTATTAGGCCAGATTAATCTATCATCCCCTGTCAAAGGTAACCTAATATAACTATTTTTTTGACAATTTTCTCGAGTGAAAAAACACTGAATCAATTCAGTATTCCACTGCCTAGTGTCATCTAAAATAAGGTCAGAAACTTTAAGGTTGGGGTTCGAATAAGCAAGACATAAAGGTTTACTGACTTTATCAATCCAATTATCACTAAATGCCAAATTTTATTTCCTTTCTTAACTTCCCAGAGACATTGATCCTTAATCACTTCCAATTCTTTGCAAATACATTTCCAAACTCAAGACGAATCATTGGGTTTGGCGTGATGAAGAGCATTAACATGTCTAAAATACTTACATTTAAGAATAACTTCCCACAAATCAGTTGAGTTGTGGATAAGATTCTAGGCAGTTTTGGCTAACATGGCCAAATTGAATTGACTTAGGTTTTTAAACCTAGACCTCCTTGAATTTTGTGACAACAAATATTGCCCCAAGCTACAGGGTAATTACCACCTGGTTGATTTTTCCTTCACCAAAAATCTCTCCGAGTCTTTTCCATCTTATGAAGAACCTCATCTGGAAGGAGAAAAGTATTCATTTAATAAATATGAAAATATTTTAAGACATGATTGACCATAATTGATCTGCCAGATTGTGTTATATTTTTCCCCTTCCATTTAGTAGCTCTTATATCAAAGTTATCAGCTAGATAATCAAAAGCTTCACTCTTTGATCTTCCAATGAAAAGTGCAATACCAAGGTATTTTTCATATATATCAATTTTCCTAATTTTGAACTGCCTATTAAGAGAAACACAAAAATCTGGATTGCAATTCTTACTAAAGAAGCATCCATATTTTTGCAGATTAATGACATGACCAGAGCAAGCACTAAATCATTAATAAGGGAAATAAAAAAGGTTAAATAGTTTGATGTTTAACGGTTATATTGATTTTCTCCTATACTCAACAAAAATGTGTAACACTATTGCAGATGTTTTGAAAGTTTGGATGGGTCCAGGGTGCCACCCACCCTACTAACAGCTCCGCCCCTATCTCTCAGCCTGAATAATGAATTGTCGTTCCCGAATTTTCTATCCTCCCAAACCCTGTGTAGATAAAGAAAGAATCCAGGCCTTTACTTAACCTAAGATACAACATCAACACATCTACTCCCTCCGTCTCCTATATAAAGGAGGAGTTTTAAAATTTTGTAGTCACATTAGATAGACAAAATAGTAATTCTAAGATTAATTTTTCCAATATATAATCTTATTTATTGTACATGGATAATTATGTCGGGAGTAAGACAAAGGTTAAAAAAGGAAATTAGATACATATTTAGGAAATCAAGACAAGTTTCTTAAAGTAACAGATTTTGTAAAATCCGTCTTTATATTAGAGACGAAGAGAGTAATAAAGTAGAAGAATTTTGAAGGTGTCACTATAATACAGTGGTAAAGCCACTAAGTGATGATAAAAAAAGTAGAGGAACTTTTACCTGAGTTCGAAACTCGCGAGCACCAAATTTTTTACCAATCAAAAAATAGAAAAAAGTAGAGGAACTTTTTGCGAAATATGGTTTAGGTGGTAAAAGTCCTTCTTAGTTCTTACCATAAAATGTTTTTCTATAATATAAGGCATATACGTACTAGCTCATTTACAAAGTTAACTTCATTCAAAAATTTCCAAATTCTTCGCTCTATCTTTTTCGCAAGTGCAACACAACCTTGGAGTTCATATTCAATATTAACCTCTTTCATTGTCAAACAGAGGCGGAGCCAAGATTTCTAAAATAGGAAATTTTTTACTTTGGGTTGTAATTTTCTTTTAGGGGTACAAATAAGCAATATCAGACTTATAAATGGCAAAGAAAAAAACCTTCTATTGATCCTAAATTAGGCTTTGGAATCAGCTGGGCAGAAGATGCGCACACACTTGCAATGGGATGGCTCTGCCCCATTGTCAAATACAGTATATATCTACTACCAAATAGCTACTAGTGGAAAATTATTTAGGAAACCCAAAATATAGAGTCAAAATAGATTTATTTAGCTACAACTTCGTATTAGTTGTAATTAAAAAGAATTATGATGCTTCATATAATAAGTCATGCCGTGGGATTTATGCGTTTGTCTTTGAAATGCAGGTTTAATTAGTAATAATTATATTATCGTATATGCCTTTTCCATGTTGTTAATTACGACTTGTTAAGTTACGATTGCATCCTAAAATGTATGTTCCTATGAGTATATGCCTCCGATTAGGTGTATGAATTTATTTATGGCTTGTTAACTTTCAATATTATTAAAAATGTTGGCTTATGCTCGGTAAGCAAGATATAATGCCAACTTAATTACCGAATTCTCGCATCTCAACATGCTTGAGGATATTTTCTGGAGAAAACAAAAATGATTGAAAACATATACTTGCATTTGTGGCTTCACTAGCAAGCGTGCCGGAAAATTCCCATTAAGAAAAACATGGTCGCAAATTGAACGAATTTCTCGACTTCCACGGATGTATAAACATGAAAGAAAATCCATGAATTTATGAAGTGGGATACCACTTTTAGTCCGACGGTTAGGATCTGTTAATATTTATTTGTCTTATATGGATTGGTATCCCCTCCAACTAATATTGGTATAAATCGTGAGAAAGTCGCCCATCACCGTAAAGCAAGAAAGGAAACCTAACCCTAAATAAAAAAACAGATCTACCCTATTACATCACTGCAAATCCATGACAAATTTCTCAAAAGCATCATCAGCAACCTCAATTTTGAAGCATAATGATATTTCCTCTCAAAAGTCACTTTTATGTCAAATGTTGGGATTGAATTTCTTTATCTGATTCTCTGAGAATGAAAGAAAACTTAATTTTCTAGATCTTTCGGCCACAAAGAAATGAAGAAGAAGCTAGGTAAAGCCTTGCAGGAGCTTTAAAACTTGCTGAAATATATTTGAAGTACAACTTCTTTTTCTCGTAATGATTTTTCCTCTTGTAAGTTTAAGAAAATAATAGTATATCTCTGTCTTATCAGATCTTCTCTGTAATGTATGTGAGAGTTGCAATTAATAGTTTCTTCAATTTCGTATGTCAAAAGAATGTTAATAATGAAATACTGTGGCTGTAATTGGAAATAAAAGTGTGAAATTCTACAAGACCGGAATGACCAAACAGAGAGTTGCCGCCTGCTGCTTCATTGGGTGGTTTCCTCTTGGGATGGATCTTTCTGTCCAACATTTTTACTAGTTAGCGTACACCAAACTACACTTTACTTGTACCATGCTAATGCTAATGAACACAAAATTTTGATTATTCAACAACTTTTTTCTCCGAATAATTTTCTCATCTTACAAGGGTCATGAATCATGAAAAGTTTCAAAATTCTTGCGGAATCAAAAGCTCAAGTGGGCATCTCTATGCTTCTCCAAAATCATTAATATACACAAGAAAAGAAGAGACCTAAAAACCTTGAATTTGTGGCATGGCATTATAGGGATAAGCATACTTCGCTGATCCCCCTACTTGGTGTGCAGTACCACCACCTTGTTTCATAGATCATACATACCTCCTCCCCCACCAAAAAAACAACCCATTACCAATCTAGTCTTACTCCTTTTTCTTTTACATCACACAATGAGTCCAATTCCACAGAAATATGAAACACGGTGTTGAATGCAAAATTGAACAGGCAAAACAAAGGCACCTGAATGTTGAGAACTCTTATTTCAGTTGAAAACAGAATTTCTTGGGTAAGCTTCATATGCAACATTACTAACTTGTCCCCTTCTAAAAACAAAAACCAAAATTCAGTATCAAATTTTTAAAGTTTTGAATCTTTTGATCACTAAAAAAGCAAAATCTGAAAGGGTTGTGAATTTTTTGACAAGAGGGAAAATTACTAGAGCTAAGTGAAAAAAAGTAGACTAGTTATAAATGAACACCTTTCCATGATCACAAACTATGGCATTGTAGCTTTCCTTAGCTTCTTAGTCTTTGGTTGTGAATGATTCACACTGAACCTGGTAGTTGCAACCTTAGATCCACCAGAACTTCCAAGCTTGTGAAGACTGAGAAGATTGGTGCTGTGAAAGGTATGTCCATCAACTTCAGTCCCAGGCCTCTTCTTCTTTGCATTAGACCCAATAGCACCACCATCACAAGTGGTTTTGCTGTGACCAGGATGCTTGCATTTGCCGCAACACCTTGCTCTCTTCTTAGATATAGATTCATCATGGATCTTCCTTTTGCTCTCTCTAGGCCTTCCCTGCTTACTGTAAGTAACGAAGGAGCAATAGGTGTTCTTAGCTGCATAAAACAGAAGAGACAGAATGTAACACAAATCTTTGAGAATTCCAGATATCATTCAACAAGATTATTACTTCAGAAAATAAAAACTCTTTACTTAACAAACTGAAATCACAATTCCAGGTGCTTAAGATTAACATTTAGCGAAGCCTGCTACTCAACAATTCAGATACATTCAACAATTATAACAACTACGAAAATAAAGTGATCTTTATTTAATAAACTGAACTCACAGTTCAAGATGCTCAAGATTATATAAGGGCAGTCCAACAACTGCTTCGAGTACTCGACCTGAACCAGCAAAAGCCCAGAATTGCTGAAACTTACACGTCTAACAGAGAAATTGCAAAAGGTTCAGTTCTAGCTTTTAGGAGTGGTAACTTGCCTTGGGAGGATTTTAGGGCGTTGGTGCAGGGTGCAAAGGAGTTATTCAGAAATTTCTTGTAGACATGTTTATAGAGAAACAAACTTTGCGGCGGACACTATGTCTAAATATGCGGCAACTTTGCATCAGGGAGATTTCGTGCAATATCATGGTAAACCAGACTTTCTAAATTCTTTGGAGGGTCCAGGTAATAGTTACTTTAGAAAATGAATAGAGCTATACACGGCAACAAAAAAAGAAGGCAACGATCAAACAACTAAAAAAACTAACTACTGCAGCTACTCATGTTTATCAAGGTTCTTCTTATCCTCTGGACATCAATTTTAAGTACAGTAAAAACGTATTCCGTATGCGAAATGGTTGGTTCCAGTTTGTGCATAACAAACAAGATTTGATGGACATAATTTCAGTACTTAACTATTCTTGTTTCAGAAATCTAATAGAAGGAAATAGAACAATCGATTTTGTCCAGCTTCATTATACGAAAGACATTTTCGTCAAGGTATGAAACCAAATTTGAGTCACAAGGTAAACTGACTGCATACAGGTAATAATGTTAAACAAGAAATATAATAAGTAAGATCAATGTACCTCTTCCCCGACCTCAGGTCGGGCATCAGTGGTTCTGTAGTTTTCTCCAACTATTTGTAACTAAAGATCCAGAACTATGGTCCATGCCACTGCAAGAGAAAATACATAATAAGTCACTATAAATACTTGAAATGAGAAGTACTATGCAAATGTAGATTATTTTTCCTTAGCTTTAGTTTCATTCATGCTCAAAGAAAGTCAAAAATTGAAGTTTTAAATTACATATTACACATACAGGTAGTGAAACTGAAGGATTTTAGATGTTTGAATCTCTCATACTTGTTTAGTTGTAGAGTTGTTTTAGTTGCAGTGGAGCAAGACTGGATTTCTGAAACTCTTTGTCTATGAATGTGCTTGCTCAAGTTTCAATGGATACATGAACTGCTTATTTATAAGCAGTCATAGAACACTCAAAGTTTCTCTAGAAAACTCATTACATGACCGACCTTAATTTGTCTGGACTTTTCTTTTCTTTTTCTAACTTTGACTGTCCATAGACTGTCTAGGTTTCTCTAGTCATTACTTAGCAGATACAACAAGCTTTACAGACTCTAGTTTTCTCTAGAGAATTCATAACCTCATTCACACTTATCAAGCTCAAACTAGAAAACCTTAGACTCTTTTAGACATTACAAATTAGGATATTCCAACAGAAACAGAAACATTAATCTCATCTTATTAATATATTATCTTATTATATTGCATATTACACATACTTACCATCTAATACTTCCCATAAAAAAAGAAGATTCCTGATAGAAATGCAGAGTTGATTGGCAAATAGAAAATTGTGGTTCATTTTATGAGATTTTAGTTTATCTAAAATATGCTAGTTGTTCATCTAAGCACAATTTTTCTATGGCTTTCATTTATCCAAATGGGGTCTTAGTTATGGGAGATTTTTGGGAAAATTAGCTAGATAACAGCATAATTTAGCACACTCTAATAAACTACTAATGCAACTCAATCTCATGACGGATAGAAGAATACACATGTCCTGTTTCTAGTGATGACGGATAGAAGAACACACAAGTCCTGTTTCTAGTTCTACTTTCAGATATACAAACAAGTAACTTCATTCCTCTATGACTCAACATCAGGTACGTAACTTCCTTCCTCTAATCACACCCCTGGACTTTTTCAGTGTCAGTTTCTTCATGGGTGGCAGCAGCAGCAGCACTGTCCATCCCCTCCTAGTTTCCTTATCCAAGTGGTACTGCCACTGGTACTAGTGGTAGTGTTTAGTAATGGGATCCTAGTTGCAGGGTCTTTCTCATTGTATAAATCTTTCCAGGTTCTCTATTTGATGGGAGATCTTTTCAGGATTTAAAAACAAACTCAGGCAGTAAGAATTCCTTGGGTAATGAAAAGATATCATGGGGTGGTAATGGATGGAAAGGGTTTTTAGTGACGATATCAATTGTCCATGACTATTAAGCATCCAAGAGGTCGGACTTGTGTCTAATGATTTGTCTGGTTAAATAAAAGAGAATATTTAAGCAATGGCAAGAACTTTTGTGAAGTGATCTGGTTCAATCCTACATGATCAATTGAGTGAAACAAATGGACATCAAAGACTGGAAACAATTGATGGTTAACAAATGGACATCTCTAAGAGAGCTTGTTTGTGTAAAAACCAACCATTACGAGCAAAGAGCAGAAGTATAGAATTTCTGACAAAATGGAAACAACAGAAGTCGCAAAAACCCCAAATTTGAAAAACTTCAATTTCAAAATCGAGGATATCAAATAAGAACTAACAATTAACAACCTAACAATGAGAGCCTTCAAGAATGTACCATGATCATGGCCTACTCTACTCATTGCCAATTTCTCTGCTAACAAATTTGACATATGGTGTGGAACCAAATTCTAACAACAAATTTCAATATCAAAAAAGACTACCCACAGAATCAAAAGCTGTACAAATGATACATGATGATCCAATTCAAAGATAAAGACCCAATTACATCTCAAACCACACATATAGAGATAATGGATTAATGCAATATATCAATTCACCAAAATCAAGAGAAAAGTCAGATGCTTTCGAACGAAAGAGACCACCTTTCAACATCCAAAGCATCCAAACTACAAATTATGAACCTAGAAAGCACCATCTAATGAACCCAATCCAGTGTATTGGAGAACCAAAGGAAGTTTCATCTCTGGTTGCTTTCCTATGCGTCCTGGCTTCTTCTTCAATCACTGGCCAAGTTACTTGTGTAGATGCCAGATGGCAGATTTTCAGTGAATGGTTTCCATCCATTACATGACTAGTAACAATGAGTACTCGCTATTCCTAAAATTTCAGAAATTCATAGATTAAGATATGATGCGTTGGAAAACCGACTTTGTTTTACCGCAAGTGCACGGTGTCGAAATTGTAGACAACAGCAAATGTGGTTTGTTCCCTCAAGGAGTGTGTCTAAATTACTTCTAGCAAATACTATCAACTTCCTAATTGCTAACAATTCAAGAGGAAAGTTTCTGAAATTTATACTAAATAACAAGGAAATAAATTGAATGTAAACGAAACTATTACAGTGACAAGCAAGATGAGAAAAGGTTAAGGATCTGGAATCCGTCATAGGCTAGGTTTGTTAAAGATAATAGTTAATTTGTGATATGTTAATCTATAATAATCT
>JAJJMB010011112.1:314918-346116 GCA_023531105.1 Papaver atlanticum
TTTCAAATTAATATAAGCCTCACCTTTCAATTAACCAACCTCTTTTCTCAACTCTTTTCCTAATCCATTTCCATAAACCCATCACACTTTCGCATTGCGCCAACAAGGTTTACTTGTGTTTTATCACGAGAGTCTCGATATTACTCATGTAAAGCGGCAAGACAAATCTACTAATACATGGAAGATGTGTCAAGTACTACGAGAACGATAATCTAGATTTCGATATTGTACAATGGAGGTCCAGGTTGAAGAAAATAAGACTTGATCCACAGACATTCATGAAGGAGGGTGGATGGGATAAGTTCGACTCAGAGGAGACTGCTGCTGATTACTCTGACAGCTCGGCGGCGAGTATTGAAAATTACTCCTCAGGGATGGATTACGACTCTGACAAGCAATCGTCTCATAGAGATCAGGAGTTGGAGCCACCTGCAGAATTGAAAGAGCAGAATACTTACTACGCCAATGACACACCTGGTCAAGTGTCTAGCTCTGGCCGTAAGAAGAGAGAAAATAATATAATGCCTTCAACTCGGGCATTACGACGCAGACAGCGGGGTTGTGGTGTTGGGATAGTAAAGAGTAGAGTTTGATAGTGATGTTGGTGAGTTAATATCTTTATCAACACTGTTACTTAGTTTCTTAAATTTCTTTATGTTTTATAAAATTGACTCTTAAATTTCTTTATGTTTTATAAAATTGACACTTTCGCTAAGATTGTTTTTGTTTGCTGACTATGAGAAAACAATAGACTTCAAGAATTTAAACTGTGTAGGCTGTGTTAATTCGAACGAGAGGGATTTCTTAGCGAAAATGGTAGCTGTTAGGATATAAAGAATTTCTGACATGCAGTATTTATTTAAGATTTGGCATGCTTTTTATGACTAAATAGTAAATATCTAGTCCTGACTAGGTGTCCGATACTAGTTCTATGAAAACCAATTATCATTATCAAGTAAATTTGTCCTTCTCATATGTTATGCTTTTGTATGCATTCTTTTCAGACTATCCGGATTTGGTCTAATTCTTTTTGATTTTTCAGGTACAAAGGACTTTGAAGTCCTTCAATGGTGTTGGTGCTGAATCTGTAGCTGCAGGGTCCAAAGTTCTTCAGGCAGCGCTTTTTCCTTTTTGGTGTTCTCAGTTGCAGCCATGTGATGTTCTTTTGGTTTCTGACTGTCAAGTTAGAGTTAAATTTATTACTAGGGTTTCTTTCTATATTGGAAGCATGCTCTTAGTCATCTTAACAGCTATGGTGATAAGATGGTTGCTTTTGCTAGGTAGGTTGCAGTCTGTATAATCATCCTAGTCACCAGTGTCCTCTTTTTTTGTGGCTGATGTAAGGCTAGGCGATCTTAAAACGTATAGTATGAAACTAAGTCTGCTTAATCAATTTAAGTTTCTTTTTTCAACAAAATAGGTTATATGTTCAGAGGGCGCTTTTTATCACTTCGCTTGCAGCATTTAGAATGGTGACAGAGTTCTCCATCGACGCACTGTACCCTTGTAGTAAGATCGTTTTTGTCAAGGTAGTAGTTTTAATAGCTAAATGGATATTGTTTCAGTAAAAAGCAACCTCATATGAAGCTAGTATACGTGTCTTCTGCTTCTACTTTGTTATTTTTTTGCTTCTATGTTATTTTTCTATGTAGCAACAAATTTGTCTGTTGTTTGCAAAGGATTTTTGTCTCTGATCGTAGTGTATTTGTTTTGGTTCACGTTTTCACCTACTAATAGTTTTTTTAAGCCAAAACTTATGATTTGTAATTAGTGATATTTGTGTCTATTAAAAAATGCATTTTAAGGATATTAGATGATGGAATTATTTGGATACCTAAGCTCGATGTCAGAACGCAGGAGTTCCGCCACGTCTATTCCATGTAACCCTTTAGAATTGAAAAAAATCCAATTTGGATTTTAACCTTTTTGGGTGTTATGAGGATCAGATAACTAACTGATAATGAATCAGAAGAGGGAGATGAAAACCAACTGGCATTAGCCCAGTTGGCAAGGGGTTGGGCTCCCAATCTATAAGTTGCGGTTCAATCTTAGTGCACTTACTACCATAAAGAAATAACTTTCTCTATCATTTTTATTTTTTATTTTTTTTATTTATTTTTTGAATTGGATAAAATCTAATAATTTCGTTTATGATAAAATAGAGATAACTTGGGGAGGAAAATATGTTGGGTTTCATGGAGGAAGATTTATACCTATGAACAATGGTGGTTTGGGAGTGAAGAATTTGAAGCTTACTAACATAGCATTACTTTCTAAATGGATCTGGAGATACACAAGGGAGAAAAATATATTCCGGAGGAAGAGAATAACGCAAAAGAAGTCAAAAGGAAAAGTTATTTTGCGATTGGGTCTTAAACTGTAAATATCAGTAATAATGTCAGTTTATCTTCTTCTTTCGATTCATTTTTAGTTGGTTATTTGATAAATTCATGTGGTGTGGATTATCTTGAAAATGAAGCTAACACCATTACCAACTATTGGGGTTGTACGTGGTTGCTTTATGCTCGTTTTCCAGCCAAACCAAAACAGAAACCATTACTCTCAGTTTCTAAAACTCTTACCATCACCAAGCCATTAACCATCATCCCTGTTTCTAGCCGGTTTCAGTTTATTCCACCGAATTTTGGTTAACCGACTGCTACGTCATATCCTGAAACTGACCGTTCGAGTTGTAAAAAAAACTCAAATGTAGTTCAAAGATTTTTAAATGTACCTGTAGACATTCATATTTCATACATATTCTAAATTTATAAACACTAGTAGTTAAAACCTATGTCATATGTTTTACCATCTTTTAGATAAAACCCTTGAGAATTGGTTAGATTTTTGGATCCTAACATCTCTGCTAATTGTAGATTTGTTATACAGTTCGGTTGTGTTACTTTAACCCAAACAAAACCATTTAAACTAGCTCTGTTACTTAGAAAATCGTATGCAAAGGTTAGGATTCTACTTTGGATTTTGTCCTGTAACTATGTTGTTGAGTGGCTTCATTATGTTGGTTGTCTGTTTGAAATATTTGTGATGATTGGGAACCTCCTGGTCAGTCATGTAACCGATTGCAACCCTGTAATCTCTCTCGTTTTGAAAACGGAGTATTGTTATCAATGCTATTGTCTTTGACCATTTGTTAATTTTAACTGTTTTTTATTCCCTTTAACAGTTCTCTTGACAAGAAGGAGGAGGAAGAGGATGGATATGAATTACTGGGAGACAACTTTGAAACTTTCCGCAAGCGTTTGAATTTTTTTAATCGGTACCGCCCAGACCTTCTGTTCCAGGAGATTTTCAGGTCTAAGAACCCTAACAAGTATACCAAGGAGTTGAGGAAGCAACATCAGGCGAAACTTTCACGCACATTACATAGACGTACTTATGAGAGTTTGGGTGTCAAAGAGCGTCTATACGACGTTAAGATGTACGAAGAACTCTCCCGAAAAGGACCTGAAACCACTTCGGATTCGCTTGAGCTGCTAAAAGGAAAACTCTCCCGTGTACGGTTATCTAATTTGTCAATATATCCAGCAGTGGTCACAGGAACCCGTAGAGAGATGATCGGAACACTTGAAGCATATTTGAACGGTTTCCGTTATTCACCTTTCCAGATAGATATCATGTACAGTAATGAAGCTGGAGATGAGACCATCTCCCCGCTCTTGCACTTGCACTTGCACAACCCAATCAAGGTGGGGACCAAGATGAAAAACGATATCCAGTTCCGTATGGCGCATTTTGTAAGTGGAATGAAGACATTTGCTCATCGGTCATGTAAGTTTGAGGGTCTTAATCAAGTTATGCGCAACTTTCTCGCTGAAGTTGGTTGTATTTGGAGACGGTTTCCTAACCTTACATGGAGAAACGTACAGAGGGTGCATGGATTCAAGGGGGAACTTCCCCTGAAGGAACCACGTGTATTTTGCCTGACTGAACCTTGCCTAGTTGATCTTGTCAAAGCACCTTTCTTTGTTCTCACACTAGAAGAGGTCGAGATTGCTAGTTTGGTGCTACTTAAACCTGAGATGACAGTGTTTAACATGACATTCGTGTTCAAGGACTTCAATCTCGATGTCCTTCTGATATACTCAATTCCTGGAATGAAACTCGATAGCATCAAAGAGTCGCTTGATATCGGAAGTGTCAAGTACTACGAGAACGATAATCTAGATTTGGATGTTGAAGGGTGGACGTCCATGTTGGAGACCATCAGACTTGACCCACAGACATTCATGAAGGAGGGTGGATGGGATAAGTTCAACTCAGGGAAGACTGCTGCTGATTACTCTGACAGCTCGGCAGCGAGTATTGAGAATTACTCCTCAGGGCTGGATCTGACAAGCAATCATCTCATAGAGATCAGGAGTTGGAGCCACCCGCAGAATTGAAAGAACAGGATACTTACTACGCCAATGACAAACCTGGTCAAGTGTCTAGTTCTGGCCGTAAAAAGAGAGAAAAGAATAAAAAGCCTTCAACTCGGATATTGCGACGTAAACGGGGCTTATTACAAAAGTAAGAGAACAGGTGGTGGTGTCGGATAGTGAAGAGTAGAGTTTTGATATCGAAGTTGGTGAGTTAGTATCCTTATCAACACTATTACTTAGTCTTTTAAATTTCTTAATGTTTTATAAAATTGACACTTAATTCTTTGCAAAGATTGTTCTTTTTTGTTGACTTTGAGGGAAAAAAATTCGATTTCAAAAATTTAAGATGTGTAGGCTGTTTTCAATTTGAACGAGTGGGATTTCTTAGTGGAAATGCTATGTCTCTTCATCAGCTATGAGGATATATCTGCACTGGTTTCTTATGAGAATTTGATGTAAAGTCCACGATAAAGTCCATCGATTTTCCTTATCAGTCGAAATTTCTCATGACAAAGAGTGTCAGCAACTTTTACCCAGTTCGTGTAAAAGTTGTCTGAAAGAGTTTCAAGATCACAATCAGATTCTGTACACGAACTTTTCTTATCATTGCAAGGAATCATCATGAAGGAAATAGATGCTCTTTATTTTTTTTATTTTTTTTATATATAAAAGGCAAAAGCCAGAATAAAAAGACTTAGGCATCAGGACTGTCTTGGCCCATATCCACAGTATGACTAGGAATATACTCCCTGTCATAATCAGACTGGGTGGGATTGTTAAATAGAATAGAGGCTGACTGGCTGAGTTTCCAGTCCAGGTGATATTTTCCTGACATATATTGTTTTTACACAATAAAGCTAAGTTAAAAGCATCCGCGTTCTTCTTGGATCTATGGATAGTCCGAATCAGTAAGCACAAAAAGATTTGGTGCAGTCTTTCTTCTCTGTCCCCTTGATATGTTAAAATTATTCCTTTCACTTTTCAGAGATTTGTCAACATGATAATTAATTACTTTAGAGTCATAACGATAAGCAAGAATAGATGGTGAAGTATTCAGAAATTAAGATTTTAATTTACTGGGTTCACTTTTTCTGATTGTAGAACTGTGAAACTTTAATGTTATTGTCTTTACAACCAGGTATACTACCGCGTCCCAAATGACATAGCGTAAGGTTCTATTTTTGACTACCTTCTCACTCCATACAGTAAGAGCCCGAGTTGCTTGATGGAATGTATATCTTACCAAGGTTCTTTTTGAAGATCATGAATTTCTTTTCTGCTACGATAAGTGGTATGTTATTGCCGTAGAGGTTACAGTTTTCAGTGCAAGTTCATTTATTAGTTCAGAAAACATGTGATTCTTTCGTTTTCCATTTCTCTAGAATTTGTGTTGGCAGTCATTGAATGATTTGATGTATTAGTTGTAGTTAAAATTGAATTCTCATACCATAACTTGAAGGTTAAGACAAAGGTTTCACATCTATCCTCAAGACTCCTCCTGCTTTTTGTTCTGTTACTAAAGGCTGTAGGTATTACCTTTTTGTCTATCGATTATTACTATTTTGTTTATTGTATTTCACCTTCCTTGTTGTCAGTGTACACACATATCCTGTTTTTTGTTACTTATAGCAAATATTTAACCACCTTGGTTCAGAATTTATGAAAGAGAATGGGACGAAGAGAAGAAGGTGAGAGCTGAACGAAAATGTTAAACGACAGCGAATATTCAATGGGAGTGCTACCACTCCCTCCCCCTTCTGTTAGTATGTCATGTTCATCATACGGTAGAAGGGTAATGGAGGAACGATAGGTTTCAGCAATACAAGGAGCAGGCCTTCTAGAAGTACCATTTTCGAGACACATGGTATAGAAGCTTCCAAGAAGATAATTCGTCGTGATAGGGACCATCCAAAGTAAGAATGATGTAAACTGAATAGAGTAAAGATGTATAGATAACATGTTTACACTTCATCGAATAACTGCCTGTTATACATTGGATATACCGTGATGGCTATTTGGTGACTAACAAATTCCAGGTTTTTAAATGTATATCAGGTAACTGTAGGAGTTTCATTTCTGCATACTACGATCCCATCACTGAGTTCTTGTGCTGTTTGTATGTGAACTATGACTTTGATGGTGCACAACAGAAGCTACACCGATGTGAGGATGTGAGTGTTCTGGTACTCGAGGACCTGTACTTTATGGGTTTGTACTCTCTATAAGAGCTTGTTGGATTTCTATGGTCTTTAAACTGATGTAGCTGGATGATTCCTTGCAGGAAATAACCAATAATAATTACAGAGGTATGTATTTTTATTCATTTATTTTACGTTTTCAAACAGGTCTATATGCAGATATACATTATTACTACATTAATACTAGACTAGATAACTTAGAAGTTGAAGCAATGATTTTCCCAAACTACATTAATACTGAGCATTCTTTGAGGTTCACTTATACACCTGGAGCAACGATTTTCCCCTTGCTACAACCAAGCTGAACTTACACAAGCCTTTTGTTGGCACGCAGTATTTGAAGCCTATAGGTGCACTTTATGAAACCTGAAGGAAAGAGAAGGCTTGAAATCCATTTTTCTCATTTTCTGCAATTGGTCATACCTTAATTCCACAATATCTTTTGGGAGTTCATAGCATTTAGTTGGTGAAGACGAAGATATTGTTGGATTAAGGTAAACCAAATTGTAAGAGCTGGATGGTTCTCTATGTTGTACACATCATCAGTTATTCAGGTATGCTGATTAGTGTACACTATCAGTATGTTGATTGATGGCCCTGTGATGCATGTTGATTAGTAGCTTCGTGATGTACATCATCAGTTAGTATGATGCTACAAGTGAAAGGGACAATGATTCGGGTAAAAATCTCATGTCAATTATGATGGAAGCTGTTTAATTATTAGTGTGTAACTATGTATCAGTGATTCTTGATGTTCAGTTTTTATGGTGGTTCTGTTTGGGTGCAAGGTCAAGCTATTTGTACCTTCTACTGTCTCTATGAAATCTGTAAGTGCAGCTTATGATGCAAATACAATCAATATAATATGGACTATGGAGAAACTTTTCTCAACTTTCGGATATAAAAATCACATCTCCTTTAGCATCCGTCTTATGTTGCTTGACGGTATATCAATGTGGGAAGCAATCTATCATCTATGGTATAACTCTATTAATTGTTCATTGTGAATTATCTTCTGCTACTAAGCAAAGCACTAGGTGTTGGTACGTGGCTAAGGTTGGAGGATGATATTTGTTATCTGACCAGGATTCTAATTATGTTCTCTTATAGGTTTCAGCTTATTGCGTCTTTTTTTTCCCTTAAAGCGTCGCCTTTTCTGGTTTTGTCTGTCCCCTAGTTTTTAAATTTCGTTTCTGGGTTTGCCTCTCGTTAATTTCCACCTACTGACTCTAATGGTGGTGATTTAGAGAAGGTAATAAGGCTTTGGAATGTCTCGTTAAATCGAAAGAGTTGTTTTTCTTGAAGCGGACGGATCGAGATATACCAGGTAGGCTACACATTCCCGACCTTATTAGTTTGTATGTTTTCGGTTCAAATGCGGCAAAACTAGAATATACCCGTAAATGGTTATGCAGGAAGAAAGTAAACTCCTTGATAAATCTTATCAGCAAAAGCTTATTGAGGAGTCAATTCTAGCTGGTGGTGCCGCGCTGCTAATGCTATATGCGATTGTCAGTGGAAGATTTTCAATGTAAAGTTTTTATTTGCTCAACTTTCTTGTGGGTTCGTTATTGCTACTCTAAGTATAACTCATTAATTCTCCATGGACTCTACACAACCACAGTTCTGTTCTTTAATTCCAACTCAAGGAGCTTATTGGTTGATTTGATTGTCTGTTATAAGCTTCATTGATGTAGCTTATTGGTTGATTTGATTTTAATATTGAGTTACTTCTGGGTAGGCTCAGTATGATCTTCCCTGTCAGCTTGCAAATATAAATGTTGCAAAGAACTCATGTCTGTAGACTATCCAGTTTAATATTGTGGTCTTTCATGTAGGAATTGCAATTGCAATTGCAGCTGATAACATCTGAATAGAAATGTTATCAAGTGCCATAAAAGAGTTTCTACAATTTTAATTTAGGGAAAACAACCAAGATAGAGGAGGCAAAACATTTGGTGGTGCAACTGGGTTCGAAGGAACTCCAGGAGTGGATCGGCTATGCAGTGTCACACCCAAGAACATTATTGTTTGTGGAATGAGCATGGGAGTAGTGCTGGAGCATAATTGATGCCTAGGAAGAAAAGAAAAATATAAAGTTTTTGGTGCCCCTGATTTTGGTCATTGATGGGTGTAGTTGGTCAAAGTGATGATGGTATTTTGATATTGTTGTTGTGAGTCAGGGTTGTTGGTTTGTGGATAAGCATTTTTTTCGTCTTCTTAAAGCAATACTGTATCTAGGTGTGCAACGCAAATACTGAAGAGGAAGACAGTAATACCGATATCAACCCAGTAACTTTAATTTTATTAAGACTAAAAATCATCCATCGTCACCAAAATATGGATACTTTTAATACGGCTCTATCTTGTAAGAACAATGTAGGTAGGACGAGTGGTCCAACCAATGCCAATTTTGTGTATCATTCTTAGGTGCTGTCGTGGGGGCTAAGTTTTTCTCCACAAAAAAATAAAATAAAAAAATCCTGAATGGGCAAACATAGAGTCATCTACAGTGGTCATACACGTAAGTAGGGCTATTTTAACTCTAACAAAACCAGAATTAATGGGATTTCAAATAGGAGTGGGGAGAGACTTAGCTCAACAGAAAAAATTATTCGATATATGAAGCCGGAAAAGGTTCGTATATGTCTTGTTCCTGACATCAGAGGCGGAAATGAAACCCATGTATTACCTCGCAGTGAGAATGTTGTTTCATGTTCTATTGGGTCTGCGTACGGGAGTTACTGCTCCTTCATCGCAAGAACATATCTATTTAATCCCAATGAATATCAGTTGAATGCTTACCGGGTTCTCTTCGAGGCCCAAAAGGCAGCAATTGCTGCTCTACAGCCGGGAAGTAGGATTCGAGATATTTATAATTCGGCTTTGGCTGTAGTTCAGAAACAAGATGTTCATGGGTTTGTTCGATACATTGGAAACACAGTTGGGACGGGTATCGGAATTGAGTTTAATGAAACTTATCTTGAATTAAACGCCACAAACGAAGTGCCTATACTACCAGGAATGGTTTTCAAGGTGGCTGTAAGCTTAAACAACGTGCAATCTACGGATGGGGAAATGCTTTCTATGATTCTGGGGGACACCGTGATTGTCAGTGAAATTGGTGTGCCGCCTCATGTTGTTACTTTGAGCTTGAAAAAAGTTAAGGAAGTAGTTTGCAGGTCCAAAAAAGAGTCGGAAGGAAGCTCTGGAGCCAAAGATCTAAAGAGGGGAAATCAGGTATTTTATCTCACATACTCTTTTACCAACTGTTGGTGAACTGCACCTGCTACTAATCAGGTAAGGGACTGGTGCAGGACCTATCCGGGATGATAAATGTTAAGTGGGTTGTTAATAACTTAAGATTAATACTGCAAAACACATGGGTATTGTGGAAAACTTTACTTTCTTTCTTGATGTTGTGCATTTGGTGCTCTAGGAATAGGAAAGTCTTGATTTGGAACTACAGATGGATTCCAACTCTATTTCTTGATGTTGTACATTTGGTGCTCTAGGAATAGGAAAGTCTTGATTTGGAACTTAATCCCGTTAAATTTTATTTTGATTGATTCTCACACTCACTATTAGAATGTTAGTCTGATATCTTTCTGGTTTAAAAGGCATCTTGTTCTCCAAAGATTGGCTATCCCTGTTAATCCTCAACATCCTGATATTCTTAAGTGGCCACTTACTAGAGTAGGTCTATTCATAGTTAAGTCCACAGTACATTTGTTTAAGAAAAACTTGACTATTCTAAGCTTCGGTCTGTATGAGATCTTTTGAAATATATCACTGAAAGGCGACTCATCAAAAGAAGGTTATAATGACTACTAGCGACATTTTGCTAGTTGTTTACATGTATTTTCCATTTTTCTTTCTCACACGGTGCTTTGTCTTGTTTGATAATTTTCGTAATATTCATGAGCTAGTCGTCAACAGGTCAATGGTTGTGTTGATTCCTATTCTTTTGGTATGGGTCATTACCTTTTCAGTGTCAGATTCTCCTCTTCTCTAGAGAAAACGTTAGACACATTTTGTGAGTTTTGATTAGAGAAATAGAGATAAAGATTATGACAGAGAGTGAAAACCAATCGGAGGTTGTGCTGCAATGATCTGCTTGATTTTACCCATTTGGCAAAAGACAAAAGAACCATTTCTTCACTTGAAATTTTATTTTAAACTATTAATGAATTTGAAACAGATAAGAATAATGTTGTTGTAGATATGTGGATCTTTGTCAGTGTAGGTGTAACGCTTGAATATTTCAATTATTACCTTGTTGCCCTATCCCTTTGGCAATCTAATCAAGGGTTGCAATAAGTGATTATTGTTTAATCCATTTCTTTTCAGTTTTTTATACCGAATTAATGTATAGTATTTGCAGACTTGCGAGTTTCTAAAGAAGCAAACTTAATTTCTTTATGCAGGAACTTCAAGTAAATCGAAGAAAAAGGCCTAGAAAAGAATTGCAAGGTAACTCAGACGAATAGCCTCAGTGCAAACTTGGCAGAGATGGGTTTGTGCAGACAATAGAGGAGAAAATTAGCAATTTGTAAGTTTTATCTACCTGATCCTGAAGTCACTTACTAGAGTAGGGGTCTATTCACAGTAGGAAGTCCACAGTACATAAAAAAGTTTGCTTCAGAAAGACTTGATGATTCTCAGCTTCACTCCTATCATCTGGATTTTTCTTGGTTAGAAAGGTGACACTTGTTACTTCCTCCCAAGTTATTACTTTTCTTTCTGGAAAATTATTCAGGGATGCTGCCAACTAATTTCATGCTTGGTTGTCAGAACTTCAATAACCATTAATTCTGTTTGCTCTCTATGTGTTTCTGTAAATGAGTCTTCTTCTCACTTTTCTTACAATGCCCTTTTCCTCAAGCTGTCCATTTTGATATTGAATAGCTCTCTGTAAATCATGAACTCTCAGAAGTGCCAGGGACAAATGCTGCTAGTATGCTTTGTAAATTGACGATTCTCAGCTTTACTCTCCTAATCATCTGGATATTTTTTTTGGTTAAAAATGTAGCACTTGTTACTTCCTCTCAAGTTATTACTTTTCTTCTGAAAAATTATTCAGATACTGCTGCCAACCAATTTCATGCTTGGTCAGAACTTCACTACCTTCACTTCTGTTTGCTGTCGATGTGGTTTTATAAATGAGTCTTATTCTCATCTTTTCTTGCAATGCCCTTCTCCTCAAGCTATCCATTTTGCTACTCACTTAAATTTCAACTTCTTTTTAGCCGACATTATAGCTCTCTGTAAATTATGGACTCTCAGAAGTGCCAGGGACAACAACGCTTCTAGTGTGCTTTGTGGACTTGTTACCATCTGGTGGGAAAATTTTGGAAAAAAGAGTGTATAGTTGTTTTCAGAATTGTCATCCTAACCCAAATACAGCCATTAGGAACGCTCTTTTTATGCTTAGTTCTCAACAGTCCTCTCCTCCTTAAGTGCACGAGTCTAATGACTATTTTTTCGAGTACCACTGGTTCCATGAGAATAAATTTTGATGCCTCTTTTCTTCAGCAGGATTACAGCTTAATTACTTATTTAGTCTTATATGATGCAGCAGGCAATTTCAGGGGAGCACGTAGAAAATCAAATTCAGCTACTAATCAAGGAGAAGCTGAAGTTTTTTTGTCTGCAGCCATATGGGGTTTAGAATTAAAGCTGCAGAAGGTGTGTTTTGAAGGGCACTGTGAGGGAGTATTCCACGCATCTCGTGGCTCTGCTCTCTCCAATGCTTCTTGGTTTACCCAGCCTCTTATTTTGCAATGTAAAAAAACTTACGTCTACTTTTCAGTTCTCTTGTAATTATGTTAACAGAACTTATAACTCGGGTGCTGATTCCGTTGCCAGTATGGCAGAAAACATGGTGCAACTGGATCTTGGATTGATACCCCCAATCAACTTTTTTTTTGAATTTTGTTGATGGATGGCATTTTATGTTTAGTGGATCTACTGCGTTGTTCTGCTACAAATTGCTACTTTGAAGTCTTACCTGATGTGTTATACAATTGCTTGCATTTTATGTTTAGTGGATCTACTGCGTAGTCAGCCTCAGAACTTATGTCTTTTTTTTTTTTTTTTTTTTTGACTGAAAAGGACAGAAATACAAAGGGGCTAAATGAATCCGCAAGAGAGAGTCATTGCCTAGTAAAAAGTTGCCCAGAAGTAGAGATTTACTAGATAAGCAGAAAAAGAAATTACATTAGATGTTGTAGATTTATTGTTATACCTGATAGTCTTACAGTCTAAAATTAAAAAGGGAGATAAAAAAACTTGGCCACTTGGAAATCCAGGTTCGACATAAAAGAGAGATTTTAGTTTCTTTTGCTAGTTTGTCAGTAGCTTGGTTTCCTGTCCTTGGCGTGAATCTGGAACCCAAAGAGTTGTTGCAGTTCTCATTGCTTCTTTTACTAAAACCTAAAACCTGATTTCGCCGTTCCATCAAACCTTCCTTGTCTTTTGTGAAATCCAAAATTATTTTACAGTCTCCTTCATTCCAGAAGTTACTTAGGTTCATCTGTTTAGCCCACTTTGTTCCCTGCAACATCCGTAGAGCCTTTTTCGAAGTGGCAGCTTTGAAGATCCCAGATTTAGCTCCTTTACTTGTACCTGCACAATCTCTCACAATTGAACCAAAACCAGAGAAAACTGATTCAGAAGACCAAGCAGCAACGAAATTCAGTTTCAATTGATATATCGAAGACCAATGCTTTTTGAATACTCCTAACACGCATTAATAATAGATTTAATAGTAACTTGCTTGGTGCATTATTTGATGTCTTAAATAGTGAAACTATTGTAGCATTAGTGCCATATCCCTAATTAAAACATTCGCAACAATGCAATGGGGAATTAATTTTGTTATGTCGAATAAAATCGCAGACTGAATAAGAGTGTTTAAAAAAGCTACCTTGTACGAACTGTACCAACAACGGGCAGCTTGAAAAAATGCACACTGGCATCAATAATATTTTAAAAAATGATTTATTTATTTTTTGTTTTAGCGAGTTTCGAACTCAGGTCACTGGTATCATCACCCAATGACTTTACCACATACTACAGTGACACCGGTTTAAAAAATAAAATATTAGGGTGATCCTTTTGTCGATGGATGCTCCTAGGTTCCCACAGGAAAGCCGCAATGAAGAACTCCGAGTGACCTAGCCAGCACTCGCAACAAGATACACAAAAATCTAAAAAGCTCATAGACAAGCAGCCTTGGGCATATACCATAATGACTGCTGAGTAATTTCTTTGTTCCTATTGCATTTTGTTGCAGCAGGAGGAGTAAAGACGAGTAATGACTGCTGAGTAATGACTTCAATGTTTTGTGACTTTTGTCGACATCAGACAAGCCTCCAAAGACTCGTAGCTTCATCCAAGAAAATGCCTGTGAAGACGACGCACAAGACATAAATACAGAATGAAGTTTCAAGTCGCGGGTAGCTGGTAGTTGGTACAGAAAGTTCCAAGCTACGCCCTAAAAGCAATCACACATCTACACCAATTTACAGGGTAATAACTCAAATCTGTAGCACAACAACAATAAAGGAATCACTCAAAAACAACAACTGCAGTCCTGCAAAACAACAGTCAAGAGAATCGCGCCACAGCAACATCAGTCCACCCCGATACAATGGGCCCTAAACTAACCAATTAATTTCTTGGTATAGCAGGAGAAGATGCAAATTTGCTTCCTCTTTAGCACCAAAAATGTTGAAGAACAATTCTGCAGTCGCGGTTAGCTAAAGGAAAACATGTAGCTATAACTCACAAGAAAACAAGGACAAATAGTTGCCACCCACCGAAGCCAAAGTTCACTGCTCGCCTAAAGCTTGCTGCAACACATTAATCCGTCTAGTTACCAAGTCGAACGTACTAGCTGGTTCCAATTCAACACCAAGCTCGCAGCTGAAGTACACAAAAGAGGAATGAGGGAGAAGAAAACATCTGTCAAAACCACAGCGAAGGAAAGGAACCGTATCTGATTATGATGACTAATGGATAAGCTCCTTTATTTCAATTTTATTGTGTTTCAGCAAAGAAGGATCTTAAGAATTCTGCTAGGAGCAGAGAAGTCCCGAATGCCTCATAATCTTATCAAATGCCAATGGAGGGAAGAACAACCGAGACATTTCGCAGAACAAAGCTTTGAATTGCAAGGAGTAACCTGCAGTAGCAACACTTCATAAAGTGATGTAACAGGGCCGCTTTTGAACAAAGGAACCATTGCTGCTTCTTAATCTCGCAACTACAGTTTGCATAAAAAAAGCGATGATTGCACATAGAGAAGCATATACAGTCAAGTCTATGTGATTAAACCATACCTTATTAGCATCCACTATCCTGCCATGTTTCAATAAACCTCGTACGATAAGTCGGACGTCCACCAGTTCGGTTCATAGCCTCTCAAACACATGTTATGAAACAACTGGCTAATGTAGTCCATTGTGTTGCTCATGGTTAATTTTCTTAACAGCACAAGTTCGTCCATATTCTCAAGAAATTGGTCTCCAGAATCTACCCTGATCTCACCAGAAAAGAGACGTCAGTTTGGAAGATAAGGGTGGCTATTTGGGTGTAGCTTTGAAATTAACTAGAGACTGATAAAGAGCCCGGCCGGTGCTTCCTAGAAGACTAGCAGGCCCGTTTATGAAGCCCGTCAACATGTGCTCTTGCACAAGGCGGATAATTTTTGAAGCTACTACATGCCAGATTGCCAGGGCAACGAAATAGGATAAAATGGGACATAAATCATAAAACAATGAAGGGGGAAATACAAATAAGTTGTTAATTTAATGGCTCCACAGTGAGTTTTAATAGGAAAATAAAATATCTCCAAGTCATTTTTTCCATAGATCCCTGTAGTGAATCTGAAGATTTACAACCAAAGGATTATGAGTGAAATTGTCAGTGGAGTAGACTATAAATTTGATAGGTACAACCATACAAGAATTATGATTTTGAGTTTTCCAAGTCTTGAATCAAAAATGGGTGGCAAAAATTTCAAATCCTCAACAAATTTAAGTTTTTTTTTTTTAATTTTAATTTTATTATAATTGACATATATTATCGTGGTCAAAATATTCATACAAAGAAATCGTCGGGAGCCTAGCGACTAGCTGAGCCCAGCACCCTTTTGAATAACCACTCCTAATCTATGAAAAAGAAAACTTGCATGTCCACTAGTCACATTATGATCTGCTAAACAATTCTTAAGTCTCTTCAAAAAGACAACGATACCTTCTCCTAGCTCCCCCAAAGTAGGGAAAGCCAATGTAACAAATCCATAATCATGCGCACTGCATTTGTCAAGGTACTTGTTACGTTTACGCGAATCGGCATTGGAAATTGTTTGCCCTGGAATGAAAGCACGACTTACACTGGTGGAGGGTGAAACCCCAGTGACATCAAAACACACATCCTGACCATTATTCCAGCCATAAACTACAATGTTAGCAGGCCTCAGAGCATTGTTAGTGTTCGAAAAAAAACACTAAAGAAACTCTTTTTCTAGCGTGAACACCGGCTTTGTAACACATATCTGCTAAAACATTCCGAACAAGGTCATGTCGATACTTGAGCTCAACATCACTAGCACAATGTACCGCGTGATCTCCAAATATGTCCATTTCTCGATTACAACTTGAACACAAACTACTTTCCTCAAAGAGTGGGATACCCAGTCTATAACTTACAACATCTCTAAATTTCTTTGAGATAAGGAATATCTTTGAGTTATTCTTGAGTTATTAAGGAATATCTTTGAACAATAAGAGATAAGAGTTACTGAACATGTTCAAAGTATGTCGACATCTTATTTCTTTGTAAATCCTCTTTCATATTTACAATCTTGGAACCGATTATACCACACTTCCAAACAAGTTTAGAACTGGTTTATCTGATTTCCAAGAACTATGTGATTGATCAAATCAACACACTAATCATGGGTTTACGGTTCTACCTAACGTAAGGATCGGTTCTACCTTAATATGGTTACTGGGACCGGTTACATTAGTTACCAAATTAGTCACGTCAAATACCAGGACCGGTTACCATATTCTCATGGTATTACCTGTGATCGGTCACCCCAGTTACCAGGATCGGTTACACCAATTACCAGGACCGGTTACACCAATTACAAGGATCGATTACACATTCTTTTGTGATCGGTCACACCAATTACTAGTATCGGTTACACCAATTACTAGGATCGGTCACACCAATTACAAATATCGATCATACCATCTTAGGTGATTAATTAGGATCGGTTACACTAGTAAAAGTGAAAAGATGAGGGTACCCGAATATACCTCAATCTAAAACTTTTCCACCTATAAGTCCTTTCTCCGAAATTTCTCCGAAAGTAATTGTCTATGGACTGAGTCGAGACAATACAACAAATCAGTTCACACTTCGTGTGATCGTCTATGGATACGAGATCGAGACAATACGACAACAAGATAACTTGCGTGATTGACTATGGATACAAGATCGAGACAATACAACAACGAAGTATGTTTAATTGATAAATGGTTTGGACTTAACCAAACACAATAGGATTACTATCAAGTAAATAGGAATTAACATTTGTGTATTTTACTTCTAATTATAATAAAAACAATTATAATTGCGGAAATAGAAAAGTAAAAAACACGGCAAGATTTTGCTAACGAGGAAACCGCAAATGCAGAAAAACCACGGG
The DNA here is from genome assembly GCA_023531105.1 of Papaver atlanticum. Taxonomy (NCBI): domain Eukaryota; kingdom Viridiplantae; phylum Streptophyta; class Magnoliopsida; order Ranunculales; family Papaveraceae; genus Papaver; species Papaver atlanticum. The sequence continues at coordinate 332,222 of JAJJMB010011112.1, forward strand.
ACCTTGTCCAGAATTGAATAATCTCAGGATTAAGCCGTTATACAAAATAAAACCAACTTCGTGTAGTTGAGACCAAGAAACTAAACATATAGTTCACCTAGTTCCGTCTGTATCCCCGCGCCTCCCACTTGTAAAAAGTCACGCACTTGGAACAATTCCTTTGGTTCGTATTCCAAACAGTAAAGGAACAACAAATCTGTTCGGTAACAACTCTTTTCAATCAAGTGATATGAGTTCGACAAAAGCCTCTTCCGTTTATCCCAATAAACTCCTTTGTCTGGTCCTTAGAACTATCCAATAACAACTACCAAAGTAATTGTCAAGATTTTGCAATCAATACTTTGAATCACAAAGAATTGTATTGATGCCGATCTACTCAACTAATCAATCCAATCTATCACAAAGATAAACTGATTATAGTTGGATCCTCTTTACCCAAAAAAAGTATTGTGCACACCAAAGATTATGAACAAATCAAAAATCTTCAAATTCTTCTTTGTCTTCAAATCTTCTTAGATCTTCAATAAACACCTGCACACAATCAACTTGAATCTCTTATGATCAATCACACACAGGACGGAGTTTGTTAACAATGGATTGTCACAAGACGTCTTTAGATCTACAAACAGTCTAAAGATCCCCGTCGAAACTTCGATCTAGTTCGAGTGAATCTTATATCAGAAGAGACGATTCTCAAGCATAAACAAACTAGGTGCAATCAAAGTTCAACAACCGTTAGTCAATCAAATCAATCGAAAACTAATAATAAACCACAATTATCTAGTTTCCCACCAACGGTACTAATAGAGCTTCTCAATCCCAAAGAAGTCTTTAAACCGAGCGGCCGTAAGAGATTTCGCCTAATTAGGTTACTCTCCGAATAGGCGGCTCCACCAGTAACAACAACACTAGGTAGTTTTGCTGGCTCTGAGGATTAGTTTGCTCGAAATGTAAACTTTGATATTTATAGACCAAGGAAGTTTGGACACCAAGGAATTTCAAAAACCGAAAATATTCTTAAGATATGCAATATATTCCAAATTCGGTTTCCATAATTCCTGGAAATGCTTTGTCCAAATAATGACCGAAATCTCACAGATAATCTCCAAATAGTAAATGCACATTACTAATTTTTATTTTCCAAATATAAAATTAAAAACCTCGATTAAAAGATTCTCAATTTATTTTCGATCCGGAATTCTCCTTTAGCTATTAAGGAATATATTTGAACAATAAAAGATAAGCGTTACTGCACATGTTCAAAGTATATCGACATCTTTACTTTGTAAGTCCTCTTTCATACTTACAATCTTGGAATCGATTTTCCACACTTCCGAACAAGTTTAGAATTGGTTCATCTGTCTTCCAAGAACTATGTGATTGATTATCCTATCAAATCACCAAACATGGGTTTCACGGTTCTACCAAAACAAGTTTCGGTTCTACCTCCATGTGGGTACTGGAATTAGTCAAAATAACTTTCCAAAATTCGGTTGACTAGGTACTAGGATCGGTTCCCAAATATATATGGTATCTAACTTGTATTTGTTGCATATGTCCATAGGATCGGTTCCCAATGTCTAAAAACATGTTGCACATGTGATGTGATTTCAACTTTGTTGTAGTAAAAGGTTCGTAAGACTTGTGAAAGCAATTGAATTTAGATTTATTTAAACTAAAAGTAGAGAAAATTTAAATCCAAATTTGTTTTTTTAAGATTGAAAATAACCAAGACACTAGATTCCACTATTACACATGAATGAATAATGGTAAAAATTCCAAAACTCTAATTATTTTTAAAATCTCTTTTTCTTAATTCACGAATGATCAAGCATATTCTCAAACATTAATTGTATCCCTTAAGCATATATTATCTAACCAAAGTATAACCTATCTAATTGAATCACAACTAATTAGGAAAAATTATGCAAACAATTAAAATTCTGCAAAGCAGTGATTTGAGTGAATTATAAATTGCAAATTAGAGAAAAGTAAAATAATTACCAATTATTCATGCAACAATAGCTTCCTCCGTTCCTTGATTACGCGAGAATTAGCTCATCATTATCATGGAAACATGCTCAAAAGTCATCTTTATTAATGCTCAATAATGGTTCACAAATGATGAAATGGGAGAAAAAATGATAAAAACCGGGTTTTGTAACACTTATATTTGTTACAAAATCAATTGTTACAGAAAACGATAAAGGAATACCGTCACTAGCACTGTTGAAGAACGATGGTCTTTAAGGGTCTTATGTTCTTCGTACCTTCTTTACCAGCATAAAACAGCAGCTTCCTGTAAAACTTTTTTCTCGGATTTTTGATGCTCTAAACGTCTCCCTATTCTCTCCCTGAACTCTCTGCCCCCTCTATGAGTCTCCTACAGCCTTTATATAGTCACAGGACCAAGAATACATTCGTAATAACTCAAAAATCTTCTCGATATCCAACCATTAACTCATGAATATTTTCTTTTCTGTTTTATGTTCTCACGCATCTGTTCGCAGTATACACGCTCCAACACTTCCTTGTTTGACTCCTCCACACTTCTGCAGCAACCAAACTCTATCAAAACTCAATCAACACACGTTCAAGCACGATGTACTCCGAGATTGCATATTTTCTTCCCAACGAATATCCAGCCTAACTGAATGCATTAAAACACTCATACCACCATTGTTTGGGCATATCACGTTCATCCCAATCAAAATAAGTGATTGAATCTCACTGAAACTCCTCCAAAAATCCAACAGAAAATTCCGCAGAAAACTGGAATTTTTCCCGCCAAAATTCTTTTTCAAACGATGAAGAAGGGTGTCCCCCTAACCAAACCGGGGGTGCGAATAGCAGGTGCCCAACTGAGGTGCCCCTTATCCAAACTGAGAGTCCGAATAATAAATGTCCCTTGGGTGCCTTTAGACAACTTTTCGAGCCGATTTTTTCCAGAAATGTTTATTGCCCAAAAATACCTACAAACACATAAAACACCATAAGTACAAAAATGGGTACTAACAATATATACAATAGAGATGAAAATAGACACATAAATGCGTCTATCAACATGTTCATAGGATCGGTTCCCAATATCTAGAAACTTGCTGCACCTCATACAAGGATCGATTCCCCTCTTGTGATCTGTTGCACCTCTTACTAGGATCGGTTTCCCTTTTCCTAGAGTTGGTCATACCAATAACACTAAATTGATCATACCATCTCAGGTGATTACTTAAGATCGGTTTCACTAATAAAAGTCATACCAATACAAAAGTCATGCCTTGTGAATAGTTTTACCAAGAACATAAGCAAGTCATGAGCGGTTATATTAATCACACATATTGGTAGTTCAAAAGATATGCAATGAATAACAATACCAATAATCCTAGCGATTTCCCTTTCGATTCACAAAACAAGTTCATGAATTTACTTCCTTTAAATGAATGTAAAACATTGTTTCCTAGGATGAAATATTCACCTCATACCCATGCATAATCACAATAGCATTGAAACGATTATGTCAATGTCTTATATACGAAGTTCAAAAGATAAGCGTTATACTTCGTATTGTATTCCTTAATACTACGTCTAACTAGAGTATAAACATTTATAGCTTCGCAGTTACGTTTTCAATATACACGACTTGAAAGATACGTTAGGGAATGAAATAGTTCAAGTCAATTATTACTTACCTCAAGTGGAAGGATGATGTTGTCGTTGTAGCTCCGTACTTATTCACATTCTTCAAGTCTTCATGTAATACTTGTAATGTCTCATATCCTAATACTTTCAAGCTAACCTATACGAAGTTGACTCTAGTACGTAATCAAGCGACTCTTTAAATGAGTTTTGATTCACTAAAATATGACAACCAAACTTGACATACCAACGCTTGGTGGGTTCAACCGAGCTATGCTCTAACAATCTCCCCCTTTGCCCATTATAGTGACAAAACTCTTACATCATATGGATAAACAAATTACAAGAATTCATTACACATATGCTTGATTCCCAAATTCAACAACACAATAACATGTATACATTCAATCCATAAATGCCGATGTTGACATTATAATAACAAAGTTAATACTCCCCCTAAAGATAAGATAGGTAGATTTTCAATCCGCACGTCTTTGTTATTCCCATTATAATATGATATGCTACTCTCCCTTAGTCTATGCTTTACACTTTCGTTAGATAAAACGTTTAAGCACCATTGTCCTTTCCCTTAGTGATACTAATCAATATAAATCAATACCAGTATCACTTGTTTACTCCATATATTTCTCCCCCTTTTTGTCATAAAATGACAAAGATATGAGCAAATAAAGGACAAACCAAAAGGATCTTTCAAATCTCACAAGACTTGCAAACCTATAAGAGTTAAGCACGAGGGTTCCACACACCATTTTTGATAACCAATATCCAAACCGAAACTACAAAGTAATTTTGTTTTGATATGTTACCAAGGAAATAATTTACCGAAGCAATTTTCCCTAATAGTTTAGCAAACCAAAAATCGACTAAGCACCTTAGTTCCTTTGCTAAACCGATTGTACAAATACAATCGCTTGTTCGATAAGACCAAAATAAAGATAACTCTATTTTCCTCATCAGGTTCTAATTATCAATATAACTTAGACCTTTCACTTTTAAACAAGACAAGTACTAGGTTAGTTAACTAGCATTTCTTGTTAAGGCATTCGATTAGACTTGAATAACCAAAACCTCCACTTTGATAAGTCTAACTAAGATCAGAATTAACTTAGTTTCTCTTATCCGGAATCGAATTGGACTAAACAATTCATCCCGAAACCTTTTCTTTTGTTAAGCCATAAACAATTCATACAAACCAAATAAATCAACTTGTATAATTATTTACCTCAACCGGAAGCAATTGAAACAACATAGACATTAAAGCACCGCAATTGCACCGAAATTTTGTAAGCCTAAACGATTGATATCAAATAATAAAGAAAGATAACAGTAGTTTTTCTTAATCGGAGACAATTAAATCACACACATATCCATACACAAATAATGGAATAACATATCAATTGTACCGGAATTTTGTTAAGCAAAAGAAATAAATATTATGCAATAAACTCAGGCTTTTCTTAAATAGGAAAACGATTAACTAACAAACTCGTTACCTCAAATTTCGTATCCACTTCTCCAATAATGTTTGCATCTTCTTTCCAGGGAGAATTGATACCGAAATATCATTATGTTGTCATCCTTATGCAAGACAAAATAATAACAACAACCAACCTTTACTAGAGAAAGGTTGAAAACCGGTTTTAACTATTGCAACCAGAAACACATATGCTTTTATGCTAAACCAAACGATTCAACATATTGTGACTTTTTCACATATTGTTTCAATCAGAACCCCTCATGATCCTTTGATAAAGCCTACCAACATGGGCTAGAACTTAATCCTTCTAAACCAAAAAGTCACCCAAACCATAAGGGTTCGCAACATATGAGATCGAATATCAAGGTTATGGAAATCGAAATCAAACATCCCATAAACACAAATGCAATACACCATAAATTTTCAACAAAGAATCAAGTATTTCAATTACCTCTATCTTGTAGGGAATTGAATTGCGAAACCAACGCAAAAAGAATGAGGTCATTTCGAGTTTGGACAAAGAAGTTATGGGAAAAACAGTTTTACCCTCCTTCGTATGCACCTATCACTAGGATCGGTACCCTACATTGCACCTATCACTAGGATCGGTTCCCAAGAGTTACTTGTGACGTATCACAACATTAAACTATTTTTGACATAACTTTTGCATACAATGTCCGAATTCGGTGATTTCTGGCTCGTTTTAACCGTAAAAACAACAGATACACATATATGATCAGTAGATATCAACATCATAAACTCAAAATTATCGTGTCTATCAAAACCTCAAATATAGATACAGAAAGTATGATTTTAGAAGAAAATAAATCTCCCTAAAGGTGTTAATTAGTCATATAATAACTGAGAGATCACGTGCTCAGTTTCATGTACTTCCTCACCTTTTAAAAGATTGTGCCAAGGTGAGCATGCACATTCTAACACAACTAGGTTGTGTTGAGTTGAGCCTTGTCTTATTCGTCATGAGTGACTAAGACAGAATCATCATTCTTGACCTCTTGCTTAATTTGTTTTCTCTTTTTCCATCTCTTGTTTTTATTCTTTGACTTGTGATGAAGAGTGTCATTATCACAACCTTTACTTGTACAAAAGATTTCAGACATGATGTCTTTCTTTAGTCTTTCAAGGAGACTTTTGTAATTATTGTCACCAACAATTAACAGCTGAGAGTCATTCTTGTGACTAACTTTTGGTCCCTTCTTGGCTATGGAGGACTTTGAGACCCATTTAAAGTTGGGTTTCGCAGGAGTAGCTTTCTCCTTCATACCATTAGGACGATTGTCCTTTTGGATACTTCGCGAAACAGCTTTTCTCCAATTTGGAACATCAGATCTTGTCTTATCATTTGCAAATAAGATGTGTTTGACGAGCAATGGGCAAAACATGATTTATCATTATAATAATTCTTTTGCCTAAACTTTGGACACTATCAATCTGAGTTCCTTTGGGGAGCAATATTAGCCAATTCGTTTGATACAAAAGAAAGTGTATCTTTTAACTTACGAATATTGCACCCCCATTCTACATGCCCTTTATTACCACAATAATAACAATGCTTAGTATAAATATACGAAGTATGAGTTTTAATGTTACCTTTTGTGGATCCTCTTGCATTGGAGCTCGACAAGTTTTCTTCTTGTTTTTCTTATCCTTGTTCAACGTTGTTGCTTTCTTGACATTAGCAGAAGTGCTCTCTTTGATTGTTGTACTTGAAGAGAATGGTTGAACATGATTCTTAGGCTTGACTAGTTTTACTTCTTTACAAGAAATAGTATCATTTTTAACATCAGTGGAAGCCTCTGGTTGAGAAGAATTAGTAGCTTTAACAAATTTTACCTCTTTGTTAATATTTGAAGCATCTATTCCCTTATAGCCCAATCCTCGTGTATCACGATGATTTATACTTGCTTCTAACATTGAGGTTAAATTGGTTGAGATAACATTGAACTTTTTAAGGTCCGAAATTTCTTCTTCCAACGTCTTGATTTTATTAAGAACACTGGCTAGATCAGCCTTAAGGCATTTTTCTCGTGAAGGATATTCACCTTCTTTCTCTTCAAAATTCTTTTGTTGAGAGTTAATCCTTGCATCATATTCAGCAAGTTTCTCTTCCAACAAATGTACCTTTCCAAGAGTCGCATCAAGTTCTTTCTTAAATAATTCTGTTTGAGAAAGACTAGCACATACTTTGTCATTAAGACTTTGTATTTGTTGTGCAAATTTTTCTTTCAGCAAGTTATTCTCTTCATCGAGATTTTTAAACTTTAAATTTAAATCTCGTTCTCTTTCAAGTGCTGAAAGAAGTTCATTAGAACAAATAAGAAATTGTTTGCTCAATTCCTTTAGTTCAGATATTTTTACACTTGATCTTTCATCAGAAATCTCAAGCATAGAACTCAAAAAATTCTTGTCATTAAAAGAGATTTTTCAGAGTCTGAAGCATTGATTGCGAATACAGGGTTTAACTTAGTCTCGTCTAGAGAACCTTCAGACTTATTCTCAGAAGAGCAAGTAGAACCTGATGAAAAAGCCCCTTTTAAACATTTCTTAAAATCAAAACTTCCAACATTTTGTGATACGTTAACTGTCCTTTCTTTAGTTTTCGCTATCGCTTAACTTTACTTTGGCTCATGTCTTATAAGTTGGATCGCACCAAACACAAATTGTTAGATCTTTTCGTGTTTGCCTGCTCTGATACCAATTGAAAACACGAGGGTACCGAAATATACCTCAATATAAAACTTTTCCACCTATAAGTCCTTTCTCCAAAAGTGATTGTCTATGGACTGAGTCGAGACAATACAACAAATCGGTTCACACTTCGTGTGATCGTCTATGGATACGAGATCGAGACAATACAACAACAAGATAATTGCGTGATTGATAATGGATATAAGATCGAGACAATACAACAACGAAGTATGTTTACTTGATAAATGGTTCGAACTTAACCAAACACAATAGGATTCCTATCAAGTAAATAGGAATTAATGTTTATGTATTTTACTTTTAATTATAATAAAAAATTTTATAATTGCGGAAATAGAAAAGTAAAAGACACAGCAAGATTTTGCTAACGAGGAAACTGCAAATGCAAAAAAAAAAACCGGGACCTTGTCCAGAATTGAATACTCTCAGGATTAAGCCGCTATACAAAATCAAACCAACTTCGTATAGTTGAGACCAAGCAACTAAACCTATAGTTCACCTAGTTTCGTTTGTATCCCTGCGCCTCCCACTTGTAAAAAGTCATGCACTTGGAACAATTCCTTTGGTTCGTATTCCAAACAGTAAAGGAACAACAAATCTGTTCGGTAACAACTCTTTTCAGTCAAGTGATATGAGTTCGACAAAAGCCTCTTCCGTTTATCCCAATAAACTCCTTTGTCAGGTCCTTAGATCTATCCAATAACAACTACCAAAGTAATTGTCAAGATTTTGCAATCAATACTTTGAATCACAAAGAATTGTATTGATGCCGATCTACTCAACTAATCAATCCAATCTATCACAAAGATAAACCAATTATAGTTAGATCCTCTTTACCCAAAACAAGTATTGTGCACACCAAAGATTATGAACCCAAATCAGAAAACATCAAAGTCTTCTTTGTCTTCAAAAATTCTTAGATCTTCAATTAACACCTGCACATAATCAACTTGAATCTCTTATGATCAATCACACAGGATGGAGTCTGTTAACAATGGATTGTCACAAGACGTCTTTAGATCTACAAAAAGTCTAAATATCCCCGACGAATCTTCGATCTAGTTTAAGTGAATCTTATATCAGAAGAGACGATTCTCAAGCATAAACAAACTAGGTGTAATCAAAGTTCAACAACCGTTAGTCAATCAAATCAATCGAAAACTAATAATAAACTGTAATTATCTAGTTTCCCACCAACGGTACTAATAGAGCTTCTCAATCCCAAAGAAGTCTTTAAACCGAGCGGCCGTAAGAGATTTCTCCTAATTAGGTTACTTTCGCCTAAGCGATTTCGCCTAATTAGGTTACTCTCCGAATATGCGGCTCCACCAGTAACAATACAACTAGGTAGTTTTGATGGCTCTGAGGATTAGTTTGCTCGAACTTTGATATTTATAGACCAAGGAAATTTGGACACCAAGGAATTTCCAAAACCGAAAATATTCTCAAGATATGCAATATATTCCAAATTCGGTTTCCATAATTACTGGAAATGCTTTGTCCAAATAATGACCGAAATCTCACAGAAAATCTCCAATTAGTAAATGCACATTACTAATTTTTATTTTCCAAATATGAAATTAAAAACCTTAATTAAAAGATTCTCAATTTATTTTCGATCCGGGATTCTCCCTTAGCTATTAAGGAATATATTTGAACAATAAAAGATAAGCGTTACTGCACATGTTCAAAGTATGTCGACATCTTTACTTTATAAGTCCTCTTTCATACTTACAATCTTGGAATCGATTTGCCACACTTCCAAACAAGTTTAGAATTGATTCATCTGTCTTCCAAGAACTATGTGATTGATTATCCTATCAAATCACCAAACATGGGTTTCACGGTTCTACCAAAACAAGTTTCGGTTCTACCTCCATGTGGGTACTGGAATTAGTCACACTAGCTTTCCAAAATTCAGTTGACTAGGTACTAGGATCGGTTCCCACATATATATGGTATCTAACTTGTATTTGTTGCACATGTCCATAGGATCGATTCCCAATGTCTAAAAATGTGTTGCACATGTTCATAGGATCGGTTCTCAATATCTAGAAACTTGCTGCACCTCATACAAGGATCGATTTCCCTCTTGTGATCGGCTGCACCTCTTACTAGGATCGGTTCCCCTTTGCCTAGAGTTGGTTATACCAATAACACTAAATCGATCATACCATCTCAGGTGATTACTTAAGATTGGTTTCACTAATAAAAGTCATACCAATACAAAAGTCAGGCCTTGTGAATAGTTTTACCAAGAACATAAGCAAGTCATGAGTGGTTATACTAATCACACATATTGGTAGTTCAAAAGATATGCAATGAATAACAATACCAATAATCCTAGCGATTTCCCGTTCGATTCACAAAACAAGTTCATGAATTTACTTCCTTTAAACGAATGTAAAACATTGTTTCCTATGATGAAATATTAACCTCATACCCATACATAATCACAATAGCATTCAAATGATTATGTCGATGTCTTATATACGAAGTTCAAAAGATAAGCGTTATACTTCGTATTGTATTCCTTAATACTACGTCTAACTAGAATATAATCATTCATAGCTTCACAGTTATGTTTTCAATATGTACCACCTGAAAGATACGTTAGGGAACGAAATAGTTCAAGTCAAATATTACTAACCTCAAGTGGAAGGATGATGTTATCGTTGTAGCTTCGTACTTCTCACATTCTTCAAGTCTTCACGTAATACTTGTAATGTCTCATATCCTAATACTTTCAAGATAACCTATACGAAGTTGACTCTAGTACATAATCAAGTGACTCTTTAAATGAGTTTTGATTCACTAAAATATAACAACCAAACTTGACATACTAACGCTTGGTGGGTTCAACCAAGCTATGCTCTAAAAAAAAGTCATACCAATACATAAGTCAGGCATTGTGACTAGTTTTACCAAGATATATAACAAGTTATGATCGGTTCTACTAACTCACACATATTGGTATTCAAAAGATATGCAATGAATAACAATACCAATAAGCCTAGCGATTTCCCTTTCGATTCATAAAACAAGCTCATGAATGTACTTCCTTTAAACAAATGTAAACATTGTTTCCTAGGACGAAATCTTCACCCATACCCATACACATACACATAATCACAATAGCATTCATACGATTATGTCGATGTCTTATATACGAAGTTCAAAAGATAAGCGTTATACTTCGTATTCTAATTCCTGAACACTATGTCTCCAAGAGTATAATCATTCACAGCTTCGCAGTTATGTTTTCAATATAGCACGACTTGAAAGATACGTTGGGAATGAAACAGTTCAAGTCAAAATATTACTAACCTCAAGAGGAAAGATGATGTCATCGATATAGCTTGTTACTTCTTCACATTCTTTATGGGCGAAATAAGAATGATGCAGGAAATTGCACTGTCAGTCTTCTAAGAACGACAGTTGAAGGCAATTGTTAAAGGAACCAGTAAGATCGATAAGGGCGCCCTCATCTTCTTCCCAAATTCCCGTGACCCAGCAGCTAAGGATCAATCGATGGCTGCTATTGGAGACTGACGATTCATGGGTGTTTGGACTGGTCGTGACGCTGGTGATGGAGTCAATAGTTGAGCTCGAGATAGTTGGATGCTGAGCTTGGCAAAAGCAAGAGGTATATGCAGTGATAGATCGACTTAGGGCATGGCAGTTGGTGTTAATGGAGTTGGGATATAATGTAGCTAATGATCATATTCGACGGTGGAACTTGCTGGGATAGAATGTCGCTACTGATAGAGCTAGAATCTGCAGTGGTGGTCTTTGTTATAGTGAAGAAGACATGCTAGAGCTGTGGTTCGCTGCTGCCATGACTTTGTTTGTTGGAATTTGAACATGAAACTTCGGAGATATATGAGCATGGTTGTGTTGCTCGTACAGAGCTCCTAGGAAGCAAGACTAACTCTTAAACTCTCAAAAGTCTTAATCTTATTATTAACTATTTGTTTCGTTACAAATACAAATGATATTATAAATGGCTATTTATAGATATACAAGACCGACCAGCAAACTTCCTAGAATACTCTAGAGACACTAACACAATCACCGACTTTCTAGAACATTCTTACTTGACCGACTTTACAAGTCCCGTTCACACATTACAGAGCTCTCTAGATTGTTCTATACTATTCTAAATGACTAACTTGCCTATAGTTGGATATTACAACTTTCATCATTCACGGTGTAGAATTCTCTACACTACTCTAAACTAATCTAGATAATTTTAGATTACAAATTATCATTTCCAACATCCCCTCATAATTTGTAATCTCCATTCGTAGTTTCGATCTTCACCCATTCCTGCATTTCTCATGCTCGTGCTGTAATCTCTTTTTTTTCATGATCTTTGCTCGCATCCACACCGCCTAGTATCCACGCTTTGCAATATTGTCTCCATAGTTCCCATCTTTTCCATCCTCTCTTTTTTCCCAGCTAGCTTATCACTGTGCTAGCCTTAAGTGGGTGCGTTCCCACCGTCTTGGCCTTTATTCGGCCCAGCCTTTACGCGGCCTTCCACAAGCCTGCACTCGGCTTTTCTCTAGCCTTCACTTGGCTATTCTTGCCACGAGTAGAGGATTAGCATCTCGTGACATCATGGCTTTTCTCATGCCATGTTCGGAAGTGCATTGTTCTGTGCACTCCCTACTCATTCTCCTTTTCTTTCTAACTCTCATTTCATGGAGACAGTACCTACTTTACATTTTGAAACTATTTTAACTTAAACTGGACCATCTCACGAGCAATATCTTCCTCTTTTCATTTTCTCATTCCATCTATTCTTCTTTTACGTAGATTTGGGTGATAACTTTCATACGGGGTTCTAAAACACACATCCAAACTCAACCTCAAACTTTAAATAACTGAGAATCATACCTTCACTTTCGCATTTGCTTTAAACTCCATAAGCATTTTGATTCGCACAGCTTACACTCCCCATATGGATCGAACCTCCGCTCTGATACCATGTTAAAAATTGAAATATTTTGGAGCTCTGATACCATGTTGGAATTTGAACATGAAACTTTGGAGATATACGAGCATGATTGTGTTGCTCGTACAGAGCTCCTAGGAAGCAAGACTAACTCTTAAACTCTTAAAAGTCTTAATCTTATTATTAACTTCTTGCTTCGTTACAAATATAAATGATATTACAAATGGCTATTTATAGATATACAAGACCGACCAACAAACTTCCTAGAATACTCTAGAGAACACTAACACAATCATCGACTTTCTAGAACATTCTTACTTGACCGACTTTACAAGTCCCGTTCACACATTACAGAGCTCTCTAGATTGTTCTATACTATTCTAAATGACTAACTAGCCTACAGTTGGATATTACAACTTTTATCATTCACTATGTAGAATTCTCTACACTACTCTAAACTAATCTAGATAATTCTAGATTACAAATTATCATTTCCAACAGTGTTGCTGCAAAGTCTGAAGAGACTGTGCCATGCGATGGAGGGATGAATATAGAGTTCGTACATGAAGGAGGAGATGATGCCATGATGACAAAGAAATGGGAGGTTGCTGATGGTGATTCATGTAGCCGAGTATTGGCTGCTGTATACGGTAAATAGGAGCTGTTATGATCGGCAACAGAGATGGATGGCAGTGGTGATTGCGAGATGGAAGTTGAACAGAGAAAAATGGCTTGCTGCCATTGTTCGATAGTGAAGGACTGGTGGTAGCTATTGAGCCAAGGAGTCACAGAAGGTGTTGCTGTGATGAGCTCGAGACAAAGGAGATGCTGGTTTGGTGATAACAGTAAAAGAAAATGGAGTTCAGCTCGAGAGTTTCAGGGAATAATTTCAGCTGCCAAGAGATACGTTGGTTTGCAAATGGTTGTTGCTCGGTAACAGAGAATAAGAATGGAAGAGTTTGCAATGGAGAAGGCACTGAAGATTGCATAGAATATAGAATGGGAGCTGTTGTTGATAGATATTATAGGAGTTGCAAACTGGACAGGGAGAATGAGAAATATGGGAGCTAAGAA
>JAJJMB010011125.1:0-21546 GCA_023531105.1 Papaver atlanticum
AAAAAATCACTTTTTAGTGATTTTAGGGTTTGTAAATAATGTTGTTATTCTGTTTTCAATTGATTTCATCTCTTCTAATGGCTTCTATGTGCCAATTAGATGTTTCTTATAGCCTTAAGGGCGCCTCGTATGATTGTTATAATCTTATAAAATGCATCATCGCTGGCGATTTTTCGGAAGTGGTCATGGTTTTACAATTCTTTGAAGATCAATGGCTACATAAAATTGTGATAATGATGAAACGGGGAGATTACTCCCCTCTAGGACATTATACTCTTATTGAAGAAGACAAATCTCAATGGCATAATTCTATTTCTAAAGCCATTTTTCAAATATCAATTTCCTCTGTGAAACAAGATATATGTAATTTTTTATTATTCTCATCTTTGATGTATTTGGTAATCATGTATTCAATTTTACAATATTAATGAAATTAAGATGTTTCCTTCAAAAATTTTTTTTTAAAAACCTTATCTACTACAAACGCGTTTAGCTAACTGGCGTAACCTTATCTACAAATCACATTTACACCATATACTACACCAACATTTATCGGGTTATGAAGTGGGACCTACTATACCCGATGTTAGTTTTACTTTTACCTTGATGTGGCGTCTACACTTCCCCACTCCTTCCACCATTAGGTGGCTCTATCCAGACCCTTGACTTCGTCAAATTTGATCCCAAGAATAGGGTGTCACATTGTTATTGGTTTAACCAACGCCTACATGGCACGTAGGTGGGGAAAGGGAGTGGTCTGGGGTCATCTAGCATTTTCGTGGATAAAGCCACCGGTTATGGATAGAATGACATGAAGCAGTTTCTTTGTTCGCAAAGAATCTTCACCTCAGATAGAATGACATGAAGCAGTTTACAACAATCATTGTATTCTTAACCCTGGCCGACGGCTATGGACCAATTGGCTGACCTGCCCTTCCACCACAGGATTGGTAGAGCGTGGGGTTATTAATCTGCTAGTGGTACACATTACACACTAAGAGTTTTCCGTGTTGAAGTACTGATATGATTTCAAAGTTGTTGTAGTAAATAAGATTCAAACTCTAAGACTTGTGAAGATTAAATTTAAAGATTAAATTTAAATAAAAATAAATATATAAAAAAATAATATAAAAAAGGCGAGAGTTACTGGAACTAGGATTCCACCGAATTCATAACATAAGGTTCAATTATTTATTCTCAACAATTATCGCACAATAGAATAACATCGACTCTGATTTTGCAGTAGATTATCAAAATATTAGTTATAAATCGTAAGCATGGGACATCAAACATTTAAGCAAGCATGACCCATCAAATAAAATAATAACTAATTAATCAAAATCATAATTTTATTTAAAATAAGTGCAAAAGTCATAAAAAGAATAAAATAAATTTACCCATGTATGAAATTCGGATTCCTCCGTCGACCCAGTGTTGGGTTTAGTTCATCATGTTGGAAACACGCCCAAAATCATCTCTATGCTCAAAGGGTGTTCACAATAATGAAATGGGAGAATAAAAAAAAACCCGGGTCTTGTAACACTTATAATTGTTACAAATAACTGTTACAGTGAACGATAAAAAGAAACTGTCACAGTCGCTGTAGTACAATGACTGTCTTTAAGGGTTTTATGTTATTCGTTCTCTCCTTCAATGGCAGCAGCAGAGACAAGCTCTGCAACTCTGATTTCTCACCCTATTTCGTCCCCTAACTCTCCATCCGCCTCTAAGACATCCCAGGTCCCTTTTTATACCTCACCAGCACCAAATCTTCCGCATTAACTCCATATAATCCTCTCTTCAATTTTGTGCAGATACGGGAATATTTTTCTTCTTTCCATTCTCACGCGTCTGTTGTAGTTGATTCTCTCCCAACACGTTCACTTCACGGTCCAAACACCATGTGATCTTGTCTTAGATTGAGTTAACCTTGTGTTTATCCATACACCAACACGGGAAAGCATGTGATCACCCGAGATACTTTCAAACGGGTTTCTGAGCTGTAAACTTTCTCCAGATTCGATATAATCAAATCTCAGAGTAAATATCCTCCAAAAACTCGCGTACATCCCATAAATATCGCCAGAAAATCAAACAGAATACTAGGTATGTTTTTCTTCCCCTGTTTTACGAGATTAAATCCAAATCTTCCTTATTTACGTGCATGAACTAATTACCACCCCTGTTATAGTGTAACAGGCTAATATCAATCCATTAATCTGAGAAAATCTCTCCAAAACTCATGCAATCCCGTGAAATAACTCTCCCATGCACAAACTGCCCTGTTTTCATCTCTTGGATTATCTAGCCAAATTCAATCGAAACAAACAATCATACCACGCCTGTTATGCCCAATCAAGACATCCCAATGAATCTCAGCCATTGAATCTCTCTATAACACCCCTAAATATCGATTCCAACATCTGCCTGTGCCTGTCACATTTTCCCGCCAAAACTGATTTTTTGAAATGAAGAAGGAAGGTGCCCCTTAACCAGACCAGGGGTGTGAATAGAAGTTGGCTAACCTGGGGTGCAAATAGTAAAGAAGGTGTCCCTTAGTAATTGAGGTGCCCCTTATCCAAAGTGGGGTCTGTTTAGCAAATGTCCTTCGGGGTGCAAAACATCATTTTTCTAGCAACATTCTCCACGAGAGCTTATTTCCTTGAAAAGACTTAAAATAAGATTATTAGTGATAAAATGAGTCTAGCTAATGTAGTTATGGGTGAAAATGCGTCGCACTTTCGTGCATATCAAGTACCCAAACCAGACACATTGATTAGGAGAGCGACCCTCCTACGGACGGGACAGCAGGTTTATCCAATCTTGGGACACGATGTGGCACAATCTGACTGGTAAAGAAGGGAATGACTCTAGCATTGAGTTAGGGTGGAGAGGGTAATGATCAAAAGTCAGGATTCATTGTCCCACATTTAGACTGTAACAGTTGTCCCGGTTATAGAGTTTTCCTTAGGAGAGGCTGGTAATGTATTTGAAACATAATTTTAAGGGACAAACCGCGGGAAACAACCAGCGTAGAAGGGCTAATATTATATATATATATACTCGAGATAGGTGTTCGATGGTAAGAAGGATTATCAAACTCACAGGTTTCAATTATATCTTCACATGCGTAGAATGTTCAAATATCTACTTCATATAAATTAGCAAGCTTTAGTTGGGGAGCGAGGTGTGTCCACATTAGATGGTACTTTACGTAAGTTTTAATCTGTATGTCATATATCATATATTAAAAATAGTGGACCTCTATAGTATTCCTTTAAAGAGGAAATCCTCAGTTACAAATTTTGGGGATTGATTTGATATTTATTAATGCATATACAAAGTTAATTCATAGTGTTTCTCTTTTTACATGATTTTTAGTCAACTAATTGCAGGGCTTTACTTGATATTATCCACCAAAATCGGTCGCCAAGAATCAACCTATAACTGTACTAAGTATGCTCTTGCTTTTCTTCACATATACTCTTGCTTTCAAGAATTTCAGGAATTTTCCTTTGATTCAGTGGTTAGTGATTGGAAGACGTTGTATTTCGAGACCCAATAATTTCCATTAATGTGCTCTTATTCTTCTTCTCCTTTTTTTTTTATCAATGGAAATTTTGCTTAGTCGATCAAATAAAACAAACTATGAGTGGCAAATAATAGCGTAGATCGTTATAAGCACCAAATAGTTTTAATTTAAAGATTTACGCTATGATATTTTTTAACTGCTCTCTGGTTTCAACAGTAGCTACCCAAATATGTCAACCAATAATGTCTACATTCACTACAACGGGGTCTGGCAAGAAATGCCGAATGGAGATGATTCATACATCCACGATCGGGAACATATGAAGATCGTATCGCTTCCCGATGATTACACCTGGGAGCAGTTGAGGGCCATAACAGCCTCCGTTTTGGAATTGCAGCATGAATGTGCTATACACATTTACGGCTTGGTTCATGTCCCTGTCAAAGAGTTTAAGCAGCGGATTATTCTTAATTGTGAGGCTCACCTGAAATTCTATCAGATTCAATACCCTAACCTTCCTAGTTTTTCCACCGTGAAACCCACTACTGAGGCATTGGGGAAGGAAGAAAGTCACACGCCCACAACTCCTGCCAAGTCCGACTCTAAACATCCTAGTGATTTCCATTCTGGTGGTCTAAATGTGCAACCGGGCAAAGCTAATGTACACGATCAAGGTGTGGTTCCCTTTCATTGGTTCATGCCGCTTCTTGATTTCCTTTTTTCTCGCAAACAAACAAAGCCTAATCATTACTTTATGCTCCCTCTAGCATTTTGACTTGTAAAATAAGATAATTACTAACGTTGTATATCCCTCCGAAGACCCTGTTGCCGCCGATTCTAATTCTAATTCTGTTTGGTTCATGTGTTTTTGAATTTTTTTTAAATTTTGTTTCCATTTCCTTACGTAATTGAATTGTCGGAGTTTTCTAACATGTCAACGGCAAATGCATCATCTCCTGAAGCCTTGCAACTTCGCAGACTTCATGATTCCCCGTTAATCCAAAATCCAGAACCTGACTGTGAACCCCCAACTACAATGAGAAGATTGCGATATGATGAGCTCTGTGAGAAAAACAACTTTAAAGAAAAGAGGCTATTAGTACTATTCATAAAAAATAGCATCCATAGTTCATGGGTTCGATTTTATGGTAGTTAAATCGGATACGAAAGTTTATTTCGTGAAATGCAAAGATAGGGACTGTCAATGGAAATTACGGGCATGCAGGTATAATGCATTGACCTGGTGGAGGATCACTAAGATGACTACTATACACACGTGTACCAACAATAAATGTGAGACTCGGACCAGAAAAGGAATCACAGATGCCATTGCTGATGTTTTGAAGAAAAAATATCATAGGTGCGACAGTGTTTACACTCCTAGACGGCTGCAACACGACGTTAAAATTAAGTTTGGTTTGAGCCTCACTTACAAGCAGGCTTATCTGTGCAACAAGCGCGGCCTAGAATTATGTAGAGGGTCACCGGACGATTCGTACCAACATCTTGTCGGTTACAGCCACATGTTGAGCGGAGACAACCCCGACACTGTGGCGGAAATTCTCACAGATACGAATGATCGGTTTGTGTATTACTTTATGGCCCTGGGGGTAAGTGTTAGTGGATTCATATCGTCGTGTAGACCCGCATTCGCGGTCGATGGGACTTGTCTTATTGGAGAACGCTTAGGAGTACTACTGACAGCCGTTGCATTGGATGCCAACGAGCAATCATACCCTCTTGCTTTTGCAATTGTTGACGTAGAAAGTAAGGATTCCTGGGAATGGTTTCTCTGTAGAGTACACAACTTGATAGGGAACATTGACGATCTTACTGTCATCTCGGATAGAGGCACTCATGTATGCCCGGCTGTTGAAAACGTGTTTCGTAACGCGAATCATGTCCATTGCGTTTTTCATCTTGCAGGTTTATCACTAACACACTGCCGTTTATCTCGTGAATGGAATAATTATTGTTTAACAGAAATCACAATAACATGCGGTGTCTTTGGCTTTTCAGGTAATGTTAAAAAGAAATTCAGAAAAAGCGCGGCCCACGAAATATTTTTGAAGGCTGCTCTCGCTTTCACTGATGAACAGTACGAGGAAGCTATGGCTGACCTTGAAGAAGAAAGCCAGGTAGCGGCAGCTTATGTAAGAAAACCTGGAGTAGAATATTGGGCGCGAGTAAAGGCAACAACCGGACGATATTCCCTTATGACCACCAACATCTGCGAGTCGTTCAACGGAAGAATAAAACACGCTAAACATCTGCCTGTGACTCATCTTGTTGATTTCATTCGGAGAATTCTAATGGAATGGTTCAGTGAGCGTAGGCAAATGGCTAATGAGTGGAAGCACGATCTTAGTTCTTTCGCTAACAAGGAACTCAAGCTTCGATGGCATCTCGCGAAGACTTTCACACCTTGCCTTGTCAAAGATGATGAATATGAGGTTACAGAATATGGATCTGCAGATGTACACCTGGTCAAAATGAATGCTAGAAGTTGTAGTTGCAAGGTCTTTGATTATCAGCACTTGCCATGTCCACATGCTTTAGCAGTATGTGAGAAATACAAAATAAAGGTATTTCCACTCTGTGGCGACTACTACAGGACATCTAAGTGGCGAGCTAGTTATGAGGGTCCTATCTAGCCAGTGTTAAGTACTTCCACGTGGAATATCCCAGCCTCGGTAGCTGCTCGTAAGGTTTTACCTCCTTTGAATAACCGGAAAGTCGGACGTCCGCGATTGAGCAGGTATCGGTCTCGGAATGAACCGCGGGCCAAACCAGCGAATAAGAGGGGATGCGGGAATTGTCATCTCCCGGGGCATTACCGTACCAAAATGCTATGCACATACAGGAGACGCAATAGATATGCAGGCTGTCAAAAGAGTGTTACTACGGCTACTAACTTGCTGGCTTGCTGACTGTTCTCTGTAAATCAAGGTCTATTACCTACTGTTCATGCTTTATGAACTTTTCTATTTACAATAAATTTTAATTTGTTTACTTTATTTTCAGCTTTGTTTTTTTATTGTTTCTTTGAGTTTTTTTGCTCATCTCTAGTTGTATACGCTGCACACGGCTTATGTGATTTTAATCTATTCTCTTTGATTGATCAAAAAAATAAATAAATCAATTTACCGATCAAAAAAAAATTTAATGTCATCAAAGTGATCAGTGATGAGGTGTGTTAGTTATGGGATTTTAACCGAGACTTTCCTATATGGGTTTTAATTTTCTTGGACGCTTAAATAAATATTAATGTTTATCATTTGACGGGAGTTATTTTGTGGTAGTGGGCACTCAATCGAATAAAGAGGCGCCTCCTTAGACTACGTCCTAGCTAGTGTTTCAATGTTAAGTCTTTGGGTTGTTTCTTTAGCCTGCTCCGTTTGAGTGGCTTTTTAGGGCCTTGGCCCTTGGGTGTTCTTATGAGCTTGTCTCCTGATTACCTCTGGTAGGCCTTTTATAAAATTTTACCTTTGTTGATCGAAAAAAAAAAAGTTATTGTGTGGTAGTTTCCTCTCACATGAGGGCGGGTCCCATAAGATTTGACGATGAGTAGTGTTCTGCTCGTTCAGGAATTCCATTGAATATCTTCTGTGTTCTTTGAGATGATGAAGATGTGAGGTTGCAGCTGTATTTTTAATCTTTTTTTTTAATCTTTTTCTCATAAACAAATTTTATGGGTTATCTTTTTCTCATAACTGAGATGGCGTCGTCATAAACAAATTTTAGTCACGGATGGGTTAGCTTCAGGTTGATTATGCGATCAAAGAGAATAACGGACCAGAGAATTGTTATTCCTTCGTATAGAAATTAGAAAAAAAAAAGAAGAACATTGTTATTCCAAGTAGAGTTGGAAGAGAGTATATCTAAGAAGAAAAATCTAGCTATCAGTCCACTCAGGTAGAATTCAAATTTTGAATTTTGAGCTGTTTCTAGAAGAACCTATATACAGGCAATAGGTATGCAGAAAAGCAAGCCATCAGTTCTTCAGCGGGAAATTTTACATATTTTGAATATATTTGTAAAAAACCTTTTAATAACCTCTTGGTTTTATAATAATAGAGATTTCTAGGATAAAAATAAACTCTACCCAAATTCGTATTAAAAAAAAAGTGCAGAGTAAACAAGGTTAATAGAAAAATAAACACTACTCAAATTGGTATTAAAAATGGAAGACGTAACAGATTTTGTTTACCGACGTGTGCATTCTACTTGTCAACAAATTACTTTTTTTTTACTTTTCCTTGCGGTTTGTTTCTTAAACAATGATGCTAGCCTGGGGCTTCTTCTTCTTGAACTACCAGGTGCATTGCCATTGCCATTAGAAGGTGCATCTCTCATGGATACTTCTTTCTTTTTGTGTTACACCCTTATGCTTAATTGGAGTCAAGTACTCATGGGGAGGAACAGAATCATAGGTAAGTTCAGATTCATCAGCTGAGTTAATTCTAACAAACACTTGCATATGCAGCACACTCCAACCATTCTCATCATTTTCTGCATGATCCCAGAAATACCAAAATTCATCTTCCCTAATCAAAGAGTGTGGTAAACAAGGATCCACAAACCACATTATGTCTATAACCTCATTAACCTTCAATCTCAAATTAGGCTTCAGCATGTCCATTAACCTATCAAGACCCATCTCAGTTCTAGCTATGTTTCTGAACTCAAATTCCTGTTCAGATAGCAGCACCTTTACTTTAATATTTCTAATAGGAAATTGGTCATGTTCCACATCAGGAAGCTGGTCATGTTTAACATCATTGCTACAACAATCAAAAATCAAATCAGAAAAGCATATAAACCCTAGAAAAATCAAATCACATAGAATCAAAACAAACTGATTTGAAAATCAATTCTAACAAACCCTAGAAATTGAAAGGGAAATTTCACCACAAACTTTTGTAACAAAACAACACAAAAATCCACTAACATGCATTGTTCGATTGTGAATAACCCACTTCAAATTATAAGTTAGGGTTTGTCAGTTACCTTTTTTTTTGGTCGTTTGTCATCTGGTTTTACAGTAACCTTAGTACTTCGTCTCTCCTTTGTTCGATTAGGTTTATCCATGTTTAACATAATCTGTATAACCCTAGGTTGAGAAGAATCGAAACGGAGGAACAGAGAGAAGAATGGGAAAATGGAGAGACAAAACACAGAAAATAGAATAGAAGAGACTGAAGAACAGACGGGAAGATTATGTCTCTTCTATATATTTTTACCACCTGTTGGTTTACCCATCTCTCATCATAGCCGTTAAACGTCTTCCGGATCTAATTATATGAGATAAACGACTCATATTTTCCTAGTTGTGTCTCTAATTACGAAGTGTCAAACTTACCCTAGCCGTCTATTATCAGATGGCCACCACGTGTCGACGATAAGAACGAGGTTGGACAAATTAAATCCCAGTCGTCGATTTTCATACATATCCGTTATTATGAGATATGCGGACCAAAACAAAACACGTGTCATACAAGACTAATCGTGGGAGAAAGGAACATCTGTAACCAAAACAAAACACGTTATTATGGCTCCACTATACGACACGTGTATAAAGGAACATCTGTAATTAGCATTTTCTCCAAACATCTTTTGAACACGTGTATAAGGAACATCTTTTGAACACGTGTATAAGTAGGATTCAAAATATGAGTAACATAGAGTTAACATACAAAATCAACCAGAAAAACAGTGGTAGTAGAACTTACTTGTTTTCAGAGAAAGGATAAGAATTAAGAACAAATAAAATTAAGAACTTTCTAAAAGCGGAAAAATGATCGGTCGAAGTAACGAAGCACTCAACTCACCATGGATCTCTGATACCATGTCGAGAGCTTAAGGTTCATTAACAATAATGTTGGTAAGATTTATTCATCTCCTAGAGGAGGTATTTATCATAGTTACACAAGATGAAAAAGCTAGAGAAGAAAACACGTCTTCTTACAACTAACATGTTGTCAGAACGTGAAGAAAAAGGAAATTCAAAAATTACGGAGACTATTGAAGAGACTATTACAAATTTACAACAGCTAACACTATTACAAAAACTATCAACTTACAGTATTCACACTAGATAATTCAACACATAGAACCTTAATAATAGGATTCTTCTTTCCAAGCCTCAATAATATGATTCTTCTTGTCGACTTAATTAAATAAAGAACAACATCTCTACAACCGTTCCAGTACCCGAGAAACAACTATCAGAAAGAGTTACGTATTCGAATTCGTGATTTCCAAAGTGAATCCTCCCATCCTTCTACGATCCTTCCTGTTTTCCAGAGAACTCATAGACCACAAGATAACATCGTGAGATCACTGATAACTGCATGTTGGAATCCAAGATGCGCAATATTATCATGCGATTGAATAAGGGTGGCAAGAGTCCCTGAAATCACCAATACAGATGGACAGTTGAAATCTATTATATCCCTAATTACGTGAACGAAATCATCCCTAAACGTACCTCTTGCATTTTACCCACTTCCACAAGTGACGAAGATCCCAACTGGTTGTTATTTCCAGATCCATTACCTTGACATTTCTACCCACTTCCACAAGTGAAGGCCCGTGAACGACAGATATGTGAACCACATCTAGATAACCTGTTCCGAGCCATCTCCTTTCTGAACAGTATGGGAGAATTCTGCAAGGCCGGAGCCCAGATAAGAATAGCTCATCGTGTTCATATAAAAACAAATCATAAACTCTTAAGGAGGGAGCGGGGTTCATGCTTGTTTGGGAACCCTTTAAAATAAAGCCTTCTTGATATCCTGCAATCTGGGCTTTGATCACCGACCAGGGTTATCGGTGTTCCTTTTGGTGACGTCTAGCTCGGCTGTGCGGACATTCAAAGTCTGTTTCTCTCGCCCTGGCATCCCTAAAAAAACTATCCTCATCTCTGATAACCCAAGTAGAACCATCATCTGCTTTAATTTCTTGTTGATTAAAAAGGTAGTTCATTTTTCCCGCCGAGTATTTTTGGAAGAAAAAAACGTATTTGTGGTGGCTGTGTACATGAAGCGTTGATAATAGCATATGAGAAACAATTTATTTATTTTTCCTGATTTAAAAAAAAAAAAAGTGTAGCCTAAACGATAATAGAGTTATTGTTCTCTCGGTCCCTTATCTGTCCGACCTTTTTGGCCTATAGTTTTCTCCCGCGTTTAGCATTTTTGGATACAATGACAGTCTTCCAGATCCATTGCGCCATGATGTCATGGGACCACTGTTATGGGAAAATAAATCTGGACCTTTAATGACTCTCCTCTTTACCCACTTCTAATCCCCATGCTAGAATCATTCCCAGATTTGGACAAGGCCCTGCTGTCGCAGCTATAGGCCCTTTCTCCCGACTCCGCATCAATCCGATTAGGTTTGCATTTGTTTCGTCCTGTGCTTAGACATGAAGGTTTACGAAATCCGAGCAAGTTTGCATTTCTAAGTCACAGTATATGAGGCTTTTGTTTCCAAAAAAATAATATGACGGTTATCCTTATACAAGCCTGCCAACCCTAAAAACTAAACCCACACCGTCATTTTAACCATTGTCCAAAACATAATTTTCTGGTGTGGCACTTTCGAAGTAATTGAACGGACACAAAATACACCGATTTCTTCCTCTTTTTCCCATTCTTATCAGCCTATTTGATATGGGAAAAGTTAGGTGATATAAGCCAACATAGAGTTTAAAGTTTAAACCACGATCAAAAGTTTCAAAACCACCATTCTGGTGCAGGAGAATTAGTCATTGCAGAGTTTAGAGTTTAAAGTTTAAACCATGATCAAAACTTTCGAAACCAACATTCTGGTGAAGGAGGATTAGTCATTGCCCAATACAGATACCACCCTTAGTTTACACTCCAAACGCATTCAATTCAATTGATATTTTTCACTGCAACACGTTTAGCCATCTGGCGAAACCTTATCCACAGTTTTCGGTTATGCAATCTTTTTTTTCTCGGTTAATGCAAAATCCATTATCTTGACATGGTGATCGAATTTTGAATAGTGGTAGTAAAAGGTTCGTAAGACTTGTGAAAGCAATTGATTTTAGACTTATTTAAACTAAAAATAGAGAAAATTTAATTCCAAATTTGATTTCAAGATTGAAAATAACCAAGACACTAGATTCCACTATTACACATGAATGAATGATGGTAAAAATTCCAAAACTCTAATTATTTTTAAAATCTCTTTTTCTTAATTCACAAATGATCAAGCATATTCTCAAACATTAATTGTATCCCTTAAGCATAGATTATCTAACCAAAGTATAATCTATCTAATTGAATCACAACTAATTAGGAAAAATTATGCAAATAATTAAAATTCTACAAAGTAGTGATTGAGTGAATTATAAAATACAAATTAGAGAAAAATAGAATAGTTACCAATTATTCATGCATAAATAGCTTCCTCCGTGCCTTGGTTATGCGAGAATTAGCTCATCATCATGGAAACACGCTCAAAATTCATCTTTATTGCTAAAAAATGGTGTTCACAATAATGAAATGGGAGAAAAATAATAAAACCGGGTTTGTAACAGTTTTATTTGTTACAAACCGAGTTGTTACAGAGAACGATAAAAATGAAGTGTTGTTGTCACTGTAGCAATACGACCCACAAGCAATTGTCGTTGTCACTGTTGGAAAACGACGGTTCTGCGTGCGTCTTATGTTCTTCGTGTTCTTCACAGTAGCAGAAAATGGAGTTTATAACCCAGAAGCACCTCCCTGAACTCTCTCTCCCTTCCTATACATCTCAGAAGCTATTTATAACCCAGAAGCACCTCCAAATCTTTCCAATTACTCCTCAAAATCTTCACAGTAAAGGAAAATTATTCTCGGGAATAATTTCCTATTTCTTTCTCTGCATTCGCTAAATTGCTTTTGTCATACTCTCTGCATGCGTCTCTGAGCTGTTATTCCTTCCAAGATAAATCAAAAACTCTAGCAGAGAAGATATCCTCCCTCTTTGATCCACAAACTTTCCAATTCCAGCTCACAATGAACCCGAGATAAAAATCTTTCCCTGTTTGATGAGATTCTGTGATTTAATCGAAATGAATGCACTTACCACCCCTGTTGTGATCTAACAGACTGGTACATATCTGAAGCAAGATGAAAATCCGACTAAATCTTCCTCAAAATATCAAAACACAATGTACGCAGGAACTGGAAATTTGAATCCAGAATTCCCGCCAAATTTTTCTCTATTCGTGAAGAAGAAGGGTGTCCCCCTAACCAAACCGGGGTGCGAATAGCAGGTGCCCAACTGAAGTGCCCCTTATCCAAACTGAGAGTCCGAATAACAAATGTCCCTTTGGTGCCTTTAGACTTTTTTTGGGGTGTTTTCAACACTTTTTCAGGGTTCGTCCGGTGTATTTCTGGGGTGCTTCCGGTGCATTTCTGGGGTGCCTTTAGTACTCTATCCTGGGGTGTAAAACACCACTTTTCGAGCCAATTTTTGCCGCAAGAGCTTATCCCTAGAAAAGACTTAAAACAACTTTATTAGAAATAAAATGAGTCCTAGATAATGTAGTTATGGGTGAAAATGCGTCACATTTACGTGCTTATCACATGGGCCTACTGACAAGAAGTTAATTCCCATCAAAGTCACTTTTCAACCCTAAAATCGTAGAGTATTAAGGTGTCTGGAAAACACCAAGGGTGGGAATTGTTGCTGCTGAATCCCCCGTTTTTTTACCCCATGCTTTGACACCACTATGTTTCATCAATATCCACTGTTGATTTTCTTTCTCACCTTGCCCCACCTGGAAAATCAGGGGTCCGCTTTAAGAATGGGCCAATGGAAATTTTACATATAGTGGTGTCAAAGTTAAGTTTTGGGGTATAAAAGCGGGGGCTCCCTCGCATTTTCGGTTGAAACCCACACCGTCGGCAAACCGTGGTCTAAATGGGGAAAGTAGCCAAGCGGGTCACTACAGAATCCGAACGTCATACTATTTGCCATTTGGAAGATTTTCATATGAAACGGCAGACTATCAGCCATCCAACCTAATCCAAGCTTTCCTCCTTATATTTGTTTATTATAGGAGTCTGATTTGAGCAAAGTTTGCACCTTTGTGGACAGATAATTCTATAGTTCCGGAGTGTAGAATCGTTCTTAGTTTTGATCTCGTGGAAAACCCGAAAATGTTTCAGGCCCCAAAACTTTGTTCCTGTAACGTGTCATTATATTAGTGGCTAAATCAAATACTAATGGACCCACTTTTTACTCCAAAAGAAGGGAGAGGGGATAATATGGGGTACGTAGCAGGGTCGAGATAAACATGGTTCCATTTTCCTTAAAGATACATATAATAGATAAAAGAAGATCTGTCCTTTCTAATTGATTTACTTGATCTATCAAAAGTAAAGAAGTATTTCGGAAGACATTCAAGAAAATCAAGAAAAAAAAGAATCAATCGTTGCTGTCTCCTTCTTGTTTCTCTTGAATGCCTTCAAGAATTCTTATCTACCAGTAGTTCATGCCTCCATATTCCTATCAATTTAGAAGTGCAATAATATTTTCTTGTTATTACGGCAAGAAGACATAGTATTGGTCTCAGTTTGATCGCCTTTTGCTGTTTTTTCTCCTCTCTTGTTTATCTAGGTGTCAACCTAGTATGTGTGTTCTTGTTAGTTTGAGTGTTTTCTCCTTGTATGTGCTTTTCCTCTTGTATTTCTTCCGGTGAGTGTTTTTTCTAGAAAAAACATCATTTTCAAAATTGGTTCTTCGGACACCCAACGTGTAAGCAACAAGTCAATGTCCAAGATTTTACTTGGAGAAGAAGCACAGTGAATCCAAAGAATACACATTCGGATCATGTAATTAAACTATTAGTTGTCAGAGGGTCTGTATATAACCTGCAATAAGTACGGGCTTTCCCTTTTGGTGTTGGGATTATAGTACCTTTGAGCTTTCTTTGCTTACTTCTTCTAAATCCTCTACCATATATTACATTAGAAGTAGCTATTGGTGCTGGAACGTACTCCACTTAGAGACAGGAGTTTTATGCATGACCCCACTTAGACCACAACAAGTTATATGGTATTCAAAGTATTGTTGTTCAATGGAGTACGTTTTACCGCCCGCTATCTCTTCCCGCAGATATTCCAAGTAACAGTGAACGTCTGCGAGAAGAGTGGCTGGCAATGGGAAACTCAACTAGACCCAGTCCTAGAGGTGCAAGTGGCTTGCGGATGGCAGCGCAAACAGATTCTGGAACATCTTTCGCACTGAATGAATCCTATCACTTGACCGATAGAACGTAATGGATGATTGAATGGAAAGAAAAAGAAAACACCAAGTTTTCCATTCCTCTTTTCCTTTGTCTAGTTTCCTTTATTTTGGATTTTCTCTTACCTTCAAATTCATTCTCGTTTGGATTTTTAGAAAAAATGCAAGAAAAATACTCACTCCTTTGAATCGTCTTAGATGGATAGTTCAAACATTTATGGAACTATTAGTTAGCTAAGCCAACATAGGGTTTAAAGTTTCAGCCACGATTAAAAGTTTCGAAACTAATCAATATTGCTAATGGGGGATGTCATATTGGTTGTGGGTGTACCAAAAACTAAATAAAACAAAACATCAATTACCTTTGAATTGGTACACCCCCATGCAATACGGTACCCCCATTAGACGGCATGACAATCTTGTTTGGAAGTCTCCTCTACTCCCCAGTCCCCACTAATTCACGGAAGCACTAGAAACTCCGGAAACAAAAAATATTACACCGAGTGATGTATTTCGGGTAAAAATTTGGTGTAAAAAATTTGCTATAACGCTGTTATATCAATTTTGATATCGTAGCCCCATGCCTAAGCATTAAGCATTTGGTAGTTTGTGATGTCAGCTAACCCCACGTTTTAACCTGAGTTATATATTGTCATGCCGTCTTTAGTTTTTATCTACGGCTAAAGTCACTCTAACCGTATATATTGAGGGATTAGGAAAACTCTAGAACTTTGACAAAAAATACTGGCCAAATCTGGGACAATCAATCCATACCTTTAATCATTCCCCTTTCCACCCCATTACTAATCATAATGCTAGAGTCATTCCCCCTCTCTACCGTTCAGATTGTTCCATCCCAAATCTTGAACTTACATTAATTAGGATTAACAACCCGTGCGACGGTTTTCAGTTCGAGACCCACCCCCTAAGGGCCTAATCACTTTTAGGGTATGTTCGGGTTAACCAACTGGCGAAACCTTATCATCAATTTCATTAAATGCGAAATTATACACCAGATTTTACACCCAGACTTTTCAGAATTCTTTTGGAAGTTAAACAAAGATAAGTATTGTTGACACAGTCTGAGTGGATAACAAGTGTTGTTGACAAGGTGGATTTAGCTTGGACATGAAGTAAACTTGTGAAGCAAAGTATTTCTGGTTTTAGAGTTTGTGGGCGGTAGAGTTTTCTAGAGTTTTCAATGATTGTTAAGTTTGTTAAATGATAAATAGGTTGTTGAGCCATGAGAGTTTGTACACCGAATTGATTAACGATGTGTCATTTATTGCTTCCGCATTTATGATCTCCTCTCTCTTGCTCGATCCTACAAATTCTATTCGGCAATTTGTCATCAAATCATTATTCATTGTGTTAGGCTGCTAGCATTCAAATTTCCGAATTCATTAAATCATTTAATACATTTCCTAGTGATTAAATACATGTTTATTTTTTACTTTGGAAAATGTAACAGTTTCGTGTTTGGTTCAAGGTGAACCAAAAATTTTAAATTAGAGTTTGGTTCACAGGAGCAGCACCGTTATTTACCGTCTCTACCATATTCCAGCTCATAGGATGTAGATTTATCCATTTAGAAGTGTCATCTGGTGCAGATTAAACTTGGAAATCATCTTAAAAACACAACTAATAGTTCACCCTAAGGATGAACCCAAATGTAAATAAAAATCAAAATAATCAAAAACATAATTAAATTAATCAAAAGGGTGCACTAATATTCGTTTTGTGAGCTCCTTATAATTATATAGATAACTCCTTCAAATTCTGGGTGAACGCCTATCAAGCTATCTGATACTTGGTTCCTTAAAAACTACCAGATTTGATACCCACATTAATACTTAAAACATAGTCTATTACTTTCAAATTAAGTTTTCCCCAAGAGATCAGAAGTGGGAGGAGGTGTTTCTCCTATGCAACTTACAATCGAGTATGGTATGGAACTGGGTGTTTCTACTAAGAGCTCAGTCTTCCTAGTTTCAACCTGCTATTTCATCCTTCACCTTCTCTTCTGGACGCATAACTCTTTCTAATGTCTGCTCTTCGGGTTCGGCACTTAGCAGCACTTCACAAGAAAATTGTTCACTCATTATGGACAACCTCTGTGCTACACATCTCTGTACCTCCTCTAAATCCTTCTTACTCATCATGTCCAGCTTTTGTTTCGTCAAACAAAGTTGGGTGCTCCAAACATCTTCAACTAAGTGACGCATTCTTTTGTCTGTTCTTACGGCACTCACTTGGTTGTCTGCATTTTCAGCCATTGTTTCTTACTATTCTTAATCTCTACACTGTTGAGTTTTCCTCCAGACTATGATAATATTCACTAATATTCATATCTACTCTGCACTGTGAAATTTATATCGGTCCGATGCTTAGGTTTTCTTTTCCACCGACCAAATAAAGTCTATAACCCAAGAAATATAGACCTTTGATTTGTAAATGGAAAGCTAAAACTAATTGACACGTTCCCCAATCCATCCCGTCATTTCCATTTCAACCGTTGAGATAGTATGCAAAATGGCCTGATGAGGGATGTTAACGAGGATTAACTAACTGGAAAAAGCTTATTTTTTATCTTGTTGGCAAAACTTTATCCGTATCATTAATGCAAAACTATTCACCAGATTAAGATCTATTCACTATTACCTTGACGTGTCCGGATCCTCGGTGACCATATCTTCCCGTCCCTCTTTCCCAACGAATTATGATATGACACATATACATGTGATAAAATGATAAAATTACTATTAATAATTTCATTTATTAAATCGGTATTTGATTTTCGGATTAAGCGCGCGCATTGTGATTGATGGGAAGAAGAAAGAAGCAAATTCCAGAGATTAAACGCGCGCATTATGATCATTCTGTTGTTTTGTCCACTTTCATGTCGTTGCCCGAGGCAATGCATAATTTATCTAGTTTAGTCTCTACTTTAGAGATCAACAAATATGTGGGCATTTAACTAAAAGTTTTTAATTTGCAAGATATCTTTATAAAAATTACTCGATTTTGATTGAAAAAATTGTGTAAGACTCCGGAAAAATCTTAAACGCAATAGGAATAGCCAAACATAATGATGAACTAAAACTCAATTTTCCTTGAGTAGGTTGGGATGTGTGTTTCAGGAAAAAATGTTTCAAAGTTCTCCAAAGTCCAAACTATAGAGAGATAAAGATACACAGGAACGAAGGTTTTCTTCAATTCCATATAATAATTTTTTTTCTTTTTTTTTTACGGAAAAGAGGCAAGCCTCAGAACATATATTGATAATGCCGATTTAAGAAATCGAAAACCTTACAAAGATATTTCAAGATCATATAAAAGTCATTCAAGTTGAAGTATCTCCACCAATTCTTGCCTATCAAATTTATCCTAACAGACCTAAGAACAGTTTCAGAGGACCTTTTTCTCTCTCGCAAAGGAGAGGGGCAAACATCTCGGACCAAATTGGTTTTGAAAACAAAACCAATATGTGTCAAAGCACTAGGCAGTGACTGGATCAAATCCAACCCAATGTTCATCAGAACATGTATATAACATGAACTGGAGTTTTTAAAGTTTAGATTGCCTAATGCAATCAAGGTAGCAATGACCCAACTAGAAGTAACAGTAGATAAAAAGTAACCAAAGTGTCGTAAGTAACCAAAGTGTTTTAAGTAACGGTGGTGATCTGAATTGGTCTTTAAGTGTCTGTATCGAAATGAATCGGGCTGACTCGGCTTTGGAGACGTGGCAGCAGTTGTAGTAATGGATGAACTTGAAGATGATCTTGAACTGGTTGAATCTGTCTTTCTTTTCATTCCTAAATCTAAGACATTAAAAACTATCATATTGACCGTACAAACTAAATCTAAAACAAAATACAAAGAAAATTTAACAACACCACAAATAGGGGAATAAGCAGATCTGGAGCCATTGGGTGCAATTAAAGCTGGTGCAGATATTGTTATTGAAACTTTGTTTGCCTCGAACATCAGGAGAAGAACTTTGATGTGGGACCTTCGGTTTGCCTTTCTTCCCTGCTGGAGTAGCTTTCCATGAAACAGCTGGTCGCTGCAAAACACATTAACTTCACCCCTTCTTACACTATAGGCTAACAATACCACAGTAGCTAGGACCACTAGAATTACACACAGGAACAAGGTACCCAAAACCAAATCTAATTTAAATACTATTAGCAGTGAAACATGATCTAAATCAAACATAAAGTCGATCTAGAGTTGCCGGAGAAGAAAAGCAATACTACGATTTTAATGAAGATCAGTGATGGAAACAACCACCGATCCACCAAAAGAGCTTGAAAAAAATAGTATACTACGACCGGGAAAAAAACCCAAAACGAAGATTAAAATCGTTAAAAAAAACAGGGATGAGAAGGAAAATGGAAAACAGTATATGGGTGAAGATTTTCTGCTCAGATCTGCTCCAAAAGGAGCCGATCTGAGCAGAACGGTGCTCAAAAGTTTAGAGTTTTCGTCGGATTTTTTTTTCCCGAGAGAGGGAGCTGTTTTAGGAGAGAGAAAAAAAGAATGTCACTTTTCAACAAAAACATCATTACATTGTGTCATTTTTAGGAACCAAGGAAGGGAAAGACCATACATATTTCATAGCATAAACTTTAAAGAAAACATCATTACATTGCAAACATGGGTCTTAATAATAGTGATAGAAGTCAGCGTAGGTACTTTGTTCCAAAACATGATAGCAACCTTGAAGATCAAACTTCCTACCATAGCCTTCCTCATAATCAGCTTCGGCCATCTCCCACTGAAAAATTATAACAATTTTAAGTTGGTATTGCTCAAAACAATTTTTGATTGGCCAATTATTGACGAACTTACTCGTTGTGCACGTGGAATATTGGGATTGATTGTTAATACGGCTTCCATTTCGTTTTTGAAATCTTCCAATTGTGAAAAGAGATGCTCGAATCTTTCCTTAATGAGTTTAATCGATCTTCCACTATGATTTCCGTCTAACGCCACAAAAACAGTACATACACGATTCCAAAACGAAACGGAGGCTTCATTTACGTAAATGTTAAAATCTTCGTGATGCTTTACTACCGTGAGTCAGGCCCTGACGATTGCAACATTCTCTTCGGTACTGTTAGGAGTAACCATGTTTCTTCCTTTTTGCAACAATTAGAGGTTGAAAGTTTGTGTGTGTGTGAGACAGAGAGTGTGTGTTTTTGCACAAATTATTTGTTGGAGAAGGGTCAATTATATCAAAGAATTACCAAAAACTAGCCGTTGGGTCAATTTGAAAAACTAGCCGTTGGGTCATTATTTGTTATAACATACTATAATTTTGAAAAACATTCCATTGATATTTATCCCGACTAAACAGGTTGAATATAATATGGAAGGTTATTTACGTTGAATTAATATGTCCACTCGTCGCAGTATAATTTGTTGGAACAGAGGGCACAGAGGTTTTCTGGCACAGAAGATCCGGACCGCTTTCTCCCACGTTAATGCCATGATTTTCATCATGCTTTCTCACTATGAGCGCCGCTCTGAGGATTGCCATATATTCAAGGCATTAACGTGGGAGAAAGTGATGATTCAAACATATACGACGGGTCGGCAACATCCAGATTCGGACAGACCCTGAGTCTTTATTCTGCGACTGTACCGACTAATACAAAATATCATCCGTCGTCGTTTTCTTCGATTATCGTCAATGACGACGTCAACCCAGAAAATCAAAATTTTCATTAATCTAACCTAATATAACAATCGAAAGACATAACCGTTTGAGTTTAGACGTCACTTACGGTTTGCTTCTCCCTGATGATGGATTGTTTTCAACATCTTGAGGATTGGATATTTGAGTTCAGTGATTTCACTAACGTATATCTTACACTATCTTACATGTTTGGAGATATATCGATGCTAATTTTTCTTAGTAATAAAAAAGTATAGGTGTTCATTTTATTTATCATTAACCAAGCCTAACTAGCTCAAAAAGTATCTGATTATTTTTTCTTCACTTTTGGTTTTAATGAGTATATAGCTATATGAATAAAATTCAAATTGAATTATGGTTTCAAGGGTTAATAACAAGGTTATGGATTTAACAAGATAAAATATTAAGACGGAGAAGATACAATACAAATGAAAAGAATAAGATTATACTTGGAAGGCTACTAGAGTTTAGGAATCGCTAAGTTGCTTTTTCCCGGGAATGGGGAAAGTTAGAGAGAGAAAACACATAGACATGGCTACACGTGAGTTTGTCGCTTTGTACACTATAGAGTAGCCACGTCAGTCTGGATCAGAATAGGGTGGAGAAAAGCATTTCCGTTCATTCACAGAGACAAAAATAAAAATAAAAAAATACAATCGGCCCTCCTCCATAGTCCATCACCCCGACTCACTGTACGCAACTTCCAACACCGTTAACCTCTGATCTCTATCTCTCAGCCTTATCTTCTTCCTTATCGAGAATAGTAACCCTAAAAGCTAGGTTTGAGAGAGAATAGATTAGTCTTATCCATAAACAGCTGGAGAAAACATCAATTGAATGAGATCCAGAGAAGAATCGAAGATTAGAAATTTCAGAATTGTGGTTTCCGTTTCCGTTTTTTTTCTTCAATAAATAAACAGGCATCAAACCCGAAAGATACAGGACAAGATAAACAAATTATATATGACTGACTGCAAATCACTCTCATACCGGTGATATCGTTTTATAGTTGTAGTGGTAAAAAGGTTCGTTGCTCGAAC
>JAJJMB010011127.1:0-128758 GCA_023531105.1 Papaver atlanticum
CTTCAATTAAATAATAAACAGTAGTGTCTTTTTCGCAAACATGAAAGAAGAAACAAAAATTCTAGCACAGATATCTTTTTGTATAGCTAGTGCACATATCTTAGGTTCAACTTAATATATGCATATGAAAGGTCTTAGCAGTTTGATGCTTGGAAAGGGCATATCACGGAATTGATTCATTCAACATTTTGATTGTTGCGGCAAAAATGTTAGGAGTTGCTAAAGACTTCGTATTTTCATTCATAAAGAAAGGTTTACGAAGTAATCCACAAAAATTAGCCCTTGCTTGCATCATTAGACACGACCAACCACTTAATTTCCACTAACTAAGATAACTTAAAAGATTTAGAGTAGAAATATAACCAAGTAGAGACTTACTAACAACTAGACAAACTGACTTTCAAACTTCTAAACAAGACTTACTTAGAACACACATAAGCATTAGATTTGAAAGTTTCAAATCAATGACGGAGATAAATATCCGGCTTCTTCCTGTTCCTTACACCCCTGTGAAGCTCTTGAGTTTCAGAACCAGCCCTTCCACCAGTTTTCTTTTTGGCTGGAGCCTTTTTCAAGGGCGCCATTGCACCAAAAGGTGTCTAGTTCATGGTGCTTAGTTCTGTAACAACTTAAGGACTTGGAATTTTTAAACTTAGAAGTTAGAGGAGAACAGTTTTGAAGGTACCAAACCCAGAAATATCAGTTCAATTTTGATTTTTGAACTACTAAACCCAGAATTATTGGTTCAATCTTTGTTCTTTTAATGTTCTTTCTTTAAAGACAAAACAGGTTGAAAGGAAATATACCAACTGTAATTACTTACTTGCACGATATCCGGGATTCTAGATTTGTCCAATAACAATCTGTTTGGTGTAATTCCTAGAAGATGTTAAGTGCACCTTTTACACAATTTAATGGTATCTAGATCGTCAACTCCCAAATCAAAAATAGAAAGAAACAAAAATAACAGATCACCAACTACTTAATTATTACCTTGGATGAAGATTATTACTACTCCACGTACGAATATCTTGAATGATGTTTCTGTGAACAATCCTGGTGTGTTGCATATATCGTTGTACCATTAAAGATTCACAGCGATGTTTCTCTCCGATATTATGAAATGTGGCATAACTAAATGCTGCTGAGACTTAAAAATATATTGCCTGCACTTTTAGAATCCTCTTCAATATTTTACTGCCTCTTATATGTCGTGATAAAACTTTCTGAATCTTCATCTTCATATAAATTCACCACAATAAGTCGATCACGAAACTCCTATTTGAACACTAGATAAACAATATCTTAAAGTAGATGATCAAAACTTATGTTTATACGTACACTTTTTTTCTCTCTTATAAATGTCAAAGGAAGTATAGCATATAGATTATATATGCCTGATCCTATAGATTTCATCATTTTTCAGTAGCACTTCAAAGGTTTTCTAATCTGATTGCAAGAATCAAAGATGAACTTTACATAAGCAGCGGTAATAGGCAACAATAATTAAATTTTTCTAGTTCAGTGCTTTCTACTTGGATGCCATCTTCATGTAATCTTTAGTATCTTGTTTTATTTTCTTTCATCTACCTCTGGTAGAATCCATGTACATTCTTCATCTTCTTAATAAATCTTCTCTTTTGATCAACAAAAAAATAAACTTTGAGATTCTTTAGTGAGGGAGATGTATAAGAAATGCGTTGGAAAGATAAAGATGGCAGAAATAAATGCTACTTTGGATTCAATATAATTTGAGAACTCGAGGGAATTAAAGTGATGATGCCAGTGACTTGAGTTCAAAACTCGTCGGAACAAACTTCTTTTCTTATCAATTTTTTTTCTTTTTTCTTTGACTTAAAAGGTTAGAATTTATTGGAAAAAGAAAAAAGAGAATTACAAAAGAAGAAAGCACTAATCAAGTGCCGCAAAAGGTACTAGACTAAGGCCCAGACACACCTTAACAGAAACTAACAAAGACATAAAGTTCCCAGCTCCAAAGAGCTTAAATTAAAAGACATAAAAGCAAATGCCGCAACCTATTTCTTCCTAGCAGGGGTTCTTTTCCCTTTACCAAGCATATCATTGTTTGTAACCCCAGGCCAATTGAGTTTAGCAAGTTCTTTTCAGGGTTTAGCTTGGATTGTCTTTCTACTATGCCACCGAAAATATTCTTCATGTCGGCTTTCTTTCCTCCAACACCTAACAAAGCACTAACATTCATAAGATTGTCAACCTTTTGATCCTTAGTCATAGGTCTCCTTCTAGGTATTTCTTGAGTTCTCATCTTCTGAACTTCCATACCTTCATTATCCGTTTCATACTCCGACTCTTCACTAGAATCATCACAAGATTCAATTGTGACTTTGTCATCGCTGACTTCCTTGTTACCCACTTGTTCTTTTATTCCTTCTTCTCTACTCCCTCTCAAAGATTCATCTAACTCTGCATTCACAATTTCAGCATCTGTATCTAAGACAGAAAATGGGTTCAGGGAGCAAGGTTGAACTTGCGAACTACCTTTTCCGCTTGATTTCTTCTTCTTTGTTGTATAAACAGTCCAATTTTCTGTTGAAGGTTCGACTTCCTTTGATTGAGTCACCATCTCCAAGTCTTGTCGCATAGTTGTAATCACTTCAGTTGTCTCCCCTGCACTAGTATCATGAGCCTCTGTTGTGGCTGTTGCAGCATTACTAGTCTTAGGAACCCACTTCTTTTTGTACTTAGGTGCAGGATTGGAACCACATTTAGCACTTGAATGCCCAAAACTCTTACAAAGAGAACATAGAGTAGGCTTCCATGGATATTCAACCCTCACCTTATACTTTTTATCATCAATTTGATAAGGGAGCTCAGAAGGGAAGGTGCAGGTTGAATCAATTTCTACACAAACTCTAGCATAGGACATTCTAGTCTTCAATGTTGTAGGAGTATCAGTAATAATTGGAGTTCCTACAAGACTACATATCCTAGCAAATCCAGTAGCATTCCAAAGATGAATTGGTAAATCTCTAATTAACATCCAGACTGGGACAGTTTTAATTGCACCAATATGTTGTTCAATAAATGGAGACCAGGGACGAATTAGAAATAACTTACTTGCAATAAACAGAAAACCCATTTCTAGGATCCTTGTTCTATCCTCTTCTTGAGTGAAGACGTGTCTTTTCAACATTAATGTTTTTCTAGAAAACTATTTAAGACAATCCATACGATCTTACTTTGCTAGAAAAACATTAATGTTGAAAAGACACGTCTTCACCCACAGCAACGGCTTTTTTTTTTTTTGGCTTGAAAAAATGGTAATCTTGGAAAGACATCTCTTGAAAATCGTTGTTTCTGAAAACGCATATTTCTCAAATACTGTTGGCTAACGCTATCTAGCCACCGGATGTATCTCTTGATATAATATCTTCTCAAATATTACAACTGAGCTTGCCCATTGGCGGCTTAATTTGATAGAAAATATGAAATTCAATTTGGATCTACCATGTCAGCAAAGAGATTCTCCTTTAAGAAGATATATTTATGTGACTTGTAGATTCTAGTCAAACACTGTTGCCGGTTGGTAAGATCTTAAATGCCCAATACTTCTCAGCACTAGTATAAAATATGGATCAGTTTTAAATTAAAAGTAAAAAACATTCCTTGCACAATATTGTTTGAACTTGATTTTGCACCAGATAGCAGCTCATTAGTCTGCTAAGCCGTTGCATGCATGGGTGGCGGTTTATGAGTCAACAACATAAATTTCTTCAGTCGTGTACTCATTCCTTAACCTACAACCTGACTATGTTGATTTTTCTTGAATATTTTCATCTTGCAGAGTTACAATCGGGATATTTTCCTGTTTCTCTATTTCCTTCTCATCATGGTTGCCGCGATCACGTCTTTTAAGATCCACCAAGAAAAATCACCAATCATAGGGAAATCTATACACTATTTAAACAGGCATCAAACTGAAGAATGGAAAGGGTGGATGCAGGTTGGTTCTTTATAAAGTGATTTGCTCATAACTGAAGTTTATTCTACAGGAAGTTTTAAGCATTTTCAATTTATTCTATAGAGATAATTCAATATTTGTCAACGTTTTAGCCAACTTTGTAGCCTCAACTATCCATTTATTTGCATGTTGAGATATAGAGCATGCGCATTTTGTATTGATCCATGAGTCCAGTAGGGCCATAAACAAATTAGCCATATGTCAAGCTTTATTTAGAAAATTTGTCGATCGTACTTCATCTATGACATCCATACATGATTCGTCAATCGAAGATATGAACAGTTTTGGTTTTGGTTCTTGTTGCATGTTATGCAATCTTACTCTTTTTAATCCTTTTTCCAGGTATTGTTTGTGATGTATCATTACTTTGGTGCATTGGAAATTTATAATGGAATCCGCCTTTTTATCGCTGGATATGTGTGGATGACTGGGTTTGGTAACTTTTCCTATTACTATGTCCGGAAAGATTTCAGCCTAGCTAGATTCGCCCAGGTAATTACTTGCTCGTGCTTAAATATCATGCACACGTAAGTAATAATCATTTGTTCCTAACCAAGTGTTCGGCGTACACATACTTATTCGCAGATGCAGTGGAGGCTTAATTTCTTAGTGACATTTTGCTGCATTGTCCTTAATAATGATTACATGTTGTACTACATATGCCCAATGCACACCCTTTTTACTCTGATGGTCTATGGTGCCCTCCGTATCCTAAACGAATACAATGAGATTGGATCAGTGATAGCGCTGAAGATGGCTTCATGCTTCTTGATTATTATTTTGGTATGGGAAATCCCTGGAGTATTTGAATTCGTATGGAGCCCATTTATGTTTCTTCTTGGTGAGTGGCATGAGGAAGCTCTACCTTTCACTTTTCAGTAACAAATTACCAACATGTATATTAGAATGAAAAAAGAGAAAGATATTAAATGGAAAAAAAACCCTCACTTTTTCAAATGGATTATCGGATTATTGCTGAACCAAGATAAATCTGCAGGTTACTCAGGTACCTACCCGGGGGATGCAAAAGGAACCCGCTCACTGCAAGAATGGCATTACCGCTCAGGGCTTGATCGTTATATATGGATTATTGGAATGATTTATGCCTACTATCACCCAACAGTAAGATGATATATATACTAGTACATATGCATCTCTTTTCTTGAGATGGAAAATTATACATCTTTTGGCATTTCGTGCTTTATAGCGTTTCCTACTTGACTGAGTTAGTTCTATACTTCCATTTTTACATTATTAGCTATATATATAAATAATATACTGATATAGGTTGAGAAGTGGATGGAGAAGCTGGAGGAGTCAGAATTCAAACGTAGAATATCTATTAAATTGGCTGCGGCATCTGTTTCCCTGACAGTAATGTGCTAAACTCTATCATATATTTCGTTTTACAAGACTTCATCCCATAAATTTCGG
Source organism: Papaver atlanticum (assembly GCA_023531105.1). NCBI lineage: Eukaryota > Viridiplantae > Streptophyta > Magnoliopsida > Ranunculales > Papaveraceae > Papaver > Papaver atlanticum. The sequence continues at coordinate 5,435 of JAJJMB010011127.1, forward strand.
TGCCTGATAAAAAATCCCTCTGCAAAATTTCAGGTTGGATATTTGTGGTTCGAGTATATATACAAGCTTGATAAAGATACATACCTCAAGTACCATCCTTATACATCATGGATTCCAATAACGTAAGCATTAAATACTTCGACTGGATTTTCATCCACTTGATATATGTACTAATTTCTAGTAGCTAATTTCTTTTCTCCCTTTTTGGTTTTTATTGAATCAGTGTTTATATTTGTCTGCGAAATGTTACTCAGTACTTCCGGTGCTACTCCTTGACCCTTTTTGCGTAAGTGGTTTGTTGACAATGCTGAACTGGTACAAGTTCGATAAGAAGTTATTTTTTTGTGCCATGATTTACATGTGACATTCATTTGCTCTTACTGTATAAATTGATGATTGTTTTTGTGCTTTCTTAATTGTCATGCTTTTTTATGGTATGGTCACCAGAAAACAGCGTTAACCACATTTTCCCCAATATAGTTACAGAGTGACAATTAACCACATTTTCCCTAATAGCATTACCACCACCAAAACAACCATTCAGAACCACCACTGCCTCTACTTTCACTACCACCTCCAATCATCCATCAACAGCACTGCCTCTTTTACCACTCACCAACACTCACATCCACTACCACAACCACGCACCATTAATGTCCACTGATATAATTACTAGTTAATTTATTACCAATTAATAGAAATGTACTCCCTTCATCCAAAGAAAAGTTGGTCTTTGATTTTTTTTCATTGATTTTTTTTCATTTTGCTTGTCTAGGCAATGAAAACACCATCTTATTTGGTATTACAGATTCAGTCATTTGGGCATTGATAACTCTGCCCTCATACGTTCTTTGATCTTTGGCTAACATAAAATCTCTAAAGTTATGGCTATTTCTTTTCATCAGATGGCTGGGAAAGATTACATTAGAGACCTATATCTCGCAGTTTCATATCTGGCTGAGGTAAGCTCAATCTAATCAATTATTTCCCGTACACCTTGGAATGGTGTATTGGTGTCGGGTGTTGGTACCTTAGAATCATGAACTGACATGCCTTCTTTTCACTGGTAACTTTTCTTCTAGTAATAAACTCTTCTTGCACACTTGCAGGACTGGCATCCTAGATGGAGAGCCAAAACTAGTGCTGTCTTTAATCCCAGACTACCCGATGCTCAACTTCATGCTTACGACTGCCATATTTGTTGCGGTATACACCCAAGAGAGTCTCCAAATAGGTAGATTTATTACTGCAGTATATTGATCGATCTGTCTTCTATTTTCTTGTTTGCAGATTTCATATAGGCTGTTCCAGTTAACAAATACCTTGAAGACGGCTTTCATTCCAAGCAGAGACGACAAACGCTTAATGCACAACATTATCGCAGCTGGAGCGATCTCAATTTCCTTGTACACTCTATCAATCGCTTTTTGCAAGTTATTCCACAGCTTATGGTAAGTTTGTTAATGCACCTGACCCTATCCTACCTTTATCATGAAACCGTAAAGAGTTGTGAATTCCGCTATGAATCTAGAGGTCGACCATGAGGATCAATTTAGATATATAGCAGACTTAGCAGTTAAAGATGTGTCGCCCGAAAATTGCTATCCATATTGAAGCATGCATGTACAAGTCATCTAGTGCTTTATTTTAGGTTAGAAATTTGAACAGATCATTAGCTTCATCTCAATTTTTTTATTTGCCCTATAACATGTCATATACTAGTGCTGACTTATCGTTGTGTCACAATCAAAATAACAGGGATGATGGGACAAGATGAAAAATATGAAGATAACAGATTGAAGCTAGTAGATAGCCCGAGCAGCTAGCTTGATATTTCATGATATCACTTGGGAGGTGGTAAGAAGATGTCATAAATAGAACAGAGCTGAGAATAAAAAAGTATTGCATGTTGTGAGACTAATAAAATACCAGCAAGAAAGAAGGGAAAGTTACGAGAGAAGAAGAGCTCTTATTATTATGATGTAAAATTTGCAAAAACGCGATAAGTCTTTACCAATACCTGTAAAAAGACATTATTAATATTCAAGTAATAATTTCTTATTTATGCATAATCTTTCATGATTTTTTTCATGTGCAGTCAAATTTTGACAAAATTTCACACTTGATAATTTTCCAAAGAGACGCCAAAATTTGCACTACAAAAACATAGGGTTCTTGGGACGGCCGATTTTATTTATCAAAACCGTCCCAGAAGATTGGTATTACTATTAGTGACGGCAGAACGATGGCGTCCCAAGAGTTAATTAGGAGCGACGGTTCGTTCTTTTAGGAGGTAAGCGCAAGTCTAATACCTTCTAACGTTGTATTTTTTTATTTATTTTTATAGTCTGTTCATATGAAGGATGCCTGCAGCTCTAGAGTCCTCAATACTTGTTGTATGTATTCTTTCTGAGGAGGGTCCTGGAGTTCAAAGTTAAAACATATGAAGTTAGTTTGTTGGCATCTGTCTAAGGTCAGTGAATATAACCGGGTGCCATCTAGGAAAATGTAACCATTTAAAAAATGAAATGATGCAGTGTACTAACTCATTCTCAGTCCAACTAACCCGGAAAAAATGAGATTAGTCTCGATTGATGAATAATTTGATGGGTGGAGTAAAAAGCTCATGAGCTTGATGGCCTTCTGCAAGCTCACCCTTGTAGGCAAAACCCAAACAACGTGGCGCAGTTGATGACATCTCATGAAGAGATTCTAAAATAAGGTTTCGTGAACTCTGATCCAGTTTACAACAGAACCATCGAGCAGCTTAATATAATTGCTTCTCTCCAATAGATTTACTACCGCCCCCTTCCAGAACGGAACGTGATTTATGTAAGTCCAGAATACAGATGAGCCAAAAGAACATAACGTGGTTGGAGAACAGTTGAAAACAAACATGGTACACATAATAGACCTTGCTGTAAAATTAGAAATCAAAATCTTATATAACCCACCTTAAGTAAGATGATCCAGTAAAAAAAAATAAAAAAAATCAGATGCACCCGGGCAACCTACACCAAGAAGAGCATGAGTTAATTTCATCTCTCTTTTGTACACCATCAAAAACCATTTCCCACTTCTGGAAGTTCCCTTAAATACCTCATGCCTCTTGCTTTAAGAGAAGGAATATGTTCTCCGGTTGTCTTATTTTACAACACTAACATATTTAGCTAGAAGATTTTTGATGAGTAAGAACATACCCTTACTAGTAGTGTGTTGCTGTATTACCGTCTTGACATCAAATAATTTATTTTATTGTTTTACCAATATTACGGCTCGATGCGGCGATGCCTATATCAAAGCTGGTCAAGCAAGAAGCCCACTGATCTTGTCTGAAAGTAGCTAAGCTAGGCATATCCTCAAACATTCCACATGATATTTTCTTTTCGGGTTTACCTCCATATAGGTCTCATTGATAACTTTTGAAGAGTTAGTTGTTGGTTGCAGAATCCTTGTAGTCGTAGATACTGATAGTGACCATCTTCATTAGGCCCCCAACCATTGGATTGCGCATTAAATGAAAAACCCCGACCATTATCCTTCCGAAATAAAATCTAGAAGGGCTGGAACATATATAACATGTGGATTACGTTGTCGTCTCATTTCCATAGCCACATACTAAATATCCTGCCAAAAAATATTTTTGGCGGTGAGCTGATTTTAATGCAGCACAGATGACCACTGACGAATTTCTTTGGTGATCAGATGTTCAGATGTTGATTTTATACAACATTTCCTTTTTAACTATTTTAGGAAGGTGTAAATTTTATGTGGTCTTCGAGATGAAATATATAGAGCATATTTGTTTGCAATTGCATTGTCATTTCGTTTGGTCGATTTGAAATTATTTCTTTAAGGGCTTTTAAAATCAAATGAGCCTTAGCTAATAGAACTATTCAGCAGAATTTTATGTTGTGGAACCAATATAAATTGAGGAACAAGAATAAGGATATTTGGTTATTCCATTTACCGTATCTTAAGGGGTTTTTTTTTTTTTTTTTTTGAATAAGGAAGGATATATTAAATAAAAAGAAATTTACAAGTTAAGGTTGCCAACCAGTACCACAATTTATTTCGTTGCTTGACTTTTTTATCTTTTCTGAAGCATAATTAGCCTTAATTTGTGAAGCACATCAACTTATAATGATTTTTGAAAAAGTAATGTACGCAAACCATTTTGTGACCGCTATATGTATACTTATGATTCCTCTCAACCACATTATTAAAAACATGTGAATGCTTTCTCTCATCCGCTATATGTATATCCATGTGATATATCAATTTAAATGTAAGTAGAGAATAAACATGGTCTTCAATGCGTACCAAAAAAAACCACATAACACCGGCCCGATAACTTTGGAACTCATGTCCTTACAAGTTTATCACCCAATAATTTTATCATTGTACTACAATGACATCGGCGATTTTAAGTGATTAGTCATAAGCTTTTCAACTCAAATGTTCTAAATAGCTTTGGTAAACATTGAAATTCTCAGTAAGTTCTTTTCTTCTTCTTTTTCTTCAACTGTGTGTTTGTTGTGTTGAAAAGAGAAATGAATATCCTAAAGAAGACAGTCGACCAAATAGCCAAGAGCTTGTTTTGATTTCTTTTTTCTATTGCCCATAGTCTCTCTGCAAATATGAACAAATGACATTAAAGGTCACGGCTAAAAAACATTTATATTGTCTGTTTTACACTATAAAAGACAATGGTGGAACTTGCTTTTCCTTGTCAGTACGTCAAGTTATTGCTTCTCTATCCTGTCAACAAGTGTGTGGTTCCACGCTCATTTCTTATCCATTGTGTTGGTATTTAGTTAGGTTTCCTCTTTAATTACTTTAAAAGGAGATTCTCTAGTCTTAAAAGACCACAATTCTCATACACTTGCTTCACTTTCCTAGTTGCTACTAAATTTGGAGAAATCAAAGAAAGAAAGATGAAAAGTTGCAAGAAAAGCGATACACTTGAGAGAAAAATCGTTGAAAAGAATAGAAGAATCCAGATGAAAGCGCTTTGCTTCAACCTTGTCTCTCTTACTACTCCCAAAAGTATTACTATGCACCAAAAACATTCCTCTAATAAGGTATACACTGCATGCAAACTCTCTCTCTCTCTCACACACATTTTCTACCGGTAGGATAGGATATGCCTGCTGACAAGTTTTATCATGCATATGTTCCGGCGACGTACTCCACCATCTTAGTAGGGGTCAAGGCGTCTATGCATGCACTTAACTATAACTCAATTACTTAGTTTTTTGGTGAAGAGTATACACGAATTTGATTATTTGAATGTTTTTTGAGCAGGATATATCTCCAAAGACAGATCAGATAGACGATGCAGCTGCCTATATAAAAAACTTGAGAAAGAGAATAGATGAACTTAAGAGAAAGAAAAATGAAATGATTCACGGCGGCGAACAAGAAATTATCAGCACGAATAGTATTAGCACTAGTTGTTCACCATCAAGTACTTCTACCCTGACAGATAGGAGTTTATCATCAGGAGCAAATTTGCCGATACTTGAAGTTAAAGACTTTGAAACTGTTATGGTAGTGCTTGTTGTTACTGGTTTGAACAAAAACTTCATGCTTTATCAACTTATTACTGTCCTTGAAGAACACGGATCTGAAGTCGTCAATGCTAGTTTTGCTACGGTTAATGATAAGATTTTCCACACAATTCACTCTCAGGTTAACTTTTAACCATATATCGTAACATTCCCCTGCCAATTACTTTCCCTAATTGGTCACCCTAATTGTATGCATGATATTTGATTTGTGCAGGTTAGATGCTCTAGACTTGGGGTTGACAATTCAAAGATATGTGAAGGATTGAAGAAATTTGTTTATGCTTAATTAGAAGAACATGTTATAGAGACTTGTACGTTTGATTAATTACTACGTAACTGACTCACCTTGCTCTTGAGTGAGTGAGTACTAATTATTGAACAGATAAGGTAGGGTAATATATTTGCTTATTGTTTGTATATTTTCCGACAAATCAAATTGGAGAAGGAACTTGAAAACCAGCTGTTCTTCCAGATCACAGTGATTCAAAACATGTAAGTTCTTCAAAACCAGCTGGGATTTTCGTTTGTATCTCACATCTAAGTAGGTTAATTTTTCTTTAATTGCATCTTTGAATTTAGGGTGTATGTAAAATCGATTTTAGGGTTTGTGAAATTGGGGATATTTCTTTAAACATGAATTTTTGTGGTTAATAACATGTATTACTGTTACATACTGCTTGTGTTGATTAATTCTTACTTGGAATTATAGTTTGCTTAAAATACATTTATATTTTGGGATTTTTTTGTTGAAATGATCTTTTTCTTCACTAGTATTTGCCGTCCTCTATATAAAGATCCTTGAAATACTGAACAGGACGTTGAGTGCGTAGCTGACCAATCGAGCAAGGAACTTCCAGAGCTTAATATAGAAAACAAGTACTGGACGTATAAATCGTTCCACAAATAATTTGTATATCCTTATTAGAAACTGAAGTACAGCGTAGATTTGTGTATAAGTGGTGGTGAAGATGCTCATATGGATGATGGTGGGGTTCATACGGAAGGAAGTTGTGTTACTGATCCTAGATACAGAAAGAAGATAACACCAAAGAAGAAATGTTTCTCTAAGCCAAAGATGACACCAAGTAGGAGTCCAAGATTGCAAGAGAAGTTAAAGGAAAAGGGACCTACAAGACTGCAAGAGAAGTTAAAGAAAAAGAGACCTACAAGACTGCATTTCGAAGATGGAGCTCTGAATGAAGTTGAAGTTCAAGTTACACGGGCTAGTATAGCTGTTAACCAAGGAGTTGATGTGAATGAAAGTGAAGTTCAAGTTACACAGGCTAGTGTAGCTGATAACCAAGGAGTAGATGTGAATGAAAGTGAAGCATCTACACATGCAGATAAACTGGAAGTTCCACTTGATGACGAAGAAGATCAACCACTACAACTCCCTAAAAGTAGTACTAGAACTAGCCTTACTAGTCTGTTTGTTCTTTCTATGTTGACATCTCAAGACGTTGCTTATAAAAAAAAAAAAAAACATCTCAAGACGCACTACTAATTATATTATATAAAGACAATCTTGATTTTATAATTTCTTTTATTTGCATTTACAGTGTTACTATGTTTATTAACACGGTTTATCATAAAGGAAAGTAATTATTATCTTAATTTTTTCTTAACTTTCAATTAAAAAAAACAAAACTACTGGTAAAACACCATGGTGACCAAATTTGGAGTACAAAAACTTTATTCAATGTTTGGATCCATTAAAACTCCATATTAAACAAACTTGATACAAAATCCCAAATTTTAAAAAATTGATACAAAAACCCCAACCAAAATTGGTTTCATCAAATTTTTGCCTATTTTTTTAATCATGAAACCGAAGATTTTAATGATTAAACAATAAGTTTATGATGAAACCAAATTTTGGTGGTACTGTTTCTGGTTAGTAGTGGTGTTGGTTGGTGGTGGTGTTTTTTATGGTGATGGCGGTGCTAGTATTTTTTGGTGGATGTGGTGTTGGTTGCTAGTAGTGGTAGTTGATGGCGGATATGGTGGTGGTGGTTAGTGATGGTAGTGGTGGTGGTCGGTGATGGTAGTAGTGGATATTGATATAAAACCCCCAAATATTCATACTATTTGGGTTTTTTGTGTTACTTTTGTTTTGTTGGATTTTTTGTGGATAGATAGTGACATCTTTGGGGTTATATAACTCATGGTCCCATAAAAAAAATCTTATTTTTTCTATTAAATGAGGGTAAGAACGCCATTTCAAGTATTAATGTAAATAATTGACGTCAGATTTAATAACACATGGCGCTCATCTACATAACAGGTGATGTGGCGCTCATTTATATGCTAGGTGACGTGTCGCTCATCTAAAGGTTGAGGGTAGAAATGTCACTCATTCACATGTGTAAGCCCACACATGTGGGATGTTAGCCACTTAACAATTTTTATCTCTCATTATTCCTTAATTTTTTCCGTTATGGGATAGATCCCCGAACAAATTAGTGAAAATGGAAAATATTCCCAATTTTCCTAAATTACATTGTAATCTTAAGAGCTGCCTCGTTACCGAGAATTTCTACCTCAACCTCGAGCTTTACCCAAACCCAGAATTTATCATGGTAAATCATAGTTTGTCTAACATCTTCTCCCTGACCTCCGTGATAAAAATCCTACGTTGTTAAACTATATCTGTCACCATGGCACAAATAAAACCTACATTGTGAAACTATATATGCACCATGGCACAAATTTGTCCCTTGATGCTAATTTTTGCCAACTGACCCGAAATATGTTTCCAGGTTTCTGAGTATGTGAAGGCTTCTGCGTATGGACGTCCTATCACACCTAGTTTAAAACAATCAAACAATTAGGGTTTGGGTTCGATACATGTACACATCCATGTGAACTTCTACCAGATTCTAATTTTCATTTTTTTTTCTACACTCCAGTTCACAGTTCACTCAATTACAAACTTAGGGACACATCCAGATATTTCAAATTTGTTAATGAGAAACCTGTTTTTTATTTTTTATTTTTTTTAAGAAAAAACAACTGTGCCTTCCATGATATTATTTTATAAATCTTTAGCTCCTCGTTTTTGGGGAGATACAATTGTGTAAGAAACTAATAATATATTTAACAAACACTATATTGGAAATTTACAAATCTTATATGGTTAGATGGCTTTCAAATAAATCCATATGTACAAACAATGGTATCAAAATATTTAGAATACGACGAGAATGTCAATACTGGTTTGTGCAATGGGCCAATGGCCACGTGAATAATCAAGTTAATTGTGTCAAAAGTTATAAATCATTTTTTAACGAGCTATGTACACTGTTAGGTCCCTCTCCACTTTTGAAATGATTAACAAACATAGCTGCACAAATCGAGTATGCTGCAGGGGTTAATTACCAAACTAGGTTATCAACAGGTTCCACAGCTTGTAAATTCGCCTAAATTTGTGAAGCACATCAAATAATAAATTTTCTTTGAAAATAAAATGTAAACAAAATCATTTTCTTACCGCTGTATGTATCAACTTATGGTTCCTCCCAACCACATTATTAAAGATTAAGAAAAAAACATCAAATAATGACGTAGAAAGCTGTATTATAAGTATTGGATCCATCCATGCAACTATGCAAGTAGTAAGGGAATAAACATGGTCTTGAATGTCTACCAAGAAAAAGTAGCTATATGCATATATAGAGGTGTAAATTGGGACGGGTGAGCACGTTTATGGCACAGCACATCACGTTAAAATTCGAGCTCAGCACGGGCACAACATGTTTGTTTAATATGATGTGCTGTGCCAGACAAATAGGCACATCAGCACGGCACAACATGCGGCAGGTGTTAGCACGCGACACAGCACGACACGCGAAGAAAGCACGCCACGTCGTGCGTAAAATACTACACAATACATCACATTTGATGCATATTTCACAAACGAATCATTGTTTTAGCCAATGTCTGACATTTTATTTTCATTATGCTAGCTAATTTCTGTAATAATACATGTATTAACTAAAATATCTCAAAAATGTTTATTTTGGAAAAAATAAAATAAGTGTGATAGCACAGCACAGCATGACACATCACGTTTATTTTTCTGGCACGGCATGCCATTTAGCACAACACGTCTAAATCTCTGGCACAGCCCAGCACATCACGCAGCACGCTAAGCACGTGACTTCGTGGGTAGGGCTGTGCCGGGCCAGCACGTTTTACAACTCTATGCATATATTTCAAACCACGAGTGAACTTATTGATGCGGCAGTTTTGTTCGTATGTTGGGACATTCCTCAAAATTCCATAAATAATAATTTTGATTTACATGAAAGCAGATACCCTAAAAATTTGGTGTGCAGTTAGTATTTTCCGGATCGTTTTTCATATCCAATTTTACCATCGGACCTTACTTTTGCTCACTCATTCATCTAAACCTTTAAAACCCTAAGTCATGTGAGCTCCCACGTCGCACGGTGAGCGCGACACCCCCTTGAGAGTTAATTAGAAAAGAGCTTTGGGCATTAGTAAATCTGGTGAGGACACTTGGCGGGAGTCTATTGGTCTAAACATTTAAATCTGGATGACACTGTTTTTACACCCTACACTTAATTGTCCGTTAGTAACCGCGTTAGCAAAAACTTGGGTATACAACACTTCTGTCAGCTTTTGTTCCTAGATATTCGTTACACTTTGTTTACACCGCATCTTAACTGGACGTTATTTAACGTCGCTGGTGTGGAAAATACCTACATCAAAAATCAGACCTAAATTTAACCGACATATCAAAGAGAGTTTTATTCTCTTCTTCTTCTTCTTCTCTTTCTTCTCTTCTTATGTTCTTCATCTCTTTCTCCCTGTCGATTTCAATTCCAATGAATCGAGCTTCTTTTTGTGAGTGATTCATGTAAATCTTGAGATCTAGATAAATCGAAGAAGAGGGTGATGAATCAGGAAGCTAATTGAGCTCTGAAGGAGGAAGAAATCGGAAGAAATCAGAAGAAATAGAAATAGAATAAGTTGTATATTTGGAAGAGGAGTTCGATTTAGAATATGCAGATGGAGATTAGTGATGGGTATTGTGTGTTGAGAGTAAGGGAGGAGATTTATCTACTGATTCTCAACTCACATGGAAGAATTAGTGAATTAGGGTTTTAGGAGATTTAGCTATTGATTTTCCTCGTATTAGGGTTCTGTTTCGATTGACATCTTATAATTAACTATCTTCTTTGATTTTTTCTATTTAAATACTAATCATATAGTTTTCCTTAATGTAACGGAACAGGTAATAGAACGCCGTAATGTTGCGATGCCAACTCCTTAGCAGACTGGTTTTCCTTATTTAGTTATGCTTTGTTTAGCTTAGTTAGTTTCCTCATTTAGATGGCTTCTTAAATTCGATATTATTTGTTAAACAAGTTTAGTTAGCTATAAATACTTAAGTCATAAGCTTGTAAAGAATTAATCAATCAATTAATACAAAATCAGTTCTTTATTTGTTCTTCACAGCAGAGGTGGTTAATCCCCAATAAAAAGGATTATATCTTAGGGTTCTATCTAGTTTTCTGTTCTTAACAGTTGTTTTGGTTTAGAACCCTAACATCTGGTACAGAGCAGGTTAATTATATTCATAGAATTTCAACAACAAAAAAAATTCATGACGATTACGGAGTTAACTGATGAAGTTAAGGGTTTAAAGAACAAGATCAAAGAATTGATAGATGGTTTAGCAAAACAACGTCTCGATGAGATTCAGAAAGCGGAGATTAACGTAGGAGTTGCTAGGGATAATCGTAAAGAAGATATATCTTCCTTAACAACAGCGTTGACAACATCTTTATCAACAGCTTTGACAACATCCTTGTCAACTGTTTTATCAACAACTATGAAAGAAGCTATTATGGATGCTCTTGCTACGGGAAAACATGGCGATACTGGTTTTCCTTCTGGTCATCCCCAACATACTAATAATGGTAATGGTGGTGAAACTATACCCACTATTCGTACCGGTACAATCAACCTAAAATTTCCAATGTTTGACGGTGTCGATCCTGACGGTTGGATTTTTCAAGATGATCAATACTTCAGCTTGCATGAGATAATTCCAGCTTTTAAAGTTCCAGTGGATGCTGCTCATCTGAAGGGTGATGAAAACTCTTGGTACCGTTGGATTAAGCAATCTCTTCCTACACCGGCTTGGGAAGAATTTTGTTCCTTACTTCGTAACAGATTTGCAGATCATAAGTTCATAAATCCTCATATTGCTTTGACCAAGTTGTCTCAATCAGGTACGGTTAGAGAACTAATTTCTGAGTTTGAAAAATTACTTAATTTTGTGCATGATCTTCCTACTCAATATCTTGTGGATTTATTTATTGCTGCTTTAAGAGCTGATATTGGTACTGGTGTGAGTTTGTTTGAACCAAAAACGTTATCTATTGCTTTCAAGAAAGCTATCCAGCAAGAGGATACTATACTTGCAGCTTCTTATATTTCGAAACCTTTTTATCGTACAAATCAGTTCAAACCATCTGCTAATGCAAACTCACAGCCTAGGAAGAGTACATTACCTCCTAGAGTTAAGAGATTATCATGGGAAGAACAAAAGGAGAAAAGAGACAAAGGTCTTTGTTTCAATTGGGATGAGTACTACAAGCCTGGTCATTTGTGTGCAAAGCCTGGATTATTAATTCTAGATGTCGCTCCAGGTATTGCTGATGAATCTGTTACTAATCTTTTTGAGGAAGATAATGTACATGTTACTAATGGTGGTATTGATGTTCAGCAAGAACAAGATCTTCATCTTTAGTTTAACTCATTAATGGGTTCTAATGTTTCTAATACAATGCGAAATACGGGCTATACAAAAGCTAAACCTCTTAGAATTCTAGTGGATTCAGGTGCTACGCATAATTTTATTCATCCAACTCTAGCCAAGCAGTGTGGTTATGCAATTGAATCAAAAAATTATTCCTTACCCGTAACAGTTGGTGATGGAGGTCACTTGCACACTCACGGTTCTTGTTCCAATGTGCCGATAAGTTGCAGAATTATACTTTTATGGTTGATTTTCATCTTCTAGACATCAGTGGCTTTGATGCAGTTTTGGGTGTTCAATGGCTGCGTACTTTGGGATTAATAGCGTGAGATTTCGACAACTGACAATGCAGTTCAGACTTAATGACGAGGATGTCATCTTAATTGGAGACAATTCCTCATCTGTAATGATTATGGATGCATCACAATTAATGGGGTTGAAATTTCCTCATTGGGGTGTCTCCTTGTCCACGGTAAGGACATATACTCCATATCAGCAACTTCCAGGAACGAATATTGAGACGCAATCGTGCTTTGCTCCTAATGTTGATTGGAATGGGACGTTAACACCATATCCAATATCAAGTGCGGATAGGAAGGAGGTCTTGCATACGCATCGATCTACAACTGATGAAGTACATTATGCACAACTAGGTAACAAGGCACTTATCAACCACAAGTTACCGGGTGAGAAGTGTATTTATCTTCCTCTTAATTACCACTCGTTTATTATTTGATCGTGGTAGGAAACCTGAAGTTATTAGCAGTGTTCGTAGAAATCATAGGAGAGGAATTTCTCTCGACTATTGCAACCAGCAAGATGCAAATACAACATCGGAGGCAATAAACTTTAGTCTTGTCAATGGCAAGCCTATTATGTTCTCTCATTGTGATTCCAGTAAACGAAAAAGTGTGCAGGAGATTGTAAGAAATTTAACTCATCCATAGATAACAAGGGGTCGTTTGATTTCTTTACTGCTTTTGGTAATGTTCTCTTTTGCAAAACGGCGTGTGATAACGATGCTGGTCAGTTTAAATAAATAAGGAAAGCTAGCTATATATGGTCAAAATCAGAGTTTAAAAAGTTACCTGATCAAATATCCAGCGAGTGAAATGATCATACGTGGTTGTGATTCTTCCAATAAAGTCAACCTGCTTACCCCAAAGGTAAATAGGTATGCCATTAGTGCTTAAATGTATACCCCCTGTATCTCATTTATACGACCGACGTTTATAGGAAAACATTGGCGATCCATCATAATTTGAACATGGGTACCATTCTCAAGACATGAAGCTATTCAATATTGTTTCTTAGACTCGGCGTAAACAAATTTAAGTGCCGAGCACATTTCAGCTTCTTCAAATGCAAATGAATTCACAAACAGTGAATCTAGTTTGTACCCATACTTCAAAATACATTTCTGCTCTTGAATTGCTTCAGGTAAGAAATCAAAGAGCTGATGAGATTGATTTTGAAGTTTATTTTTCCATACCCCAGCTTTATCCACAACATCATGAACTAGGATTTCATTCAGCTTAGCAATAAGTTGTTGCACCTCAGGAATGAAATCAATGAGACCGTCGGAAATAAGTATAACTCCGGAATGATAACCAAGTTCTGGACGTTTGCAGATGATATCAGTAATGTAGTCTGTTACATTTTCCAATGTTTGTTTTTTGGCAGCAACCTCGTCACCGATGATAATAACATTGGGGTGAATCTGCAAAGCACACTCAAAGGTAATGAGAGAAGCAGCACGCCTCATAAGCCTTACAAAGTGATAGTATTTTCCAGTAGAGGGAGCATCAGTCATAACATTGCCGATCATCTCTGCGCAAATCTTGCACGCTGTATGAAATCCAAAACACGAGGGCACTTCCTTTGAATTTAGATCACCATCAATAGTCATGCATCTTTTGGTCAGTGACATGATTGTCGATTGATTTTGAGCCCACCAATCATCATATTTTGAAAAGTTCAGCTCAACATTAGGAGGACCATATGAATCTCCCACTACAGCAGGTTCTCCTATACGGAGCTTACCTAGAGTTGTTGGAATCGTACTACACCGAGACTCGATAGGAGTGCCATCACAAATTGACCATTCTGATCTGAAACATTCCTTGTCCTTAAGTGTATTTGTACCCTCGAGGGTGACACCACGCCACAAATATAATCCCCACCCATGCAACTGGACAAAATTTGCATTGTTCTTGGCTATTAAATTCATAAGTTTGAATCTTTTTCCACGTTCAAATATCTTGCGAGTGTATCCGAGACAAAAGTAATAATAATCCTCCCAAGCACTAACAAGATGCCTACCGTCAGTAATAAAATCCAATAGGAACACAGACTTACCACCGGATGTACTAACCAGTTGTCTTCCATGAGTGCGGAATGGAGCGGAATTGATCTCGCCTTCATGACGTATACAAAAACTTGTTGGTTTTAAAAATAAAGCTTCTTCTTCCTCGGCATTGTAGTCGAGGTCGCTTTCACTCGAATTGGCACAAAACAATTTATTGCCTTTATTTGCTGTCTCCATTAGTTGTGTTGGAATACTAATGCGAGAAACTTTGAAAGTAACCATCGTTGATTCCTCCGCTTTGATGGTCGAACATGCTATAGAGTGATTACTGTTGTCGAAATTCGACATATCCAGCTGAAAATTCTCTACATTAAACATCGCATCACTAGTAACAAGAGAAGGAATCCCAGCTAGCACCTTATCAAGGTTTGCTGTAAAATTAGCTACCATAGCTTTGTCAAAATTATTATCATCTAGCAAATAAAAGTCTGTAGCTTCTTTCTTGGAATAACTATGATGCTTACTTTCCGCTTCAAAGTTCTTTTTTGGTAAAACACTTTCAACAACATACCAAAAAACCGAATCACACACAGTAAAACAAAAATTCCTTGTAATAAGTTCGAACACTTTCCCACGATCGAATATGCTATGAGAAGAATTGAGATTGATGGTAAAATATTGAGCAATTCTAGGAGTTAATAATACCTGCAAGCGCACGAGTTTGTCATAACCATCCTCACTCAATTTGACGTCGTTCTTCCCACTAAAATAGAGATAGGCATCCTCTACTTTTTCTGATGGAATGGAAGACTCTCGACTGAAATCTTTTATCTCCTCAATCGTTGCTTTTATAACCCCAGCTTGTTTTGGACTTGGAACAGTTGTCGATGCCTCAGAATTGTCGACCAATTGTACCTCAGATAGTGGATTATGGGAAACAATGAGTGTATTGACGGATTTCAACCTCTCAGCAATCTGTTCCGTGTCTTTTCCGCCATTCCTCTCTGCAGTACTTTGTTCATCTTCTGATAAAATTGGATCAATTTGCAAGTCATTGAAAGTAATGTCGTCTTCAAACTTCTTTACTTCAAAACCCGCACTTTTCTCGTCTAATAATTCTTCCAGTGGAGCTGGTAACGCGTCAAGTGTACCCCTGATTGCTCTAGTTGAATGTAGACAAACTTCTAACGCAGCATCCAAGCGCGACTGCTTGCATGGTCCGAATCGAGAACGAAGTAAAGAACAAATTCTTCCCACGTCGGCGTATTAAGAGACTTCTTAATCCATCGATACCAAGAATTGGCATCACCCTTAAGATGAGCAGCAGCTACTGGGATTTTAAAAGCTGAAATTATCCCATGTAAGCTGAAATATTTATCAGTATGAAAAATCCAACCTTCAGGATCGACACCTTCAAACGTAGCAAATTTGAGGCTGATGAGACCTGTACGGATAGTTGGAGTAGTTTCAGCACCACCATTAACATGACCAGTGCCGTGTCTTTCCGTACCAAGAGCATCAGTAATAGTTTCTTTCATAGCAGTTGTTAATACGGTTGACAAGGATGTTGTCAAAGCTGTTGTTAAAGATGTTGTCAACGTTGTTGTTAAGGAATTCATGTCTTCTTTACGATTAGCCTGAGCAACTCCTTCGTTAATCTCATCTCGCTTAATCTCATCGAGACGTTGTTGTGCTAAACCATCTATCAATTCTTTGATCTCGTTCTTCAAACCTTTAACTTCATCAGTTAACTCCGCAATCGTCATTAAAAAAAAATGTTGATATTATATGAATATAATTAACCTGCTCTGTACCAGATGTTATGGTTCTAAACCAAAACAACTGAATGAGAACTCAAAAATAACTAGAACCCTAAGATAGAATCCTTTTTTATGGGGATTAGCCACATCTGCTGTGAAGAAACAGTAGAAGAACTTAAGTTTGTATTGATTGAATGAATCCTATACAAGCTCATGATTGAGTATTTAAAAGCAAACTAGTTAAATTTAAGGAAGCTAACTAAATAGGGAAACTAACTAGGCTAAACAAAGTTTAAATAAATAAGGAAAGCTACCTATATATGGTGTTGGTATCACATATCAACAGAGTTTAAATAAATTAGTATTCAAGTCTCCTAAAGATTCAGGTAACTTTTTTTTTCCAGTGTTTGTTTTGATCTTCTGATTTTGACTTTCTGGGTTTGATTTGTCACTAGGGTTTATTGGTTCTAATTTGATTCATTTTCTATGGTTTTGTTAGTTTTAATGGTAGTTTTGCATAATATATTTGATGGATTGAATTTATTAACTCCTTTTGTTTCATTAGCTCTCTGTGATATTGATTCTAAGATGCAGTGTTTTTGTTTGGCTGTAAGTGAATGGATTCTAATTTTTGATTTTGTTGGATTTTTTGGGTTTATTAATTGTCTATCCCATGTCACAAAGGAGAAAAATGAGAACCCAAATTCTGCTGTTGTGTTTCCTCTAGACTTAACATCTCCCATTAGGTAATTTTAAGTTTTATTTTTTGTATGCAGTAAATATCAATTTGATTTCTTTTTAAATTTTGTTTTCTGCTAATTTTTTTCAAAGAGCAAATGACCAAGACCACACATTTGTTTTTGGATACGTTAGTGACTAAGCAACTAAGAAAAAAGATGTGATTAACAGCCTAATCGTGTTTTATTTTTGTGGTTTTGTGCTAATAATTGTGTTTTACCTATCCTATTTGCAGGGTGAAATTTGGTTTCGTAGAATTTTTCTATAAAACATGTTGGTATGGGTTCTGTGTTTCCTAATTGTGAAAGGAGAATCTGCATGAAGCAAAGCAACTCTATAGTAAACATCAGATTCCTTATTCTTGATTTGAGGTTTGGCAATTAAAATTTCTCCCTCAGTTGCATTATGGTTTTTGAATATCATGTGAACTTGTATTTTCTATTGGTGCTGCTTCTTTTGCCTTTTGGTTTTTTGCATTTAATTGTGAAGTTACTGAGTGAGAGTTTACATTTTATCCTCTTTTCTTTTTTGCAAGACAGATCAAAGAACCTGTATATTATACATACCTTGATCTTTTCCTCACTGAAATGCAGCTATATATGTTCTTTCGATGGAACTTTCATTGCTTTTCCAGCAATATAACTATAGTCATGTAAATATTTTTGAAAAAATCTTCACGACAATTGCTTTTCATGCTCATTTAATGGATTACTATTCTCTTCTTTAATTTACTAATCTCTTATCTGATTTGATCTTTTAGATGAGAAGGGGATAATAAATGAATAAGGCCGAGTAGATTATCTCTTGGTAATGTTTATGTTAATCTCTTCTCTGAGATAAAAAAAAAAGTGTAGCTAACTGCAAGTTAATGGCCTGGACGGTACCATCGCAGTTAGTCAAATGGATAGGCTACATGAATTAAATTTAATTTCTCCACTACCAACTCCTTTCTTCTCCTAATCTGGTATGAATTTATTTCATTCTGTTCTACTAGCTTTAGATTTTATTTTGTGTGTATGATGATATGCTGCCGATGATATTGTCATGAAATCAGAAGATTAGGAATATGATTTAGAGTCCGTGAGGTAACTACCTGCTCCAGTAGCTGCAAATCCATTATCATTTAGCTGTTCTTTGAAGTGACGAGTCAGCTACTTAATTACATTCATTGGAAAACATGTTGAATGAGTTGAGTTAACGATCCACTTATTGATATTTGATAGCAAACGGTGTTTAAAATAGCAAAAGCGTAAAGCGATGCGCTCACTTAGTAAAGCGTAAAGCGTTATTAAAAAGCGTTAGTAAAGCGCTGCCCCACAAATTAGGTAGTAATATAAAGAAATAAATACTTATAAATGTAAATGAAACTTCCTAGCAGAAAATCATAGAATCTGTATGAAACTAAGTTGTGGATGGAAATTAAAAAGTTCTGAAGAATGGAAGATGATTATCATACAAGATGATGATTGTTGATACATGAAAAATAATACCCCTTAACGGGTTCAGGGTACCCCCAAAGGGGAGGCAAGTCGAGCATGATATGTGAGGACTTGGGAGCTAAGCCCAAGTCCAATAGGAAAATATCCATGGAGCAGAAGGGATAAAAGGGGAATTAATAGAGAAGGGGAGGTCATATTAAATAAGGGATGGCATTAGTGGTAATTAGGGAGGTTTAGCACATGTGTCATGATGTCATAAAATGAGGGGCTTTTGGAAAGTCTATATAAGGAAGGACAAGGTACAATGGAAAGGAAACTCTCTCTCTCACCATTCCTAGTAAACTGAGGTCATCTGGTGTGACTAGGACGGGTAGAACCAAAGCAAAAATCACTTCTCAACATTTGACGACCACACTTGGAGGCTCGTGCCTAGCTCACCATGACACACCTAGGAGACGCTAGCTCAAGCGCCGCAAAACAATGAGACAAACACAACACAGGAAA
This sequence comes from Papaver atlanticum, assembly GCA_023531105.1. Lineage (NCBI taxonomy): Eukaryota > Viridiplantae > Streptophyta > Magnoliopsida > Ranunculales > Papaveraceae > Papaver > Papaver atlanticum. Next base: position 24,550 of record JAJJMB010011127.1, read on the forward strand.
AGAACATGCAAGCGATCCAACTACCGAAGCCCCCATCCCCAGCCCTGCAAGACATACAAAAGGAGATAAAAGAACGCTTACGAAGGAAACAAGAGCTACATGACTGGATAGCGGAAGCAGTGATAGCAGGTCAAAGCGTCCCCAAAGAACCAACAAAAGGCGAGGGATATAAAAATGACAAGACAACAGCAATGTCGCAAGAAGAGGTGGAATTACCACATGATGAAACAAGATAATCACTGCCTCGTAAGCAGTCCATACCACACAGATATCCGAGAGTATCAGTACCCCGAGGACTACACTTCTCCGAAATTCAAGACATACGACGGACAAGGAAACGCGCGGGAACATCTCAGCCGTTTCTTATCAGCAATGAATGATAAAGCCTCCGATGGAAAGATGTGTCTAAGGGAATTCCCCAAGTCATTAGCAGGCTCGGCATTCACTTGGTACGACAATTTGAAGGCGAAAAGTGTGGATTCCTGGCCGACCATGTCCGCGCTTTTCCTCGGGAAATTCTATTCAGCTAAGAGGAAAATCACGACAATAGATTTAAGCAAGAATGGGCAGCGGATAGGAGAGGAAATAGGGAAGTACATCTTACGATTCCGACGTTTAGCGCTAGATTGTCACGAAGACATCAACGAAGGAGCACTCGTCGAAATATGCGTACGAGGAATGATACCAGCCTTTAAAGGAAGTTTGATCAACTTCAGGTTTCATACCTTCGTCGAGATGGAAGAAGCAGCCGAAAGGATCGCCAATTGCGTAGAAGAGATGCCCACAGATCTTGCCTGGCGCTACACGGTTAACACCATATCTGAAGTGCCACGCAATGTAAGGTCCAGTACTAACAGAGAGAGAAGAGACCAGACTCAAACAGTTACCGAAAGCCAAGGGAGAAACGGATGGGCAAGGCGAGACTCAAATCCACCACCTCCTTTACTCTGCAGCAGAGAGCATGCAGTTGAGCTACTAAACCAATGGGTTACAAGAAGGGAAATCCAGTTACCCCCAACAGTCGTGGACGTCAACAAGATGGACAAGCATGCAGCCAAATATTGCCATTACCATCGGAGATTGGGGCACCCGACGAAGGAATGTTTCTCCATAAAGAGCATATTCGAACAAAAGCGCACCTCCGGAGAGATCGAAGCAACTAATCAAGCAATTGAATACGATCCCTTTCCTCTCCATTAAGCTACAAGAAAATGAAATAATAAGTCGAATAGCAAAAAAAAAGAGGGGAGAGGAGAATACGGAAAGATGAACCACAATTAGCTTGTAAACAATCATTTTATGGTTTATGGTAAGACAAATTCCTTTTCTGAAACTCCTGAATAATATGATGTGAAAAGGCAACGGGAATGCCAAAGGCGCCCGGTCGGCTGATAAATCATAAAAAGGCTACAGGAATGCCAAAGGCGCCTGGTCGGATGACAAATCTACAAAAGGCTACAGGAATGCCAAAGGCGCCTGGTCGGATGACAAATCTACAAAAGGCTACGGGAATGCCAAAGGCGCCCGGTCAGCTGACGAATACACAAAAAGTCCACGGGAATGCCAATGGCGCCCGGTTGGCTAACGAATACACAAAAGGCTACGGGAATGCCAAAGGCGCCCGGTCGTCTAACGAATACACAAAGGGCTACGGGAATGTCAAAGGAGCCCGGTTGGATGACATATATACAAAAGGCTATAGGTACGCCAAAGGCGCTTGGTCGGCTGACAATTCTACAAAGAGCTTGGAGAATACCAAAGGCGCTTAGTAAGATATCCCATTCTAATAACCTGAAAAGAAATGGGAGTAGGCACGTTCTATCAACGCCCGCCCAACCCACTGCATCCTTCTAATAAAAAGAAAGGGGGAGTAGGCGCGTTCTATCAACATCCACCCAACCCTACCCTTCTACTCACACTTTGAAAAGAAAGGAGGAGTAGGCGCGTTTTATCAACGCCTTCCCAACCCACCGCATCCTTCTAATAAAAATAAAGGGGGAGTAGGCGCGTTCTTTCAACGCCCGCCCAACCCTACCCTTATACTCACACTTTGAAAAGAAAGGGGGAGTAGGCGCGTTCTATCAACGCCCGCCCAACCCATCGCATCCTTCTAATAAAAAGAAAGGGGAGTAGGCGCATTCTATCAATGACCGCCCAACCCTACCCTTCTAATCACACTTTGAAAAGAAAGAAGGAATAGACGCATTCTATCAACGCCCGCCCAATCATACTCTCCCCACCTCACTTAGTTCTTAAAAATAAGGAGAATAGGCGCGTTTATCCCGTTCAGTTAACCATCAAGCAGGCGCGTTATAACAACGCCCTTCTAACCTACTCCATTTTAAAAAAAAGGGGGGGGGGGAGGGGGGAAGCATGATTAACCGGCGCCTCACTAAATCATAAAGCCAAGAATGACAAGACTTAGGAAACACCAATAACAAATTAATAACTAGCCAAACACAATATTAATATCCCACACAAAAAATTATCCAAGAGACGGAAAGGGTTCAACATAACCAAAGAAAACCAAAGAAGTGCATTAAACGGACTGGAGTGTAGACAACTACTGCCGCTTCTTCTCAAGCTCCGCACGAACCGTCTCCTCCGCGGTCTCTGCCCGTATCACCTTGTCACTAGCTACCCCAACATCAGCAACCAACTGATTCAGCGCTTTCTTCCTGCTGGCAGTCGTCTTGGAACGCTTCTCTAACTCTTCTTCAATCTTAGAAATCTGACCTGTAAGTTGCACGCGGGGATCATGACGATTTTTCACCTTCACCAATAGCTCCTCCAGCTACCCTATTGGGAACTTAATGTTGATCGATGAACGAAGGGTAGTCTCCCAGCCACGCATCACCGCCGCATCAACAGGATCATCCCCTACCCGCGTGAGCTGGTCGGCGACCTCTAAGAGGTTCTTAGTCATGTAACACAAAGTTCAGATGTCCAAAAGATCCGCTCTCACCATGTGACCACCACCGCGCTCCACGATATCCCTATAAGTAGTGGTAAAGACAGTGGGCACCCAAAAGCCGTGGACTAGTGTATGAGTAGTAGGATCTACTCCAGCCTCGGCAGCACTCGCCACTACGGGGAAACGAAGTCGCACATCCTCGGGGGTTGTTGGCACGTCAGGGACTGCCGCTGCATTAGGCATATCAACTCGCTCCTCCGAAGGGGTAACTAAAGAGGAAACACCACCATCTATCCGGGCACGCTTGGTAGTATAACCATTACCGCCAGGGACCAAGCGTCGGACACCACCCGCGTGGGAATCTTCTGGTCTAGAGGTATCCTTAAGTTTGTTAACCATATCCTAGTACCTAAGGTGAGTGTTAGCAAGAATGCGGAAACAAAAAAAAATATATATATATATATATATATAATAATAAAAGAAAATAATAATAATACATATATACATAATAAGAAACTAACCTCGGAAATTGTTGAACCAAGCGGAAGATCAGTGGGTTTATGACGAGACGCGGAAGAGTTAGAGGACGATTCGGGGTCACTAGCAGGATCTGAAAAACGAGGAATGAACGACATTACAAAGAAGAACTCAGATTTATAAAAAGAAGAAGAGAGAGAAGAATGATAAAAACGAAGACACGTATTAAATAGGGGATTGTGTAAGTTACCTTTAGGATCACCAACCAATGGTTCCACATGGGATGATGACCCACCAAAAACTGACCGGTTAGACCCAGAGAGGCTCATTGATCGTAAAACGGCACTAGGAGATACTGGGGCTTCACCTCTGGCACGAACAATCTCAGCCCGAAGAGGGTGGATTGATGATATGTGAAGGCGCGGGGATACCCAGACAGTCCCCTTTGAAAGATTAACCCAAAGATTCCTCACACAATCTACAAACGAGGAAGTTGGGCTACCACTAGCATTCTTGGGAGGTTGCGACGCGTTTCTCTGCCGAGCTTGCTGAGGTTGCAAAGACGAGATATTAGCAGAAGAACAAGGGCGCGGAGCGGATAACTTGGAAGCCTCCCGCTTAGCCTTCTTGGCGAGGCTCTTCTCAGTCCAATCACTCTCGGGCATGTTCAGATACTCCTCCATTACGTAAGAAGGGTCCTTCCACCCCACGGGATTGGAGAGAGGAGATCCCTGAGAATGTAATTCCCGCCACTTGTTTTAAAGGAAGCTAAATAAAAATAATAAATAAATAAGCGAGGGGGAAGAAAATACCTGCGTCACCAGAGAAAAACTAACAGCTTGCCTGAGCATATCTAGTCGAGGGGGCCTGCGGTCAGAAAATGACTTCGATCCTTTCTTGGGTCTTATAGGATTACAACCTTCAGGAGGATCCCAGGAAGTCACCAAGGGCTCCAAAGAACGACCTTTCGTACCCGAGCTAAGACGGTGCGTGGTGGCAACGGCATCATCAAGCTTGATCCTACCAGATGCATGAAGCGCCCGAAGATCCTCATAAGACAAGTCGTGGGGAGGAGACGACTCACGCAGAAGAAAATTTAAAGCCCGACGACGTACGAAAAGCTGATATTCATGGGCACCCTCAGTAACCGCCAAAGGGAGCTCAGGAATAAGTTGTCTAAACGAAAAGTTGATCCCCCGATCACTCAGACGTGCTGGTACTTTGAAGACGAAACGATCAAAACTGGCGACGACATCCCCGATGTCAGAGCTGCCCCAAGGAGGAAACCTTGGAGGAATCCCCAGGTCAAACCCTACCTGCCGAGCCGTACGATCGGGATTATAGGACATAGCGATGAACCTGCCGGCATGGAAGCCAGATAACCAGGCAACACCGCCATCACTGAATCAAAATCCGCTTCTTCCAAGAGTTGTGTTGAATCTAATTCCATGTCGAAGGACGCGGTAAAATCATAATGTGCTGGACCTAATCGACCATCATGGTAGGGAAACGGCAAAAAATCTTTTGCTATGTCTATATATTGAACTATATCGCCCTTGGGAATTGTCCTCTTGCCACGCCAAAGGGCCATTCGTGGATAGCCATACGTAACCGCTCTCTTAACCGAGCCGTCGTCTTGTTCAACATCCTCTTCACGATGGACGTCTAGCTCGTTGGGCTCAGGCGCATACTGAGAAACATGCTCCCAGGACCACGCTTGCATAAAAGAGGCCGGAATGTAAGTCTCAATCTTATGGGTTGACCGACTGTCTGGAGGTCACGACAAAACAAATCTAAGTGACGATACAAGCCACCTAAAAACATTGCGCGAGCGGGAAGGAGACGCAACGGGATAACAATACCGCCATAGGAACGAGCTCGCTCTTGATGGTATCTTGGGGACTATACTCAAACACGTCGTGACAGAGCCAGAATAAGATGTAGGCGACTAATTCAGCACGAGGGTTCGCCTCTTTCCGCTTGGGAGGGAGATCTTTTCCACCTACCAACCGTGGATCCCAATATTTAATCCAGAGAGGAAAAGAGGCGCGCCGATTGGTTTTGGTAACCCACTCAGAGTCTTCCTTCGCTGGAGTCGACGAGCCCTGGATTTCCTCGTGAGCTCGGAAAGAACTAGCAAGCAAGCTCTCGCCTTCTGGGTGCGCCGGGGGAGGTTTCTTGTTCTCCTTGGTTAGTTTAGCCTTCCCCTTGGCGGAGTATGACGGTATCTCCTTCTTGCCCGCGTCAGCAGTCTTCTTTCCCTTTCCTCGATTTACTGACGCCCGACCTCCCCTCACTAACACATTCTGAGAGGCATCCTTACAATCCAACAAGTAATTCCACAGCGCTCTATCCTCATCAGTCAGCTCCCCGTAAACGGTCGCCTCATCATACGAATGACTACCATGGATGGGCAACCCTGTGAGGGCGAGTACATCCTCCAAGACTATGGTCGCCTCTCCCCATGCAGTAAAGAGAGTGTGAACAGGGGGAGCCCAGCGACAAAAGAGTCTCGTTAAATCACGCCTACACCTCTTCACTTCCCACTTGAGAGACGAGTTTAGGGCTTCATCAATGCCTGCTTTACGAAGAATCGCCACGTGACTAGGGTTGGAGCGGATATAGGACGTCCAGTACGGCCATATCGGAGGTTTTTTGATGATGAACGAATATCAATGGCAGGGAGATCATAGTCACCGCGGTGAATGGACATGCGCGGTATGTTCTTGAATGAGAAAGCATCCATGGTATCCGATTCAGGTTGCATGAGCCACCCAGGGACAGACGGATAAGGAAATACAAGAGGGTTTAGAAGGAGGGGAACAAGGATATCATCTAGAGGAATAACGCGCTTACCTCCACGGAACACCCTCAACTTTAGCGCGCGCTTTAGATCAGGGCTGCTGGTAAACTCTGCAATCGTATATGACCGGCCGTCTGCTGGAGGAGGTAGGAGGATCTCCTCCTTCTCCATGTACTCGGTCTCCTCGGAACCTATACTCATTGCTCCTTCAAACTCGTCAGATTCGTCAGAAGAACTGCTATTAGTAGAGCTATTAGACATGGAACGTATATGGATGTTTAAAAGGGAAGAAAAAGAACTATAAGGGGAGAAAATGATCCATATATATATATGGGTCCTAAGGCCTGAACGTGGCGGATACAAAGAGGAATAGTAACCGGTAGAAACTGAAGAGGGAAAGAAAAAGGGTGCTTGCACGATGAAGAAGATCAAACGCCGCCTGGGATCGTGGAATCGATGAAAGAGAAAAAATTTGCATCCCTAACTCCCAAACAAAAAAGAAGGAGTGTCTAAGAGAATCATATGACTACTGGGCCATTTGACAATTGACCCAATAGTCAGGGGATTAATGTTGATACATGAAAAATACTACCCCTTAACGGGTTCAGGGTACCTCCAAAGGGGAGGAAAGTCTAGCATGATATGTGGGGATTTGGGAGCTAAGCCCAAGTCCAATAGGAAAATATCCATTTAAAAAAAGGCCCATTTAAAAGGGGAATTAATGGAGAAAAAACAGAAAAAGAAGGGGCAGAGACTAGAAGAAAAAGAGGAAGAAGAAAAGGGGATAAAATATAAGAAAATAGAAGTTTAAGATATTTGTTTAAGTTTTTTTATCATATATATAGACACGGGCCTATTATTTTACTGGGCTATGCTTAAAAGCCCATTTAAAAAAAATATTGACCTAATTTCATATCGGACGTTATGGAGCGTTTTGGAACTGAGGCACTAAAAAGCGCGCCTAAAACGCTTTTTTAAACACTGCCAGGTTTTTGTTCTGAGACTCATGTAGTTTGTCCGTGTATACTGCATAGCCATGTATGTACCCATGGATTTAAATAGATTTTAAGTTTGTGTATATAGAATGCACACATTGTTAGGGATGCACCCTTGAGTTTTGCTGGACTTCTCTTTCTCCAACAATACAGATACCTCTACTAATTACTTCTTACATGATTTCTGTTTCTTTTATATTTTCAAATTTCAAGTAACTAGCAGCTTTTTCAACTGACTATTATAGGTTTTGTATTTGGTGAGCTATGCGTACACTGGGGCTATGAGTCCTACATACTGTGTTTGTTGATTCAATCAATCGCAGGTACATAACGTCTATCTTATTATATATTTTTGAAGCAAATTTAGTTGAATTTACCATTAGGTAATATTTTTTTACATTGATCCATTTGGATCAAAATTTGAACTGTGGGTTTTGTAAGTTCAATGATTTTGATCGTGGATTTTGTTATTCAATGATTTTGATTGTGGTAATACGAGTTGCAAGTACCAGACCTTTCCCGTGTAGTTTGTTTATTGTGGGTTTTGCTATTCGATGAATTAAAACAGACCATAATTTGGGTATGCTTGATACCTTTACTTATCATTCTTCACATCTATCTCATCAGCATCAGCACCATCCTTAATTAGCTTGAATTCGCAGCTGCCTCTATTTTTTCTTGACAAATGTTTTCCAAATGTTAATTTTCGGAGCATTTATCTTTTACTTGCATTGAAAGATTAAGTCTTGATATGTGGAGTGTTAAGTCAAATCGAGTCTCTTGCTTTCTGGCAAGGTCAGAACTCCAGTTCCCGACTCTTGCTAATGTTGTATTGCATTTCAATTTGTTTTATATATGCTTGCATAACTCACAGGTTGTCATGGAAGGCAGAATATTGACGAAGGAACCGAAGCTCTGGTGGTGGAGCACTGGAGTCCCTATAGCATCATGAGAGAAACAAAAAACCTGCATGGTCAGTATCTCTCGGTTTTGTTAAGTACGCAGTATTTATATTTTATTGGAATATGGGAAGACTCTAATGCATCAGTGCATTCACTTCACAGCAATGTGAGGATAGATAATTCTAATTCAGAATTTCATGTGGACAGATGGCGAAGCCGGCGGAAATTGCAGAAGCCAGCTAGATATTTAAATTCATCAACATCAGTCTCTCTTGACATTTTTTTTCTTTTGTCTGCACTATTTCAGCATTTACCGGTCTTCATTTTATCATGTGCACCAAGTTACTTAGTGAAGTGGTTTGTTGTTCGTTTTGAAATTTGCCTTCAAAGTACTGAGTACTGACACGCGAATCGGGATGTCATTAATTTCTTAAGTATGTTTTTATTTAAGAGTCAAACAGTGATATATGAATTTGGTTGTTAACATAAATTTCAACAATTTATTAAGAGAATAATTTGGGAGGGTTAATTACATAATTTGCATTGATAAGAATAAAATGAATGCGCTAATGGGTGGAACTGATTTCGAAAATACAGTTGCAGGTGGGTATAGTGAATCTATTGCCGAATTGAGTGAGGATAGGTCTTTCCCAAAGCTACTCAGACAAATCTATTGCATACACGGCTTTGTTTAAGGGGTATTACTTTATATACTGTGGGGGTTGAAAACACGCACAGTGGGAGTCTATCAGGTAATCTGAACGGTATAAGATTTTTCTATGTGCCTGAACCAAAACACCAATTTGTGAAGTAGTTGGCCATGTTGTTTGCATACTTTGTGTCAGGTTGTCGAGTTCACTGCCTTGGAACCTCTCTTACTTTAGATATAGACTAAAGGATGTTCATTTAATCAATATCCATAGGTAAATATGCATCGCCTTGGGCGAGACAAACCCGAGCCAAACCAGATAAAATTTGGATGGGGCGAGGTGAAGCCTAGCCATACCAAATCGGGATTACCAGAGAGTAATGAGCATCAATGAAAAATGCATGGACATGGACGAGGCGAAGCCGAGCCACGCCAAATCAAAAATGCATCGCGACTGGGCAGGGCGAAGCCACACGATACCGAATCAAAAATGCACGACGTGGCGAGGCGAAGCCACATCACACCAAACCAAAAATATGGTTAAAAGAAGAAGAAAATGATGGTGAATGGTTTTCGGGTCCGTCCGGTGCATAGCACGGGCAAAAAAATCTAGTTCCCAAATAAACTTTGCAATTAATTTCTATTATAAATTTCCTTGCTATGTCGATGTTACTATAGCACAGTGACAGTGGGTTTAACTCTGTATAGGTTTCACCGATAACTTTTGAAGAGTTAGTTTGGTGGCAGGCTCCGTGTAGAGATACTGATAGTCGCAATCATCATAAGGCGACGACCGTTGGATTGTGCATTAAATGAAAATCCCCAACCATTCACATCTGCAAATAAATAAATACTATTAAATGTTATTAGTTTTTTTGAGGACTATGGTGTTGTGTCACTTCCATGGGCACACTCTAAAATCATAGGTATACCAATATTTTCTTGAGGTGAATCGCTTTGAATGCGGCATAACAAACACACCACGTTATTTCTTAGAATCACACATTTTCTCGTTAAGAGATTTTGTATTTCTCTCCTAACATCTGTAACAGAGGCTGAATTTTTTATTTTTTAGTGATATATAGGATTTTAGGCCACCGTTTAACATAAATCCATCTCCAGTAATAGGGTCTTACAAATTAAGAGGGTCTAATTATTAAATATGAAGGTGTTCAAAAAAGTGTTATTTACACCTCCGGTTCCACCTCCACGTCATATATTTCACTATTTTTTCAAAAAAATTCTTTACTATTGGAGATGGTTTTTTAGATATAAGGTCATATATTTACTCTATGTGTAGACCCCAAAAATTAAAGGACTAAATAAAAACACCACATAGGATTTTTTGCACCTTTGTTGGACATACTCTTATACATATCAAAGAGACAAAACTAATTAAGTTTAATCTAGGACCACTGACAAAGTAAAATAAATTGGGTGGGATGTTGGTCTTCACGTGATTAATACCATGGATGGACCGACTCACATTTTAGTATACCTGTAACTATATGATGCACAACCTACATTTTGACTCAAGTTGATCTTCTCTCCCCATTTCTCTTTTTGATAGTTTCGGAAGCTTTAAACCTCTTGTTGCAAAAACTTGGATGGTCTGGATCAGACCTTCACTCGGCAGGAACTGAAGTTCTGGAACGGTAGCAGGAACTGGAACGAGAACGGAAACTTGAACAGGAGCAGGAAGAGGAATCAGTTGCCAAGGGTTTATTTGCTTGCTACGGTTTTGACATATGGTTTGATCGTTGTTAAAGTGTCTAATGTCTATATGACCAGACCAACCAAGCTAAAGACAGAACCGAAGTACTTTATCGTAGGCGCATGCACTGAACCTTACCTTCTCTGGGAAGTCAGAGCATTGGGAAACATAGAGAAGTTCCTAATCAGTCCCCCATACTTCGTGAGTTCAATTTCCTGATGAAGACCCACTCGCGTAAAGCTTTTTTGGCTGCCCTTGCTCACCGAAGAAACACACGGTGCGGCAAAACGAGCAAGGTTATTTATGAGGTTTCTCGATGAGCCAAAACGGTGTGAACATAGTTATTTATAATTCGCAAACGGTACGCCGGTGTTTCTGGACGACTCTATTGAACAAGTGAACTTCTTGAGGTTTTATCTGCTTGGGTTTGAAATGATCTCAGGTTACATAATAAATTTTGCAAGTGCAGCATTTTTGGTATAGCGGACGCAGTAAATTTGACTCCAATGGCGAGGTTGTTAGGTTGCAATTCAGAGATGTTACCTACTTCTTACCTTGGTCTTCCATTGGGAGACTCCTCAATAGGCGTTCAGAAATTGGAAAATATTATTGATAGATGCAAGAATATATTACCTCTTGGAAACGTTCAAACCTCTCTTTCAAGTATCCCCGTATACATGCTTTCTCTCTTTATAGCTCCTCCAAAAGTTGTTAAAGTTATTGAAAAAGGTAATAAGGGATTTTTTTTATGGGATGCCTCAGACACCAAGAAAGGTCATCATTATGTCAAGCGGAAGACATGTTGCTTACCTCTTAAAGTAGGGGGTCTGGGCATCAAATCTGTATGGAGTGAGAATAGATATCTCCTATCAAAATGGTGGTGGCGGTTTAACACTACACCAAATTCAGGGATTAGTAACTACAAGTCGCAACAGCGTGCCCCTTATTGCGAATTTCAGCTGCAAAATTTTTGCAACAGTTCAGATCAGTTACAAAACTCGTAACGGTTTGGACCTGTTACGATTCGCAAGTGATAAGGTTGTACGCGCGCGAATCGTGAGTGTGGTTGCACACACATTTAAACTGACTCGATTTCAGCCCATTCAGACGTGAAATTGACTCGGGTTTATCCTATTAAATATATATTATCATCGAACTCTATTCTATCTCATTCTCTTATTTCTCTCTCGTTCTCATCTCTCATTCTCTTTTATCATGTCTGAAATTCGATTTCAGGGATCTCAAATCCCAAATCAAGCCAATCTATTTATTTTCCCCTTAGGGATTTGAGGTTTACATATAAAAGTTGACTTAGGGTTCATTCTTTCTTCTCTAGTCTCCAAAAACTATCAAGAGCAACAACACAAAGAAGAAGAAAAGCCCTAAATTTATCATTTTCTTGTAAGTATAATAAAGTGTATCGCTTGATTTCATCCCTATGTTTGATTTTTGATTATGGGTTTGATTGAATCTGATTTGTGTGAAATCCCTAAATTTCTAGGGTTTTTTGTTTGAAAGATCGTGAAGAGGAACAATGCTTTCCTGGTCAAAGAGTTTGGAAATGGAAATTAGATAGTTCAGTTCGGTAAAGAACTTAACAATCTCTACAACATTAACTCCTTCAAACTATGGTAAGATAAATGAACACAAATGGTTTTCCAGTTTTGAGTTATGATTTGGGTTTGTTTTGATTTTGTTGGGTTAGATTTTTTTAGGCATTTTGTTAATGATTTATTGTTGGTGGTGATTTTGGATCCCGTAGAGTTAGCAAATGCAAAGGCTGTTAATGATTAAGGTGTTGTTCTTGCTACCACTAAGACTAACAAGCAAAAGAACCCTTCAAGTTTGGTGCACAAAATGGTCATGAAGAAGGAATTCAGTAGAATGGCTAAGGTTGTTGCCGACCAGGTAATTTAACAAAACCTTTTTTTTTATTAGATTTTTTATGTAAAATTATATGATGCATATATGGATAGCTTGATTATGTTTGTGTGGAAGAATTTTGTAATTCGGTAATGTATATGATCTTCTGTATAATAACTTCTCTTAACTTGCATTTCATTTTATTGTTGTTCAATGTTTATCTGATAGTCCTTTACTTACAAAATTGGATAAGCTCATCTTGACACATTGTAGTATATCAGATTTCATCATGAAATAATTTACTGACTCTTAGATCATATAGGTTCATCTTATCCTTGATATCTTCTTCTCTCAATATGCTCTAGCTGGAAGATAATTATATGGCTCGAAATTCGGAATTTTTCCACATGTTCCATTTCAGTTTTACTGGTAACTATATATTTGTTGTCTGCATATCATCACTTTTTACTTAACTTGCTTCTGTTGGGTAGTATTAAACCCAAGCCAAGTATAACCGCAGTTGTTTGTCTGTCTACGTCAACTCCTAGCCAAGTGTGTCTGCAATTTTTCTTTATTTGCATGTTCACGTCAAACTCAACGAAAGTATATCTGCAGTTCTTTTTTCGTTAGTTGATAATTATAACATTAGCTTCAATTGCAGTTTGTTCCAGTTGATAATTATAACATTAGCTTCAATTGCATTCTGTCTACACCTTCTTGATTTATTTTAGGACCGGCAATCTTTTCGATTCGTTTTATGCGGTTAATTTTTCTTTTTTCTTTTTGTTACTGTACTGTGTTAACTTTTGTTGCTTTTTTTTTCATTGGATTGTAATTTGTGTGTGTTAGCTGCTATGAGCAGAGAGATTGGTAATAAGACTGATCGGGATAGGGTGTGGCAAGGGACGGATAGGCAAAAACTCCTGCATTTGTGTTGCCAATATTGGAATCCTTAATTAATGGTCCCGCAAAAGCGTTACAGAGGACATGTTACGGAAGTTCCGCGCACAAGTGTTCTTGTACTTTTACCCACATGGGAAATGGCACACCAGGTATAGTGAAAATATATCATTGTTATAAAAGTATCTTATTTTCTCGCCCATATAACCTCATGTTATGTTATTTTTATCTTGTTATCTTTTGTGTCCAGATGGCTACTGACTTTGATTTATAAGGAAAATCACTTGGGTTAAATGTTAGAATATAGCTTGGTTGAACCCACCAAGCGTTGGTATATCAAGTGGTTGTCATATTTTAGTATCAAAACTCATCTAGAGTCGTTTGATTAATTAATAGAGTCAACTTCGTTCATGTTAGACTAGAAAGTTTAGAAATGTTGAGACTTACAAGTATCACCCTGAAGACCTGAAGAATGTGAAGAAGTAACGACTGCAACGAAAACATTATTCTTCCATTTGAGGTTAGTAATACTCACTTGACTTGTTTTCATTCATAACGTATCTTTCAAGTCATTTTATATTGAAAACATGCATGCTAAGCTATATTATGACACTCTAGTGATTAGACTTGGTCATAACATTATGATCAAAGTATCAAGGAATTATATTGAATTACGAAGTATAACTCTTATCTTTTGAACTTCGTAAATATGACATCAACATAATCTATGTATTTAGTTACTTGATTATGTGTGGGATATAGGTGTGATTTCATCCTAGAAAACCATATATTATTACATTAGTTTAGGGAAGTAGATGTATGAACTTGTTTCATATTGAAAGGAAAATCATGAGTGTGTTGGTCCGGTTCTTCATTGAATAATATTTTGATGACCAATGAAAGATGACAAGGTAGAACCGATCTTAACTTATGTTTAGAATCATGGTATAACCGGTCATAGAATATATTGTGTGACAAGGTAAAACCGATCTTAACTTATGTTGAGAATCAAGGCACAATCGGTCATGGCCTATATTGTGTGACAAGGTATAATTGATCCTAACTAGTTTTGGAAAGCATGGTATAACCGGTCATAACCTATATCTAGTTATATGGTGTAACCGATCCTAACTAGTTTTGGGAAGCATGGTATAACCGGTCACAACCTATATTGGAAGTCATGGTATAACCGGTCCTAACTTAGTTTGGGAGTCATGGTAGAACTGGTACGTCCCAAGAGCAAAACCGAGTTTCCAATATTCACATATTTCTTTATGTTGTGTGTGATTTTGGAATTAGGGTTTGCTAAGATAGGAAACTTCTAGATGTCGACATTATTTGAACATGTGCATAACTCTTATCATTAATTTTTCAAAGATATTCCTTGATGCTCAAGGTGATCCCAAACCGAAATATCGAAAAGCATATAATTATGATTTTCGATTATATATATTTTAATTACCAGCAATTAAAGCATATCCTCTGGAAAAGGGTTATTAATTAATGTTCCAAACAAATAATAGAAATTTTCTAAGAGAGATTCGGAAATATTGTTTGACATTAATTGGAATAGGAAAACCGAAATTAGGTACTTTAACGCATATATTGAGAATATTTTCGGTTTTGGAATTTCCTTGTTGTCCAAACAACCTTGGTCTATAAATACTTGAGTTTGCATTTATTGCAAACTATCCTAAGAGCCATGCACACTTCATTCGTGTTGTTTCTGGTGGAGCCGTCTATCCGGAGAGGAAAGTACCCTAATTAGGTGAAATCTGTTATGACCGCTTGTATAAAGACTTCTGTGGGATCAAGAAGCTCTACGAGTACCATTGGTGGGAAACTAGATAATTGCATTGTTATTTTAGTTTTAGATTATTGATTTGATTGACTAACGGTAGTTGAAACTTTGATTGCACCTAGTTTGATTATTCTTGAGAGCCTTCTCTTCTGACATAAGGGTCACTCAAACTAGATCAAAGTATGGAGGGGATTTTTAGAACTATTATTAGATCTAAAGACATCTTTTGATAATCCATTGTAAACATACTCATTTCTGTGTGTGATTGATCACAAGAGGATTCAAGTTTTTGTGTGCAGGTTGTTAAGAAGGAAATTAAAGATTTGAAGAGGAAGAAGATTTTCTTATTAGTTTTTGTATCTCGTGATTTGTGCACATATCTTGAACGTCTAGGATCCAAATAGATATTGTTTATCTTTGATAGACTTGTGATTATCTAGTTGATAAGATCGCCATCACTTTATAGTTACTCTTTGAGTTCTATATTGATTGATTGCAAATCTGGAAATTGGTAATTAAGTTTTGGATTGATCTAAACAGACAAAGAAGTTTATTAGACTAAACAAAAGATCCTTTGTCAACGACTCAACCATATCTTTTACTAAAGATTGAATAGAGTCGTTACAAAACAGATTTAATTCCTTTATTGTTTGGAATACAATCAAAAGGAGTAAAGCAACTTGAGATGGTGATTTATGTCTTGAGATTCACGTGCGTGACCAAAAGGTCAAAGACGTATGGATACTGAGGGAACTAAGTAACTAGGGGTAGTTTACTTGGTCTCAACTATACGAAGTTGGATTTTGTTCTTTTTATAGCTGCTTAATTATGAGAGTATTCAAAACTGGACTAGGTCCCGGAGTTTTTCTGCATTTGCGGTTTACTCTTTAACAAAATCTTGTTGTGTCATTTACTTTACTTCCGCATATAATTGTCTTATTTTAATAAAGTAAATTACACTTGTACGTTAATCCTAATCACTTGACTTTGATCTTATAATTAACCGTTCTTGTACCTTAACTATTATCAAGTGAATATCAAGTTGTCATATTGTCTCGACTTAGTCCATAAACGATCACACTTGGTATCGGACTTATAGGTTGAAATCAAAAGATTGTGGTGTATTAGGGTACCCTCGTCTTTTCATTAAATACCTTCTATGTATATGGTGGATCACCTTACGGTCCTCAAGAAGCTGTATTAAGAAGGCGGGTTGATTTTGTCTTTGGAACTTCTGGAAGAATAAAGGATATTTTTCATGATGAATCTCAACATACAACGTTATATAGAAAAGGTGAAAAGGGTTAACAGATTTTGATCGTTGTGAAACCATGAAAACAACAGTGGGAAATGTATATTAGGGAATTTGAGGTCTGTAAGACTATTTATTGTTATTTTATTTTATAATCAACATTTCCAGTCTTTGCATTTATTAGTGATTCGGTTTAGGGTAATAGTAGTGTTTGTATGTTCTGTTTCTTTTGTTTGGTTAGGTTAAACAGACATTGGAAATGTGAGACGTGAAAGTATTTGGTAATGACCTCTATGGCAATCCTGCTACTGGAAAATGGTATTTTCTCATCCCGAAGATCTGCAATCATGTTCTTTAATTTTAAATTCTATGGACATTAAAATTGTTTTAGTTTGTCTTGGTTTATTATATATATTGTATGCCTTAATATTGTTTATTTGTAGTTTCTGAATGTCCTAAATCCTTGTGGTTTGTGCATTTCGTCTGTTTAGGTAGCTGCTCGAAAGTGCTAGACGTGGTGTGACAGTAGCTGACGTCCCAATTGGGAAGGTCCACCAAAATTAGTCAAGGCAAGTGTGACCGGAAGACCGCCTTGAGCATCATTTTAGTAGTGCTCAAAGGATTCGAAGGCTCCTTTTTTATATCCAGGTGGACAGTGCATCAATCTCAAGGAACATTATGTACCTTTTATTCATTAACAGAAGCTGTAAATTCTCTCGTTCTATGTAGCCTTATCTTGTAAAGATTCTTAAATGTTTAATGTTTTTAATACCTGGGAGTGTGAGATTAGACTCTACAGCCAGAACCCAAAAGGATGCTGGTTGTCAATTATGTGATATAATATGTTCTTCCCTTTGTAAGTGCATGTCATATTTTACGCTGCCATAATGAATGATTTTGTTAGTTTCAGTTGATTTTAAATATGAAATCTGCAAAGCCAAGTAATTTTCTTTTCTTTATTTAATTTTCACTCAACGTTTTTTCTTTATATGTATTCGAGGATGGATCGTTATTTGGAGAGGCATGACGCCCAAGTTGTCACTTGTGAAGATCTCTACGATGCATTGCGAGACAAAATTGATGCCAACTTAGCAAATATCTTGTTATTGTATGGTTTCTCTGCTATCTTTGCAATGTTAGAATTCTTCACCCGTTGTTAAGTATGTTGATGGTTCCCTCGGTTAATATTGTCTTTGGTTTGGTAGCTAGGAACTACTTATGGGAATTTGAATAACTCTAAAGTGACATTCAATAACAATGTGAATTAACAATTTAAATAGCAATTTTAACCATTGTTGTTGGCCTCCGGGTTAGTTTTTGTTCTGTTTTCTTTCGTTTCATGTCCTAAATTTTTGTATACTACATGGTCGCAGGTAAATACCACCAAACGCTCTCCTTACTGGTTGTGTTGACACATAATATTGGCGAACAATTTGAGTCACGGAATGTCTGGGTTCTTGTTTTAACCACAACCACAACAACTGCAGCAACAACTTGTAGTACAGTAAAAAACATCAAATTTCCAGTACCACAACAACAGTGTCAGATTCTAGTGCCGCAATGCATATTTTAATACAAAAGGAACAGGATCGGTAAGACTTGACTTGTAATGATAATTTTTTAGTTCATTCTACATTAAAGGGAAAATCTCGAGATAATAATGAAGTTGAAATTTTCCAAACTTTGGTTCACTTTTGTATGAGATTGATGGTTAGTTCTGACATACTATTGAACTACTTTTTTTTCTAGATATCTGGTCACATCATCATCTAACGAGATAAGCGATATATGTTTTATTTTCAATGGGAGAGTTCTTTTTTCTTTATATCATTTTGTAAGATTAGTTTGGTGCGATATTGAATTTATATATTTTTTTTTTTGAAAAGAACGATGGATTCATTAAACTCATAATAAAGGTACATTCCTGGAAAATTTTGTTCCCCTGGAGTCTGCTTGTGTAATGTTTAAAAGGAAGGAGGGGCATACATTTTACCAAATTTGCGTTGTTGGTTCGGTTGGGTGTTGTGCCTGAAATTTGACTGCTTGATTTGCAAGTTCGTCTGTTGCTTGATTTGCTTCTCTGTAGGCGTGTTGTGTCCTCGTGTGTGGTATTTGGTGCATGAGGGTAGTAGTTTCTGTTAACATTCCTTTGAGGTACCAAGGTTGGTCAGTTGGCTGTTGTTGCTGTAGTTGTATTACCGCCTGGGAGTCCATTTCAAACAATACCTTTCACTAGTAGAAATCAGCAATTTCGCAACCGACAAAGCAAGTCATTGAACTCATATCTATGACTTGTTTTGTTGGTCAAAGAAAGGGTCGCTGTTTGAGCGTCTTTTTCAACTATGACGTGTCTCTGGGGGTCGGTGAAAATCTTATATCAACGACCGATTTTAACGGTCAATACTTTATGACTGACTTCAATCAGTCATAGATATAAATCTTAATATATAAAAAAAATAGATTCAGATTGGCTGTCTAGCCTGACTTAATCTGATTAAATCTGAAATCCAACAGAAATGAAACTCAAATGAGAATCAAATGAAAACCAAATTCAAATGAGAATCAAATGAAACTCAAATTAGACTTCAAATGAAAACCAAATTCAAATCAAATAAAAATGAGAATCAAATTAAACTTGCACACAAATAATCATTCAATTTAACATTCATTGATTCATTGGTTTCAAATTACACAAAGGATTAAAATCTGTAGTTCTAACCAGTGTAATTTGTAGTTCTAGGATTCAATTACAAAACGATAAACTAAAAAACCATTGATTAAACAGCAAAATTATAAACTCCGATGATGATGAAGAACTTATTCCTACTTCATAATGGTGTACCTGCACAGAAAAATCCATCAGCTGATTAATGTGGGGAGGTCACAATACTCAAGAAAATGCTTATAAAAACAATAACCATTGCCATGCACATGAGATGACAGTGATCTATAAAGGTGGGTATCCTAACTAGTATGATATCAATCTCTTTACCTGCCTCTGTCCAACATCGACACAACAGCACAAATGTAACTAGTTCATTAATTCACGACCTTGACATATCTCGAGCACAAGATACAGAATGGGTTATACATGGAATCCTAATGTAAGAACGGTAACAGGTATTGCAGGTAAGATTGCAGAGAGGCCCCAAGATGAATAACCAAAAGAACTCAACAGTTTTGTTCTTCCTACTGATAAATCAGTTACTATTAGCCCAGTGATTGAGAAAAGCATGAGAAAACAAAGAATCCTATTTGTTGAATCAATGGCTTTAAATGGGAAAAACCCTATTACAATCCCAAACAGAAGACGAAACAAAGCATTAGCTACAACAAAATTCATCCATGGAAACCACTGAATCATTATAGAACCGATACCAGAAACACAAGCAACAATCAGAGAAAAACTCAAGGAGGATAAAAAGTGCAAAGTTGTGAAGATTAGTACAAATTCCTCATAGATCAGTTAAGCATATATTGTTAGCATGTTCAATTTCATCTTCTAAATAAATATGATAGATGAACAAACTAATATATGAGAGAATGCAAAACAAACATGTGACATATTAAACATTGTAACCCTTTAACAGGAAGTAAGATCTGCCAACATATTCATCGAGTTTTACGAAGACAAGCAAACGGCAGCAGCAATATAATGAGATAGACAAATTGTAATAGCAAGTCCCTTGTACTGAACTAAGATCAAGGTAGGGGTCTCTTTAGACAACTAACAGCTCTTTTCAACATGATTAGGAGCTTCCCTCAGTAAACCAATGTTTTCATTCATTACCATATATAAGGATAAGATCAGGTTATTGGTTCTTTGATTTTTACAAATACAAGCTCATCATGCGCTACCACTGCACCACAGGATCAGTTCAATTTCACACTATTCAAGGAAATGAAATTACTAAGCGAAGCACCATGAGTACAATTATGACGAACAAATAAGTTGAACTAAAAAAATGTGATGGAAAAATGGGATTATACTAATTATTAAGGAGAATATATAGCATGTCACGGATATATCAAACTTCAAAAGGAACACAATTCTAACAAAAGAAGTTTGAGGTACAATTGAAGCATGCTAACCAGTGGAGTCAACAGAAAGAAAGTATAGAGCACTCTATAAACTACTTTTACAGCATAGAGTGCAACTGAAATATGACCAGTTCAGAAACCACTAGCACAGTTTTAAATCAAAAAACACTGATATCAAAGTAATACCAATATATTGATGCAGTGTTGCATCATAATGCTATATTATATACGTCGCATGTGGGTTTCTACAAGATAAATGAGACATAAAAAATGCTACTGTAGAAAATTTCACTCGACATCAATTCTTAAATATGTTAAAAATCATTTTGGGTAAAAGATATTGAGAAGCATAAAACTTCAATAAAATTTAGGATGACATGCATCAATCCATCTCAGCTCATTTGGTAGTAAGTGATACACTATGACATAGACAAAACTAAACTAAGAAAACAGTTTCAGAACTTGCACTAAATTTGGTGTCAAACAAGCATAGGGACCCTAGAATTCACCAGCCACGTTACTAAGTTCTTTTTTGTTTATAATATTACTAGTACTAGTTCTATAAAAATGCCACTATATGATGTACTTCGCAGGCATGCGTGTCTTAATAGAAATCAAGATTATATCATTTACTTAACCATATAATGCCTTCCTATTTCCTTGTTCTTTTAACTTTCAAAATTATGGCAGGAAAGGTAACTGATTCATTGTAAATTAATGTAAGAGACAAGGTTTACCTTTTTGTAATTAGGTGTAACTGTGTACATGATTCACAGCCATTTCCAAATACCTAATTGTTAGAGAATACCTCTTATCTTTACTAGATAATATGCCTAACATAAGCACAATCTTTCCAACCCTATCAGGATCTAAAACACCATGTTGTGAATGATATATATCGTTTTACGAAGACAATCAAGTTATTCATGTATATCGAATTATAGTTACTGATTTATAAAGGATGTATGTACCAAGGTCAGAGATTAATAAAGATACATACCTCGACAAAACATTATGATTGCATATATGCCACAATCCACATTCAGGTAGTTTCCTGCCAACATCAAGAGTTAAATCAATATTCAAATCTCCATGTACATAAAAAAAAAAAAAAAAAACTAAACAGGGAACTGAATAACAGTTTTTACCTCATCATATTGATCCCAATACTCATCATTGGCCTGAGCATCTCCATTCCAATATTCATCATCTCCCACAGTTGTCGAAATTGATGAAGCTTCATTCGTGGCTCCAGTAAAGACAAATGGATCTTCATAAGCGTTCTTATTGAGGTGTGATCTTATTGGATATTCCAAAACCAAATTCCAATGCTTCCTTGTCACATCTTGGCAGTAAAAAACTTGTCTAGCTTGAGAAGCATCGATGAATGGCTCGTCGACTTCTCTTGAGATCTTCATAAACCTTTCGAAGTTGACAAACCTCGAGTTTGTATCCCGATCCACATATGATCCTTTTACTTTGTCTTCCATTAGCACCCAATGATAGTTAAAAACAACTTTTGTGAAAACTCCATAGTCCACTTCAAATATATCTTGCAGAATGCCGTAGTATGTAGTATCATCATCGACAAGGTTAGTATCTCTTGAACTTGCTATGAAACTGGTACAAGCATCCATGGTAACTCCACTATTTTGTGTAATAAAACATTTTTCTGCATCGGTTTTATAGAAAAGATATCCATTAACAAAGTATGCGTTATACGAAACTGCCGAGAAGGAAGGACCAATTGCCAACCTACGGAAATCTGTCATGAAATTTCCTTCAAGTTGTTCCTGTAGCCACGGAATGTAGTCCAAACGCTTCATCCTTCCCGTACGAGTTTGGTTAAAGTTACGAAGATATATAGCGTATTTCCTGTCACATAAAAAAGAAAGAAAAGGAAAAAAAAGTGAAAGTTAGAAGGTTACTTTTTAAAGTGTATTGAAATGATTGAAAGAGAAATATAATTAGGTTTTACTTACGCTTCCCATTCAGTATTTTCATCTGAGTGTCTCAATATCCACAAACGAACTTGTTCATACTGTAAGTTGGTTAATGAACATGGTTTTCCTTGCGAACCAACTGGGTATGGACCTTCATAAGCATCACAGGGCTTCTCTATATTTCCACGACACCTAAAAGACTTTTGTTTCACATCGGGAAGGATCTCGGCGCAATGGCGCGCTCCTTCATTGACCCCATACTTTTTTTTAATAGAGCCTTCTATATAATTTTTGTTGCGACCAAGAACCTTGTAGACTCTCATCATCCTGCACATACAATTGGTAAACAAGTATTTGTAAGTTTACTGAGTTCATAAAAGAATAAACCAAAAGAATACCAGTGACTAAAGGATTGATCCTCTCGAAAGGGTACATCCACCTAGATTGAACAGACCCCAATTGATGTGCCCTTTATGCAAAGTGTACGACAACATGAGTCATACTAACAAAAAATACAGGAGGGAAGCACATTTTGAACACGCATAACGACTCCACGACACGATCATGCATTACACGAAGCTCAGCACGATCAATAACCTTAGAGGTAAGGACTTTGAAAAACAACGACAAGTGTTTAACTGCCTCGCACAAATGCTTATGTTTTTTAAAACAATACATTAAAAAATAGGCATTAAACCCTGCATAAGGATGTGATATTCGTGAGACTTTAGACCCTTCAATTAGAAATCTTTCAAGCATGTTTTTTTCTTTCCAATTCCCACTGTAACCAATTGGAACTTTAAGTGTGCTAAAAGTTTTACAAATAACTTCCCTTTCTTTCTTAAACATCCAATAAGGTGCAGGAGGGAGTATCTCTCTTCCATTCTTTTCCGTTAACCACAAGCTAGGCTTTAAGTTTAGCATTTTTAAATCTCTGCGCGGTAGATCCCCATCCTTGGACTTATCCTTATGGCACATAAAAGTTCCAAACAGATTCTCTGCAAAATTATTTTCTACATGCAAGACATCCACATTGTGCCGGATTTGTAGAAACTAATAAGATTAATTTTGAAAAGAATAACAAACAACAAAACATAGTAAGCAAAAGTAACTACAAGATATAGCAAGTGATGCTAAATTTACCTTCCAATATGGGAGACGAAAAAATATTGACCTCTTTGACCAAGGAGAATCAATGGCAGGCCACTTTACCAACTTCCCAAATTCTTTATCTGCAGTTGTTGTCTTGTTGAACAATTCGGCGCCACTCAAACGTCTTGGTGCAACCCTTAAATCCTCTGATCCGTTGAATTAGGATGTTTTCTTTCTATAAGGGTGAAACTGATCTCTTAGAAACCTTCTATGACCCATATAAGCAAATCTGGAACCGCATTTTAGCCAAAATGCCTCTGTATTTTCTCCACACATAGGACAACCTTATCTTCCAGAAGTTCGCAAACCAGAAACATGGGCATAAGCAGGAAAGTCATGTATACACCACAACAACATTGCTCTCATTGTAAAGTCAGTCTCCGTATGTGCATCGTAGGTTACCGTTCCGAGTCACCATAACTCATTTAACTCGTCGATCAGTGGCTCCAAATAAACATCAATGTTATGGTTGGGACCAAGTGGACCAGGAATCAGCAGGGTTAACATTATGAAATCCTTTTCCATGCATTCAGATGGTTGAAGGTTGTAACAAACAATCATAACAGGCCAGGTACTGTGCGTGCTCATCATTCCAAAAGGATTAAAACCATCTGTTGCTAATCCTAGACGAACATTTCTTTATTCTGAAGCAAACTCAGGCCACTTCTTATCAATCTCCTTCTACTGTACAGAATCCACCAGATGTCTCATGTGTGTAGCACTTTCTTGAACCTTAGCATACCATGTCATCAACTCAGCAATCCACGTGGTGCCATACATCCGTTGCAACCTTTCCGTGACCGAAAAATACCTCAGTCTTTTTACCGGAACCTTTTCAGCAGTTGGACTACTCCCTTCTGGTGGTTTTTTCCATCTACTTTCACCACATTTAGGACACTTATCATCATTGGCATAATCCTTGCGATGGAGAATACAATCGTTAATACAAGCATGAATAATTTGCACCGGCAACTGAAATGGCTTGATCATCTGCTTAGCTTTACTACAAGTAGATGGTAACGTGTTCCCAGCTGGTAGAATAGTTTTCATATATCCCAATAACTCAGTCATGAAAACATCAGAACATTGATACCTTGCCTGCATACTTAACAACTCAACTGTTGCTGACAGTTTTGTATGTTCATCACCACAACCTGGAAATAAGGGTTGCACTGCATCCTTCAACCTCTTCTTGCAATCGACAGTAGCATTATCTTGAACATTACCACCAGAATAATCATTAAGGCATTATTCAGGGGTATTAAGACCAAGTACACCTCCATGCGCCTCATTGAACAAGTCATATATTTTCGAATGATATGCAGCAGCATAATTCACAACATTATTTGCAGGTAAGGTGGGAGCATTAACATTATTCACCCGAACTTTCTCTCCATGATGGATCCATGTTCGGTATGACACTAAGAACCCATGATCAAGGATATCCCCATGTACATCATCTAGAGATTTTGGTAAACTACCGAAATTCTTACATTTCATGCAAGGACATCGAAATTCTTTGATACCTTCACCAAGACTCTCTGCTATAAATTGGATGATTGATTGAACACCTTTAATCCATTAAGGTGAAACCTTGGGTGCAATCATTCATTCTTTACTTGGAGTAGTTACACGATGTTGAAACATCTGCAAAACAGTGCATACACAAATCAGAACCCACAATTTAGAAGAAACTGCATTAAAGTAGAAGGATTTATAGTCACAACTATTTGCATATCCATAGTAAGTACAACTCAAAAGAATTCACTCTAATTTCACCATGATAGCTATTTTAGTCCACCAAGCCCAGAAGTTTAGTCCACAAAACCAAGAAGTTTAGTCCACCAGATCAACTACTTTTTGTTACAGAATATGAAGAATAAGGATAGAGAAAAAAGAGGGAGGGTTAGCTACTTAGGTGAAATTGAATTCTCATTTTTTAGTACAAGGTAAGGATTTTTCTTCTAATACTTCCTATTATCATCCACAATACCTATATAGTTATTTTGTTTAAGATCACTCGATTGGGTTTATAAAAGCACTCTTTGCTAGGTTAACTTGGTTTGCAACAATGTTGGGATCCATTCTTTAAACTCAATTAACAAAACTCTGATGATGATGAGAAGATTATTCAAATCCTAGAACAAGTTACTACTCATCATATTCATAACATAATTACTTATTTTGACCTAATTAAGAAAAACCCCCAAATTTAAGATACACATAAATCAGTTAAAACTCAAATCCTAGGGTATACTAACCAAAACTTTCCAACTGAAATTCAAATTAGGCAAAACCCAGACAAATTTTAACTTAGAATTAAGTATTTACCTTAAAAAATTGTTGATTTGTATAGTTAAGTTCTGAAATCAAATCATTATTTCTTCACTTCATAAATCCTCTCAAGTTAGAGTTAAAAGCCTAACAAATTTGTCGCGGAATAAAGACCCTGACTACCTCATAATTTGTTGTGAATTACAATGCTGCATATCAATTCGATCATACAATTTTCTGATGAGAATTGATATTGTTTGAGAAAGTTTTGCAGAAGTAAGTAATGAGAGAGATTAAGCTAGGAAAGAAAAGAGATAAGTTTATGAGAGATCAAGATTTTCTTTTTTATAGATAAGAAGTTTGTTGTCTAAAACGAGTAAGATCTATAACTGACTCAGCTAAAGGTGGGACAATACTCCTGGCTATCGTTCCAACCCTGGTGGCATATTTCTTAGAACCATCTTCTATTGGTTGTCCCATAGAATTGAACTTGATTTCCAAAAGGTGATCATCTGCTGAAAACAGGAAATAATTAGAAGATAACTTGATAACATATTAAAATGACATAAAGGAAACTAAAATACAATGTTGTGTGTTACCGTTAATCCCGCTTTCCTCGGTATTTTCAGCTTCGTTATTTGCTTGATGAAAAGCCTCATGCCATCCATCTCCTTCATTCTGATTCCCATTACCATGGATTGGAGAATGATCGCCATCTGACGAAGACAAACGATGGCGACTCCCTTCACTTGAACTTGCAGCGATGTGACCACCTTCAGTTGATGGGGACCCTTGTGAATTGAGTGATGTGAGTTTTAATTGTAGTGAAAGTGGTGGTAATAGGATTCGATTCTCGAACTTGTGAAGGATAACTTTAGACTTAAATTCAAAACTAAACAGAAAAATCACTGAAAATTATAGCAAACACTGACAAAGTTGATATCAATAATAAAAGAACACTGAGGCTGAGATTCCACTAATTTCCAAGTTCAAAGTGATTTAATCTAGTATTTATATTCATGCAATTCTCTCGTTCAATTTGATTCTAAACTAATGCAACATGTAGATTTTCAAAATAACAAGTGTAAATCCGAAGCATAAAACATCAAACACCTAGGTCCAAGAATGCTCTATCAAAAGAAATAACAATTGCTCAATAAAAATCACTCAAACAATTTTCAATCAAGGCAAATAATCATTAAATAATTGAAATAAAATAAATAAAATAGAATATACCACTTTTTGTTGGAAAAATAGCTTCCTCTATCGCCTCAGCAATGGGGTTTAGCTCCTCATATTAATCATAATCTCAAAATACATGTTTATGGCTCAAAAGTTGATTAAAAGGGAGAAAAGTGTTAAAACAGCGGATTCTGCAGTTGCTGAAGGTCTAAAACAGAAGTCGGAATTGTTGCTGAAAAGCTTCGGTGACTGCAGGAATATGCGACCGTAAATCGTTGTCACTGAAAATAAGTCTGTCTCTGCAACTGACTCTGAGGGTCTTATGTTCTTCGTGTTCTTCTTCTTCGCAGCAGCAGAAAAGTTTCTGAACTCGACTCCAGTTGATTTTTTTTCGCTTTTCTAAGGCTCTAAACTTCTCCAAAGTGTTCGTAACCCTTCCTTAGCCTCTCTAGAGCTTATATATACCTCACAGCTCGGTTTAAACTCGATCAAAATCTCTTTTTTTTCTTCCCAAAAATAATTTTTTTTTCTCGGCCAATTTTTTGTTATTTCTAACCTGTTTAATCACTTCACCTCCTTCCTGAATTATCCAAACTATCCTCTTATTCTTCTACAGACAAATCCTTGCAAAATATAGCATGTAACTTCTAAATATAATTCGAAACTTTTGTCTGTTTCCATTTTTATTTTTATTTTTCCTGTTTTATCAAAACCCGATCATTCAGCCCATTCTAATCGATATAAACAGATGTACCAACCTTGTTTACTCCATTCAAGTCCATCCCAACTTAGTTTGGCAATTGAATCACGATAAAACACTTCCAAAAATCAATCCAAAACTTGCCAGGAAGTTACGCAGGTGACTTTTTTTTTCCCGCCAAAACGAATTTTCAAACGAAGGGGATGACCTCCCCTTATCCAAACCCGGTCTGTGCTTAGCAGCTGCCTGAAAATGGGTTACCCCTTATCCAAAATGAGAGTCCGAATAGCAAATGTCCTCCCAGGAGCCTTTAACAACTTTTCGAGCCAATTTTCCCGCAAAAGCCTATTCCTCCAAAATACACCTACAAGGGATAAAATACCAAAATTAGTACAAAAATGGGTACTAACACTATACATAAAAGAGATGAAAATAGACACATAAATGCGTCTATCATTGAGCAAAGCCTTCGGCCAATTAGCTGCACTTGACCTAGGAGTACTATTTGCAGACCTAGTACTCGCAGATCGGGATCGACTGCTACTACCAACATGAAGTCTCATTGCTTCAATGAGACAAAAAGAAATAACAAATAACAAATTATACTAACAGCACTTGCATTTATACTCATTTGTAAGTAGAAAAGTCATAACTGAACCAACAACACTTATTTGTGATTATGTAGTTCACATTAACAAACTGGTTAACAATGGAAATTTGAGCTAGCACTCTAATCAAGCTTGTTTACATATATCATCTCTCATAAATTACACCAAGTTCAGATCAGTAAGGCTAGAGCACATACAATAGTAAGATGACATTGCAAATTTAGTGCTCAAGAGGAACATGCTAAGTAACTACTTCATCTATGAAAAGTTCCATATCCACTCCACAATTTAAAAACTAATACTTCACATATTCATATATATTTATGGCCATAAAGTATCAACATGGTACTACTAACTGCTACTCAAGTTCAGCTTAAGAGATATATAGCAAGAAAGCATGCTTAAGAGATAACTAAACAACTCTATAGAATGATTCTGTTCAAAAAAAAAAAAAAAAAAAAAAAAGAGATAGCAAGAAAGCATGATTAAGAGATAACTGAACAACTCTAAAACATGATTCTGTTCAAAACATAAATAAAAAAGCATATGCTAACCCCCAACACATCCACAGAGACTAGATTCAAAACACCCAAATCGGATAAACCAAACATCCACGGAGATTAGATTCAAAACACCCAAATCGGATAAAATCAAATATACCTGATGAAACTTTCTGACCTGCTGGTTAAGCTGTTGAGATATACCTGAAATCTCACAATAAAACAATAGTGGTTAAACCCCATGAACAAAATCGAGTAGTAAAAGAAAAATAAAACTCAAATCCAAAACCCTAACTTACCGAATGAAGAGCTGAACCACAACTGAAATTGTTGAGATATACCTAAAATCAACCAATAAAACAATAACTTTAGAACCCCCATGAAGAAAATCGACCAGTAAAAGAACAAGAGAAGAAAAAAAAAATGAAATTGAAAATTCTAACTCTACCTGTACCTAATGATTTTGCAAAATAAACCTAACTGCTACACAATATAGAGATATAAAAGGTTAAATCAAGTTAGGATTTGTAACAAAACGCTCAATTAGAGGTGGAATCTAGAGAGAGAGGAGGAGATACTTAGTGGTCTGGGTTTTTTCTGCAAATAAACTCTAAAGATGAGAGAAGGGGGTGAAGAATAAAATATATATTATCGGTAATAACGAGGTGGAAAGGGGGGGAAACGAGTTAGAATTGCCGCCCAAAAAAAGTACCAGTAATTTAACTAGGGAGACCAGTCGCGGTGTGATTTGTTGACTCGGTGGAAAAATCGTAAATAAAAATTCTAATTAAACGACCAGCATTAGCGCTCCCGGTTCTGGTACGCAAATTTATTAAATCCTTGACTGCTTTAACCGGTCCACGGCCCGTTGACCACTATTGAGGGTCACGGACATGGGTCATAAAAGACCCATTCTCGACTAGTGTTTGTCCATTGTTGTTGTATTGCGATTCTTGTTGCTAACAGTAATCCCCATGTTTCCGCCGTTGTCGAAGTTGTATTGCCTAGAGGTGCTGCCATTGCCAGAAGTATATCTCTGTTGATGTTCCTACAAATCACTCTTGCTCCTGCCGGTCCCAGACATCCTTTAGTTGCTCCATCCGTATTGATTTTTATCCAGTTGTCGTGTGGTGCTTCCTAGCCTATCATGATAGTTGTTGTACGCCTGTTTGGTGGTTGCTGGATATCTTGGGGGAGGTTCGGTAGTACTGGTAGTAGGTGCGTTTGTGCCCAAACTATTCTGTAAACATTACTCGGATTATCTGAGTTATTTGAGTCGGAGTTTTCCTTTGTTGTTGATAAACTGCCTTATTTCTAGCTAACCATAGATGCCACATTGTAAATCCATATAGGATCTTTGTTGAATGTGGTGTATTTCCTCTTAGAGCTGTTTGGATACTTGTGGGTTGTCTGTTCTCAGTATTTGAAGTTTTGTTTATTAGGTTGTTTTGGGTATTTTGGATGTTTTGGGTGATGACCAGTTGCCAGACCTGTGAGGCCACGAAGCAATTGAAAAGTATATGTGATGTTGTTTCTGGTACATTGTTGCATTGTGGGAAAAGGTTGGTGTTGGTGATGTGCATTTGAGCTAGGGTATTGAAGGTTGGTAACCCTTCAAGGATAGCCTTCCATAAGAAAAGCCTAGTTTTCGGAGGACATTTGAGTTTCCATATTGTATTGAAACAGGGTGTTTGGTTGGTATTGGGTGGTGTGTTGGTGGTAGTGGTTGTCGTGTTGGTTGGGTTGGTGTTTTGGTTTTGTTGGGGAGGTTGGTTTGTTTGGGAATTTTGGTTATGAAGGGTTTTGGTTGCTTCATGGGTGATGAGGAGGTTGTAGCCTGATTTGCAAGTGTATTCTCCGTTTTTTGAATGGGGCCAAATGATTGTGTCCTATTGTGGGTCCTTGGGTAAATGAATATTAGTGATGTGATGTGCTGTGGTGGTGTTGAACATGGTGTGGAGGATTGAATGGTTCCAATTATTTATAGAGTTATGTAAGAGAGTTGCTACTGGAATATTTGGGTGGGGTGGGTGGATAAGCTGAGTGGTTTGGTGTGGTATCCAATTATCAAGGATTGATGTATTTTGGCCATCTCCAATTCTTGGGAAACTTTGTTCCTGCAAAAAAGAAGCTAGATTAGTTAAAGTCTTCCACAGTGGGATGGCCGACGGTTTTGGTTTTTGGATGGGTTTGGAGAGGATTGGTTGGTTATGTAGGTATTTGTCTCTGCTCATGGTGGCCCAAATTGACTTGTCGTCTCCATGTATTTGCCAAACTTTCTTCATGAGTAAAGCTTGGTTGTGTTGTTTGCTCTGTCGTATGCCCGTTCCACCCATGGTTTTTGGTGTTACTACTCTCTGCCAGCCAATTGGGTGTAGTTTCCTTACATTTTTTCCATGCCCCCCAAAAATATTCCTCATGATATGGTCCATCTTCTTGTGTACATTTGCTGGAAACATCTATGTCTGCATGGTATGGTTGGCTGTTGGTTGGAGTGATGTTGTAATTAACAACAGTCTGCCAGCTTGATTTACACATTTCGTGATCCATCCTCGTGCTTTGCATTCCATTCTGTTTAGCAGGTCGGTGAACATGTTTGCACTATATCTTCCTTTTTTGAAACATATTCCCAGATAAGTTGGCGGATCTGGAGTTGTTGGTATTTCAAAAAAAAAAAATACAGGCCGTTCACATCATCCGGCAGCAGCTTTGGATGGTGTACAATGTGAGACTTCTCTTTGTTGATAAGTTGTCCAGCCGAGGTTGAGTAACGATGGAGCAGCTCTTTTATGTTGATGCACGACTGTGGCTCCGCTACGCAAGAAATGAGTAGGTCGTCTGCATATAACAAGTGCAGTATGGGTGTACCTCTTGCAGTTAGCTTCATTCCTTTGATTTTACCCTGCTGTTGCTGGTATCCAAGATTTGTGGATAAGATTTCTGCGTATAGGATGAAAATGTAAGGTGAAAGGTGATCACCCTGACGTATTCCCCTCGTTGGCTTGATGTGTCCATAAGCAGTGCTATTAACCTTGATCGAGTAAGACACGGTACTGATACATGTCATAACCCACCGTATGAACTGCAATGGGAATCCAAGTTTTTGAAGCGATTGATGGATGAAATTCTAGTCGAGTGAATCGTAAGCTTTTTGGATGTCCAGTTTTAGGGCAATTTTTGGGTGTTTTGATGGAGGGGTGGTTCTTATGACATGGAACAACTCAGCAGCAATGGCAATGTTGTCATGTATGGATATTTTGGGTATGAAAGCACTTTGATAGGGGCTGATGATAAATTGTAATATGGGTCAGATTCGGTTCACTAGTATTTCTGTGATGATTTGGAAACTACGTTACACAAACCAATGGGCCTGAAATGTGACGGGGTTGTTGGGTTTGTAATTTTTGGTATGAGGGTTATGTGGGTGTGGTTTATTGGTTCTTGTAGGTAGTTGTGTTAGAAGAAATAGTTGACCATGTTAATGATTTTTGGTCCTGTAGTTTCCCAAATAAAATTAAAGAACTTACTGGTGAAGCCATCCGGGCTGGGTGCTTTATCCGCGCCTATGGAGTCCAGTGCTTGCTTGATTTCTGCTGCAGAGATAGGTGTTGTTAGACTTGCTATGTGGGCCTATGTTAATTTTGGCTGGATACAGTCGAACAAACTCATGTCTATCACTGTGTTTGAAGCATAATATTGTTGAGAGAAATGCTTGACGAAGGCTTGCCCAATTTCCACCGGTGTGTCTACCCAAGCGGCATCTTCTGTTTGGATTTGACGGATGTTTATCCAAATAACAATCCTTCATATGATTTTTTTGATGTCTTACTTTATGTATATGGATGGAGTTCACAACTGTATGTATATGGATGGGGAAACTTGATCTTGTAACTGGTTACTGTGATAGGGAATTCTAATTTTTACTCGTTCAAAATCAGTAAAATCTTGATTTTGACCAGGGAAAAACCACTATTTTTTTTATGTTGCAAAAAATTTGCAACTGTTTCAAACAATTGCGATCTTTTAATGTTGCAACAGTTCAAACTATTGCGACCAAAAATTTTCAATGTAACCATTGCGAAATACTGCAACATCGATTTTCGTAACAGAGATGAATTGATGCGACCCCGCTTTGCAACTGAATCTCACGGTTGCTATCACAAAAAATGGTGTGGTGTAATCATGAAAAGATGACATTGTAGAGGAGTGATATTATGTCTAAATATGGATCAACCCAGCACGACAGGGAGACAAAAAAAATTGAAGCAACAGAATACATCTTCAAGCAGTGCATCATTCTAAAAGTAGGGGACGAAAACTCAATCAGATTTTGGGAAGACCATTAGGTGGGGAGCATCCTCTTGATATCACCTTTCCAAACATTTACCATATATATTAAGCAAAAAATTGGAAAATCCGTAGATGCACTGAAACACTAATTAATGGTGGCTCATGGAACCTCGACTTGGATAGGAGGCTCAATCAAATCAGATTGATAAAGCCATAGCGATCTCTCACTAATCATAGAACAATGACAGTCAGGATGTTGTCTATTGGGCAATCGACAAAAATGAGAATTTCTCGATTAAACCTGCTGATTTTTGGGTGGGAAAGGAACATCAACTTGAATCTAAAAACCTTAGCGTATGGTCGAGATCTTGGCCTCACAAGATTTGTTTTTTGCTTTGGCAGGTTTTCCATAAGAAACTGCCCACAATGGATATCTTATACAAGAACAAGAAGGGAAAATTTCTAGTGAATGGTTGTTTGTTTTTCCGTCAATAGGGAGAATCGACTTCACACCTCCTCCTTCATTGCCCTTTTGCCTATTGTAAACCTTCTGAAGCCACTAATTTCCCACTAGAGACACCTATGGGTGCAAATGCTTGTTGCACATGCTAAGTGCAATCGCGATGCCCGCGAAAATGAGTTAGGATTTTTATTTTCTAGATTAGATTTTCTCGAGGACTAGCAAATAATAAGTTTGGGGGTATTTGATAGACATATTTATGTGTCTAATTTGTTCCCAAATTTTATAGTGTTGGAACTGAATTTTGTACTAATATTGTATTTTTATGTGTTTGTAGGTGTTTCCGAAGAAATAAACTTTTATGGAAAATTTGGCTCGAAAAGTGATAGAGGTAGCCCAGGGAAAAATCACTAAAGGCACCCAAGAAATATGTTAAAGGCACCCAAGAAAAGTTATAAAGGAACGCAAAAGAATTTACTAAAAGTACCTAGAAATTACTAAAGGCACCTTTATATTCGGATAGGGGGACACCCATCTTCTTCAAGATTCAAGCAGAAAATTGGCGGGAATATTTTTGTAAACTGCATATTTCTCCGATTGGACTCGAATCTTAACGGGTCCAAACGGGTAAAACCCGTCGGATACCCACGGATAATGGGTACTCAGTTATTCATTATTATATCCATCTTTTTACCAAAATTATAGGTATTTTGCTAGTTTCGGCTTTGATTTCTTTTCCATTTTTCATTTTTTTCCTTATATGTAACCTTTATTTAGTACATTAATAAGGAATATAATAATATATTTTATAAGAATAATTTACATTCAAGCCAAAAAGAGAAAAAATACTAAGTTTTTGATAGTTTTTTTATAGTTTTCTTAATACCCAATGGGTACCCGGAACCTGACGAGTACCCGGTATTTTTAACGAGTCCGGTTCTGGGTCCACAAATTTTGGAACCGGACCCGATTTTTATAAGTAGGGTATGGGTCCAGTGATACTCGGGAGGACCTGGACCCATTGACAGATCTAGATAGGAGATACACTCATAATTTTCTGTGTATAATTTGGAAGTTGTGTGAGGCTGCAAAGGGTATGATTACATCTGAGGCATGCACAAGCATGCTTTGAGTGTGTAGACTGCATGTAAACGCGTGAAAATCAACATAAGACAAATAAAATAAAATAATTCCCTGGAATAAAATAAGAATATTTTATGGTTATTGTGGCGAGATTTTTGGTGTTGGTGTCTATATATAAATAAGTTGGGTTTAAGTCACATAAGGGAGGCAGAGAGTTTGGAGAGTTATTAGAGTAAGCAGAGAAGAGATTCACTAGTGGAAAATGCAAAAAAAAAAAAGTCTGCCAGAAAAATACTTAAAACCTTTAAAAAGGACTGCTTCTGGGAGCCCTAAGATTGTAGTCTTATTTCTAAAAATGTCTGCTTTTGAGATTCTTTGATTGTTTCAATTACAACTTCCTTGAACATCCCATAAATTGCAGCTGGTGGAAGCAGACGTTTCATTAATTTATAATACAAAAAAAAATGGTTCAACTGAATCTTTAGCTGAAATAAAATATGATTGAAACAAAACAAGAAAATGAAATTGAATTAAACTTATATTGTACAACCCCAACAAACTACAATTACTTAAGTTCTAAATCCAAGAAAATTCACTAAACACGTCGATTTCATTTTACAATGACAAACTACCATCAATTCCAATCTGAAATAATTTACGAAACATACAGAAATCTAAAAAGAAATCAATGTACAAAAATTACCAAGGAAACATGAGTGAAGTTTCGCATAACCAGAATGCTTCTGTCAGGTAGTGTCTTTGAAGAAGAGGAATCTGCAACACTTAAAATAGGAAGTTGCTGCACTTGGTTTTGAGTCAGAAACTGATAGGTCAAAGAGCTTGCTATTGCATTTTAAGATCCCTGAAAGCACAAAGCAAGTCATAAATCCAGTGAAGATTAACAAAGAGATAGCTATATGCAAATAGACAACTAGATATGAACTATGATGTAACCAGGATTTGTAGTGACTATTGCAATGACTGCAAAATAGTGGTTATCTCAACGGCTACAACTATTATAGTGACTCCAAATAGTTTATTATCTCAGCAAGCATCAAGATTTTTCAGATAAAAATAAAAAACCCTTTATTCCCAACCTAGTTGAGGTAGTCGCCACATGTTGTTAGAGCACTACTCGGTCGAACTCGCAAGCGTTGCTATCTAAATCTTGTTTGTCAATGTTAGTGATCAAAACTATAAGTCTTGATTTCTAGTCTACTTTTAATGTCTCGGACTAGGATAGATTGTGTAGTTGAGCATTAGACTTAACGTCGTTCATCAATTGAAGACGGAGAACTACTAAGGAGAGCTTGTGGAACTTCATCAACAAAAGGTATATGGAGACTAAAACTCATCTAGCACTCAGAAAGTCTATTTCTACTCTATATCCTATATTGAGACAAAATTCGTATTACTATAGTTTTCGATTATGCACATTTGAGATTTCGAGCTGAGTTTAACTCGCTTACATATTTTTCGAAATATGTGTCGGTAAGATTTCGCTTCAACCAAGTTCATCTTATATTCTTGACGAAAGTCAAAAGATGATCATGTGAAAATCGCCGAGTAACATCTTACATGGTTTGTGTGATACAATCATTTGATGTAGACTTAGAATGTTTCGTTATGATTATTTCAATAACTTGAAAATTGCTTTGATGTTAATAGTGTGTGAAAACGGCTATTGTCATCCTCTAAGAAAGTTTCAATGATTGAAATAAGAGTTTAGAACACTTAACCAACATTGGATTATAAACATGTTATGCACTCTTGCATATGTGTGATCCATATCCGGGAACCATAATATGCATACCCGTATGCGTACCTGTTGGTTTGAGAAGTTCGGGAACCTAAGTGCGCGTACCCGTATGCATACTGGCATAAGGTTTGTGACCGGAAATTTTTGCTGGGTTCGGAGGTATGCGTACCCGTTCGCATACTGGCGAAAACCAAACTTGGTCCGGCTATTTCAAGTATGCGTACCCGTTTTCATACTTGAATGGTTAAAGTTCTAAATTCGGTTGAGACATGAACAAATACATTTATATAATAAGGAATACATTCTTTGCAAACTGTGGCTATAATGTTCTTGAATTGATTCGAGTGAATCAAACCAATTTTGCTTCACTTGTGTTCTTGTATACTTCTATGAGAATATTGCAATTGAACAACTCTTTAACTAGTTTCATTTGAGTCATTTGAACTAGTTATGGTTAAGATGAATAAGGTTGATATCATGGCTGGTTCTGAAGGGTAGAAGGGTGTGCTCCCGCACAAGGCGTACAAGTTGGTTAAGGCGTACAATTTGGTTGAGTTACACTTGGAATTTTTATGCAGTATTGGGCCAACTGATTCATTAATTTTTTTTTTGGTTGGAATTGAACTAAAAAAACCCATTTTAGATGAATAAACTTCTCTTAAAATTAACAAAAATCCTAGAAGGAAAGCAGGGATCTCGAATAAAATTGAAGCCGCAGAGAAGAGAAAATTCAGTTGTTAGGCGCTTCCCTTCGTTAACAAATTAACAGGTTAGATCTTCAATTTTATTTGTGGTATACGTTTATTTGATTTTGAGTGTATTCGGTAGGTACTTATTTATTCCTTGTTTAAGCTTTTTTCTTCCTTTAATGAAGGTATGTTCAGAACTAAAGTTAAAGAGTATTTGGTAGATGGCTATCTACTTTAGTCTGTTTTTGGATGTAGTTTAGTCCTCGAATTTTATTTATTTTTAAATCTGTTAATCAACGTAGTTTAGTCCTCAAGTTTTGTTTTCACTTCCGATGGAAAATTTCCAACTTCCTAATAATTTTTACCATACGTTCTTCTTAAGTTATGAGGCATAAATTTCTTCGTTTTAATGCTATGAAGAAAAAATTGGATAAAAAGGAGTTCTGATCTCTTTCTCACAAGGTCATTGAAACTTCAGAGATGGCCCTGGTTGATATGAGAGTCTTCATATAGCTAACCTTGGTTAAAAAGTGTTGAGCTAACACGGTGTACACGGTTAGGTACGGTTACAATAAACCTAAATGAGGGTACATTTCATTTGTGTATAACAAGCTAAGTTCGACCTAACGGTTGAAAAATATTAGCTTGTGAATAATCAGGTTTTCATCTAACGGTGAATATTGAATGCTTTTTTACCAAGGTAACTTAGATTGCAAACCATGATTTGAAAACTATATAAAGGAGAACTCTAGCAACTGGCAAAACTAATCCCCACACCTCCTGTGTGATACTAGTTGCGACTAGAGTCGATTCTCCTTTAACCTTAGGTTTTCATGAAACCCTGTAGGTTAACGACTTAAAAGACTTCATTGGGATTATGAAGCAAGGCCCAACTATTTTATCTGTAGTTGTGTGTTCTGATCTTACTTTTACTATCATGATTGAGCATTATCTTTGCTAAGATTTTCTTGAGATTTATCTCCGATAAGTAAGATTAATAGTAGTCACAAACATCTTCGTCTCATCGTTTGTGATTCCACAATATCTTGTTTCGCTACCATACGATTAAGCTTATTGTGATGTGATTGATAATAATAGGTTGTTCTTCAGGAATATAAGTCCGGTTTAGCAATTGGTTCCTGTGCACCTTGATTTATAAAAAGACGGAACAAAACTCGTAGGTATTTTTATGGGAAAAAGATTTATCTATTCCAATAGACTTTTCTATGTGAGACAGATTTGTTTATCAAGTCTTCGAATTTGGGTCGTAGCAACTCTTGGTTGTGGGTGAGATTAGCTAAGGGAATCAAGTGCGTAGAATCCTGCTTGGGTTCAAAGATGTAAGGAGCGCAACTGTACCTTGATCAGTGTGAGATTGATTAGGGCTCAACTACATTCCAGTCCGAAGTTTATTGGTAGTAAGCTAGTGTCTATAGCGGCTTAATACAGTGTGGTTTTCAAAACTAGACTAGGTCCCGGGGGTTTTCTGCATTTGCGGTTTTCCTCGTTAACAAAATTCTGGTGTTTGTGTTATTTCCTTTCCACATTAATTTTTGTTATATAATTGAAATATCACAGGTTGTGCGTTGAATCGATCAATTGGTAAATCCAACCTTTGGTTGTTGATTGAAATTGATTGATCATTGAACATTGGTCTTTGGTACCGTTCAAGTTATTTCTCTTATATTCAATTAGGATCGCAAATTCCTATTTGTTGATTCCGGATTGAAGAGATATAATCTCTTTGATATACTTTTCTCTAGATTGATTCTGACTGTCTAGTTGATTCTCTTGAAAGTATATTGGAGTTTGTCTTTTCAGATTGCCAAACGAAATATTGGGTGTGGTTGTTGTACCCCCGCTTTTTCAATTGGTATCGGAGCAGGCAAACACATTTAAGACCTTATAAGTCTTTGTTTGTAGCGATCTGAGTATGGACGATTTTGTATCAAAAAACGCTTCACCCGAAATGGATAAACTCAACTTCGAGCGTGTTCTAGAAACCATCGATATGGTTGAGAATCCTAACTTAAATTCATCAATAATCTTTGTCTTGAAAAACATCGATTGAAAAGGAAAATTGATGGACTTCATTGCGAGATTTATATATAAAAAATCTGCGCTTCGAGAATATTTAGAAGAGGTTGTTGATCTCCAAAAGAAGTTGGATGAACAAATCCTGATCAACTCTGATCTTGTTGCAGAAATTGCAAAACTTAAGGATTTGAAATCTGTAAAATCACCTTCAATGGATTTGAGTAACTCCTCTAATTCTTCATTGAAGAATTGATGTATGTCAGGTGATAAGCGAGGTTCAGGCTTTGTGAAAACTAAAGGTGCTCAGAATTCTTCGAACAAGAATAAAGATGTTGGTGCATGCTTGTTTTGTGGTTCTCATGAACACTTTCAACATGTATGTCTGCCTTTTAGAAAAAGATTAAATGTTGCACGTAATCTTCACAAGAATGCTGTACAACTTTTGTCTACTCTTAAAAGACATTCAATACTAACAAGAAAGCCTCATATGGTTAGTAGTGCTAGCATATGAGCTTTTGCTCTAAAATCAACATCACCCTTTCAATGGTTTCTTGATAGTGGATATAGCAGGCACATGACTGGAGATCTCTCGTGGTTTGTCAATACAAGCGACTTTGATGGTGGTCCAGTAACATTCGGAGATGGGAGCTACTGCTACATAAGCAAGAAGGGGACGATCAAGTTACCTGGCGTTCCTGAAATTCATGATGTAGTATACGTTAAAGGTATGACCAAGGTAGTCAATATCGGTTGTACAGGCCGATATTACAGGTTTTTATCGGATATCGTAAAATACCTATACGATATCGAAAATATCGGCGATACAAAGACGAAATGATATTATCGGTTGTACAGGCCGGTACAGACCGATATATCGGTTTACTTGTACACCGATAATATCGGTTTCGTGAATAAATTTTTCATCAACATGCATCTAGTCTTTATAGAAAAATACAATGTCAATTGGAGAAGGTAAAAAGCCATAATATATTTATAATATAAAATCAATGACTATATGGTAAGATATAAGATGGAAACCGTATTTCGATTGCAAGGCAGAGAAATATAAAAGATAAATACGAAGGATAACAAAAAATATTTACTGGCATATTGGGACAACAATCACAACGTTGGCTAAAAGTTTCTCCAATGGCATGTGTGTGGAGATAAATGTCAAAATCCACTTAGGATACACATCCATTTTTAAAAATCATTCTCCAACCTTGATGTCTTAAACCAATGTATAGATGACTTTGGGTAGACATTGTCAAGGTGAATTTCTAGTTTTAGACATTCTCCTTGACATTGTCTACCATTCTAGTCAGCTTTTACTTAATTGAATTGACTTTAATATATTAACTAACTATTTTTAGCTCTAATAAAATCTTAATTATGGAAAATAAAATTTATACTAATTAAAAGAAGATGTTACATGCAATACTGTTGGAGATGGATTTTTTTTCTCTCCCTAATTTTAAGGAAAAATAGATTGAGGATGTATTATTTGTGTTGCCACATAGGAAACACACACAATGACCATTGGAGAAGCTCTAATAAACCACCCTGTATTTTGGAAATTTGAGATATGTGTATGATTCTTATTATTTTTTACTATGGTTTTATAATTATTTGAAATTATATATTAAATGATGTATCGCCTGTAAAAACAGATATTATCATTTGTATAGGTGTATAGGACCCGACCGATACGATACCGATACGCGATATTAATTACCTTGGGTATGACTGCTATCTTCTTTCTGTTAGTCAAATCTGTGACAAAGGCCTTAAGGTTGTCTTCAATGCTAATGGATGTAACATTGTAGACAATTCTGGAAAAGTGATTTTACAAGGATCACGTGGAAAAAATAACTGTTATCTGTTGGATACTCAGTTTAGTAATTGTTGCAATTTGACTAAGGTGGAATCTACACATCTTTGGCATGAGCGTTTTGGTCACATCAATTATCGACTCCTAACTAAGATCATTAACAAAGAACTTGTTAGAGGTGTCCCCAAAATCAATGCTAAGGTTGAAGGTGTATGTGGTGCCTGTCAAAATGGTAAACAAACGAAAGTTCCACATAAATCATCTCGAGACATTCTCACTAAAGCTCAACTTGATTTACTTCATATGGATCTCTTCGGCCCAATTCAATAACCTATGGTGGATGGAAAGAAGTATGCTTTGTTTATGGTAGATGATTACACCAGATTCACATGGGTGGCTTTTTTGGCTCACAAGAGTGAAACCCTCAGTGAATTCAATATTATTGTTAATAGAATCCAGAATGAACAGGGTCGCATACTAAAGAAAATTAGAAGCGATCATGACACGGAATTCAAGGACACCAAGGCGTTTGAATACTGTGATTCTCTAGGGACTATTCAACAATACTCTCCACCTATTACTCCACAAGCTAATGGAGTTGCAGAAGGAAGAATAAGAACATTCAGGAAATGGCTCGGGTAATGCTCCATAACAAAAACTTACCGTTAAGCTTTTGGGGAGAAGCTGTTTTTACGGCTTGCTACTTGATCAATCGTGTTTACTTATGGTCAAAGACCTTAAACAGTCCCTATAAGTTGTGGTACGGTAGGAAACCCAACTGACACTATCTCAGAGTGTTCGACAGTAAGTGCTACATTCTTAAGGACCGTGAACAAAAAGGGAATTTTGACTCAAAAAGCGAAGAAAGGTATTTTTCTTGGCTATGCATTTGACAGTCGTGGTTTCTGAGTCTTTAATCTCAGAACCCAATTCATGATGGAATCTGCAAATGTTATCATTGACGATCTAAGTAATTTTCGCCATGATGACATTCCTGCTGAATTGCCTCCAACTGAGACAATTGAGAAAGTCAAAGAAATTCAAGAATCAGTAGAAGTTATTCCAACTGTTACTGATCCTGATGTTTCTAGTGATGAGGAGAAAATCCCTGGTCAGACTATTCTGGTTGAATAATAACGTGCCCCTCCAAGGCATCTTTGGGTTCAAAGGAATCATGATACTAACAATATTATTGGAGGAAGAGATTCTACAGCTAAGACGAGAGGACAACTTCAAAATATTTGCAATTTTGGTTGTTATCTATCGCAAGTAGAGCCAAGAAATATTGATGAAGCTCTTAGCGATCCCTTTTGGGTGAATGCAATGCATGAAGAGTTAAATCAATTCCAAATACAAGATGTATGGAAACTCGTACCTTGTTCCCCCAATATCAGTATTGTTGGTACTAAATGGATATTCAAGAACAAGTCCGATGAATTTGGCCCCATTGTCAGAAACAAAGATAGACTTGTCGCTTAGGGATATTCACAGATTGAAGGAATTGAATTTGACGAAACCTTTGCTCCTGTGGCACGCCTTGAGTCCATTCGGTTATTATTAGCTTATGCTTGTTTTCTTAAGGTTAAGCTGTTTCAAATGGACATTAAATCCGCTTTCCTAAATGGAAATTTAAATGAAGTGGTCTATGTCGCTCAACCTAAGGGATTTGAAAACCCTGATTTCCCAGATCATGTCCTTAAGCTTAATAAGGCATTATATGGGTTAAAACAAGCACCGCGTGCCTGGTTCGAAAAACTGACTACTTCCCTCCTTAGGAAAGGTTTTTCGAGAGGTGGAGCTGATAAAACATTGTTTACCAAATGGAGTGGAAAAGAATTTGTTACCGCTCAAGTCTATGTAGATGATATCATCTATGGATCAACATCTGAGAAACTTGCAAAATATTTCCAAGTCTCTCTTGGCAAGGAGTTTGAAATGAGCAATGTTGGTGAATTAAAATTCTTTTTTGGGTTTACAAATTCAACAACACAAGGATGAAATTTACTTATCTCAAGAAAAATATGCAAGAGATCTTGTCACAAGATTTGGTCTTGATAAGTGAACTCCAAAACTGACTCCTATGCCTACAACTGGTAAACTACATCGAGATGAGAAAGGTGTAAATGTGGACAAAAACTCTATCGATCTATCCTTGGAAGCTTTTTATATCTTACAGCCATTAGACCTGATATTGATTTTAGTGTTGGTTTCCATGCTAGGTTTCAGGAAAATTCAAAGGAATCTCATCTTACAGCTGCAAAAAGGATCATACGATACATCAATCACACTGTCGGGTATTGTCTATCGTACACCTTTGATACTAACACTGATCTCTCTGCCTATTCATATGCTGATTGGGAAGGATGTGTGGAAGACAGAAAAAGTACCTCATGGGGTTTCTACTATGTAGGATTGAATCTTGTGGCTTGGCATAGTAAAAAAAATAAATCACAATCCCTGTCTACATGTGAAGCAGAATATATTGCTGCAGGCTCATGTTGTACTCAACTTCTCTGGATGAAACAAATGCTTGCTGATTATGGAATTG
The DNA here is from genome assembly GCA_023531105.1 of Papaver atlanticum. Classification (NCBI taxonomy): domain Eukaryota; kingdom Viridiplantae; phylum Streptophyta; class Magnoliopsida; order Ranunculales; family Papaveraceae; genus Papaver; species Papaver atlanticum. The sequence continues at coordinate 67,917 of JAJJMB010011127.1, forward strand.
ATACTAGAATAATGAAGATCTTTTGTGACAACTCCAGCGTGATTCGAATTACTGAGAATCCCGTTGAGCACTCAAGAACCAAGCACATTGATATAAGGTACCATTTTATTCGAGATCTCTATGAAAATGGTATCATAAATATGGAATTTGTGTCATCCGAACAACAATTGGCTGATCTTCTCACCAAACCATTAGATACTGCTACATTTCAACACTTACGGCAGTCTATTGGTGTTGTTTTAGTTCATTAGTCTTTTCCAAATTCTTGCCCCTGCACTTATCTCGATCTGTTGGGCAATTGAGTTTGGAATTCCAGTTTAAGTATCACTTCAATTCTGCATTTGTTTCAGTAGTTGAACTTCTGTTAAGTATCTTAGTGTTTTTTAAATAAATCCTTCATTTCTTGTAAAAGTAAGGTCGCTCTTGTTTTTCTTTCGGTAATGACATTTTATGGGGGAGAGTTCTTAATTGAACTTGTGCTTAATTACCAAATCTTTGTGGGGAGTGCAGCTGTGGAATATTGTAGGGGTTATCTTGTATCTTTATAAACTCCTTGATGAATGCATTTAGTGTCGGCTATTTGATGGCATCTAAACAAGTTGGTATGTTGTTCTCTTTTGGTCATGAAGTATCTCTATAAAAATTTCAAAAGTATCCCACTAGTTCGTACCTTTGCCAATTTATATTGACAAAAAGGGGTAGAATTAATGTGTAGTTCAAACTACAAATACATATGGTTTACGGATTATTATGTAAGGGGGAGTGGTTTTCATATTGAGATGAAGTATTGACTAAGGGGGACTGATACATATCACCATAGTATTGTTGTCAAAGTTGTGATGCAATTGGACTTTGATGTTGTATAATGATACTATGACACTGTATAACAATGATTGAGAGCAATTGTTTTCATATTGTTATAGCTACGGATCTTCAACAACGATGATGCTGAGTGGAACACATTTGGAATCATTGGAGTACTTGGAAGTGGCGAAGATTTCGAGTAATGTTGAAGAACCAAGGAGATCAAGCATTTGGATGAGAAGCTACAAAGTTTATTTATTTTGTAATCCATATGTATTGATAGTTTTGTCACTAAAATTGACAAATGGGGAGATTGTTAGAGCACTTCTCGGTCGAACTCGCAAGCGTTGCTATCTCAAGCTTGTTTGTAAATGTTAGTGATCAAAACTATAAGTATTGATTTCTAGTATACTTATAATGTCTCGGACTAGGATAGATTGTGTAGTTGAGCATTAGACTTCACGACGTTCATCAATTGAAGACGGAGAACTACTAAGGAGAGCTTGTGGAACTTCATCAACAAAAGGTATGTGGAGACTAAAACTCATCTAGCACTCAGAAAGTCTATTTCTACTCTATCTCCTATATTGAAACAAAAGTCGTATTACTATAGTTTTCGATTATGCACATTTGAGATTTCAAGCTGAGTTTAACTCGCATACATATTTCTCGAAATATGTGTCGGCAAGATTTCGCTTCAACCAAGTTCATCTTATATTCTTGACGAAAGTCAAAAGATGATCATGTGAAAATCGCCGAGTAACATTTACATGGCTTGTGTGATACAATCATTTGATGTAGACTTGGAATGTTTCGTTATGATTATTTCAATAACTTGAAAATTGCTTTGATGCTAATAGTATGTGAAAATGGCTATTGTCATCCTCTAAGAAAGTTTCAATGATTGAAATAAGAGTTTAGAACACTTAACCAACATTGGATTATAAACATGTTATGCACTCTTGCATATGTGTGATCCATGTCCGGGAACCATAGTATGCATACCCGTATGCGTACCTGTTGGTTTGAGAAGTTCGGGAACCTAAGTGCACGTACCCGTACGCATACTGGCATAAGGTTTGTGACCAGAAATTTATGCTGGGTTCGGAGGTATGCATACCCGTTCGCATACTGGCGAAAACCAAACTTGGTCCGGCTATTTAAAGTATGCGTACCCGTTTGCATACTTGAATGGTTAAAGTTCTAAAATCGGTTGAGACATGAACAAATACATTTATATAATAAGGAATACATTCTTTGCAAACCATGGCTATAATGTTCATGAATTGATTCGAGTGAATCAAACCAATTTTGCTTTAATTGTGTTCTTGTATACTTCTATGAAAATATTGCAATTGAACAACTCTTTAACTAGTTTCATTTGAGTCATTTGAACTAGTTATGTTTAAGATGATTAAGATTTATATTAGAGTGTTAATATAGCTAACCTCGGTTAACTACTGTTAAGCCAACATGGTGTACACGTTTAGGTACAGTTACATAAACCTAAATGAGGGTACATTTCATTTGTGTATAACAAGCTAAGTTCGATCTAACGGTTGAAAGATATTAGCTTGTATCTAATCAGGTTTTCATCTAACGGTGAATATTGAATGATTTGTTACCAAGGTAACTTAGATTGCAAACCCCTATTTGAAAACTATATAAAGGAGAACTCTAGCAACTGAGAAAACTAATCCCCACACCTCTTGTGTGATACTAGTTGCGACTAGAGTCGATTCTCCTTTAACTTTAGGTTTTTCACAAAACCCTGTAGGTTAACGACTTAAAGACTTCATTGGGATTATGAAGCAAGACCCAACTATTTTATCTGTAGTTACGTGTTCTGATCTTACTTTTACTATCGTGATTGAGCATTATCTTTGCTAAGATTTGCTTTAGATTTATCTCCGATAGATAAGATTAAAAGTAGTCACAAACATCTTCGTCTCATCGTTTGTGATTCCACAATATATTGTTTCGCTACCATACGATTAAGATTATTGTGAGGTGATTGATAATACTAGGCTATTCTTCGGGAATATAAGTCCGGTTTATCAATTGGTTCCTGTGCACCTTGATTTATCAAAAGACGGAACAAAACTCGTAGGTATTTCTGTGGGAGACAGATTTATCTATTCCAATCGACTTTTCTGTGTGAAACAGATTTGTTTATCAAGTCTTCGACTTTGGGTCGTAGCAACTCTTGGTTGTGGGTGAGATCAGCTAAGGGAATCAAGTGCGTAGAATCCTGCTGGGGTTCAGAGACGTAAGGAGCGCAACTGTACCTTGATCAGTGTGAGATTGATTAGGGCTCAACTACATTCCAGTCTGAAGTTAATTGGTAGTAGCCTAATGTCTGTAGCGGCTTAATACAGTGTGGTGTTCAAAGCTAGACTAAGTCCCGAGTTTTTTTTTGCATTTGCGGTTTTCTATGTTAACAAAATTCTGGTGTTTGTGTTATTTCCTTTCCACATTAATTTTTGTTATATAATTGAAATATCACAGGTTGTGCATTGAATCGATCAATTGTTAAATCCAACCTTTGGTTGTTGATTGAAATTGATTGATCATTGAACATTGGTCTTTGGTACCGTTCAAGTTATTTCTCTTATATTCAATCAGGCTTGCAAATTCCTATTTGCTGATTGCGGATTTAATTGAGAAATAGAGATATAAACTCTTTGATATACTTTTCTCTAGATTGAGTCTGACTGTCTAGAATATTCTCTTTAAAGTATATTTGAGTTTGTCTATTCATATTGCCTAACGAAATATTGGGTGTAGTTGTTGTACCCCCGCTTTTTCACATGTCACAACAACAAACAAAATAAAAATTTGAAATGATGACTGACAAGAGCCATTACATTTCATAAGTCAGTGGTGATTGAGAGTGGAACGAGAAAGAGAGCCATCCTACGAAGAAAAGAAGACAACCTATAAGAGTCAAATACCATGAGAAAAAGATGTAAAATAACTATGGCAGACAAGCAGGAGCACAAACTGAGAAAAAGTACAGTTGTTTGCCTAAAGAGTTATCCTACATTGTTAACGCTTAACTTAATGAATAAAATTAATAATATGAAACGTAACCCCAACTGAGATGTAACAGAGTAATGATGTTATCATATAATGTGGTTCAAATTACAGAGGCACGTAAAATACATTAGTTAAGGTCCAAAATCAGAGTTACTACTGCAATAATAAGACCATGGCACTAGGGAAGCGTATAGTTGTACCTTGGATGGATGTATACCAACGAACAAAATGTCAGGTTTGTTAGTCTTGTGAACGGGATGGCTTGAAAGATGGGTATACCTTTCAAGGGAATCGACAACAAAGATTACCTTGGCGACAGATTTGAAACTGTTAGGACAAGAACAAAACAAATACCCAAGTGCATCTCGTTACTGTATCTCATTTCATAGTCAGATTCACATCCAAATTGTATGATTCCGCTAGAACCTACAGTGTATCAAATAGAGTACACAATAGTAAATGCAACTGGTAACACTTAAGAGCCACACCGAATCATGCCAAACATGAGTTTCAGAAAGCTACTCAACTAAAAACCAAACCGTGGGCGCATGTACTATGAGTACACAAGTATGACTAATTGTTCTAACTAGTAACTACTAAAGTACATAATTTCATTTAAAATACAAGCTGCGGTACTTGCTTGGTTGAGGACTATAAAAATCATGTATAGGTATACCAAAACCAGAAAAAAATTTCCTTGTCTTTGAGGCTTATCGTGAGAAACTCTGCTAAACCTCTTATCATTTGAACAACTGAAATATCTAAATAACTCAATGACAGTTACAACTTGAAGAAAATATCACCAAAAGATTATAGTGCAGAAAAGAATTAGTGAGGTTGTGCGTTTTCCGTGTATTAATCAAGAGAACAGTCAAAACATATCACACGATGAAAACTTGGAAACGAGTGGAATTTGTGTCCACTTACAGGAGATCGAACAACATGGTCCACTAGAAGTTGAAGTCCTGTATAGTACATAACTGCAAGTAATGATTTAGCATTGGATAACGTAATAGGTTCTTCGTTTCCAAGCACCACTTTCGGAAGTTTTTCAACCATCCTGTCACAAACTCTTACGTAGATCAGAGACAACCAGTGAAATAAATGACCAAACTAATCAAAGCATACCAACCTTTTAATGATCTCAACAATTTCTACTTCTATAAGTTATTTCTCACCCAACATAAGGGAACATTTAATAGAATCGTGTGCTGCTACAACAGACACTTCATCATAATAAGCATAAACCAGAACAAATAAGCATTCCTCCAATAAATTTAACATGAGAAGTATTATTCTCAAATTTTTGACAGTTAAAATGAGTTTTTCTCTCAAGAGACATATCTCATGACTTGACAATTACTACAAGTTTCAAAGTCCTTCAAATAAAAGGATGGTTCTAGAGTCGAAAACCTTTTAAATTTGGGAGAAGTTGGTGAGATTGAGTAGGTAAAACCATTCATGTCCTAAATATTTTATCCCAAAAGTTCAGATACATTTATTATACAATTTTTGCTCACCAAAAGCATGAACCAGCTCGTCTTCGGAGAGAAACTACACTTTAATAATAGTCCACTAATAGCAGATACAAGTCATTGTCTAACTTTTCCTGAAGGATGCACACAAAGATGCAAAAAATACAAGGACATGTTTATGTATCCCAAATTATGACATTACATATGTAAGCTTGAACAAAGAACTAAAGCTTGAATTAACATGGGCATAATGAGTTACCAATGAAGAGCCTTACATGACAAAAAGTTGCCAATCCCACTAGTGAAAAATTTATCCCAATACAAACCCTGGATACAGAACAATCTAAAATTCTTCATCAAACACATTTGACAAAACAAATTAAGCTTTAGCAATGCCAGAATAAATTCAATCAACATTTGAACCCTAAATCAGCAATACACACGATCAAAAATCTAAAAATTTCAATTTTCTGTATTCCAATCAAACAAAAACATAAAACCCATATTCTAAAACTTCATATAAACATAAAAACCACAAAAAATATTCAATCAATAGTCTGTATAAACCCTTGTGAACTTCCGAACCGTAAATATCAAACCAAAGCCAAAACCAAATTAGACCAATACCGACAAATCAATCGAAAAAAACACAAAAAAATTCTAAGAAAACACTGTTAACTTGAGCAATACATGAGAATCATGAAATTGATACCAATCTATGATGGGGTTAATGTTAGAGCACTGTTTGGTCGAACTCGCAAGCGTTGTTATCTCAAGCTTGTTTGTCAAGTTTAGTTTCCAAAACTATAAGTGTTGATTTCTAGTCTACTTATAGCTAAGTCTCAGACTAGGATAGAAAGTGTAGTTAAGCTCTAGATTCCACGGCGTTCATCATACAAAGACGAAGAACTACTCAAGGATATGGTGGAACTTCATCGACTAAAAGGTATGTGGAGACTTGAACTTATCTATCACTCAAAAGTCTATCTACTCTATCTCCTATCTTGAGATAAAAGTTGTATTGCTATATAGACTTCGATTATACACATTTGCTATTTTGAACCGAGTTTATCTCACTTATCTATTTCTCGAAATTTGTGTTGGTAAGCTTTCGCTTTGGCCAAGTTCATCTTTACAAGTGACGAAAGTCATGTTGATTATTTCAATATCTTGAAAATCGCTTTGATGAAAAATAGTGTGTGAATAACCTCTATTTAACATCCTCTAAGAATGTTTCAATGATTGAAATGAGAGTTTAGAATATATAACCTTGAATGGATATAAACATTGTATGTGAACTCATACTTGTGTAAGTCCAAAATCCTTGAACCAAAGTATGCGTACTTTGCTGCTCAGGATAACCGGAACTAAAGTCCGCATACCTGTACGCGTACTGCCGAAAGTTCACGTCCCGTGAATTTCTGCTAGAGTTTGTGAACTGAAAACAAACTCAATCCGGGTACTTAAGTAAGCGGACCGGTATGCGTACTTGAGTAGGTTATTTTCTAAAAACGGTTTATTCGTGAACGTAAACTTATATAAACTAAGAAATGCATATTTGCAAACCGTGGCTATAAAGTTCATGAATCGATTCGAGTGAATCAAAATTGTTTTTGCTTCGATTGTGTCTTGTATAATTCTATGAGATCTAAGCAATTGAACAACTCTCTAACTAGTTCTGTTGAGTCATTTGAACTATTTATGGTGAAGATGAATATGGTTGATATGAAAGTGCTCATATGGCTAACCATTGGTTAACTACTGTTGAACCAACTAGGTGTACACGTTTAGGTACGGTTACACAAACCTAAATAGACTGCATTTCATTTGTGTATAACAAGATAAGTTCGATCTAAAGGTTAAAAGATATTAGCTTGAATCTAATCAGGTTTTCATCTAACGGTGAATATTGAATGCTTTGTTACCAAGGTAACTTAGATTGCCAACCCTGATTTGGAGACTATATAAAGGAGAACTCTAGCAACTGGTAAACCTAATACCCACACCTCCTGTGTGATACTAGTTGTATAAGCTAGAGTCGATTCTCCTTTAACCATAGGTTTCTACCGAGACCCTGTAGTTTAACGAATTAAAGACTTCATTGGGATTGTCCTTAGGTTTCTACCGAGACCCTGTAGGTTAACGACTTAAAGACTTCATTGGGATTGTGAAGCTAGACCAAACTATTTTCTCTGTAGTTGTGTGATCTGATCTTGTTGTTACTATCGTGATTGAGTGTAATCGTAAGATTGGCTTAAGATTAATTTTTCCGATAGGCAAGATAGAAAAGTAGTCACAAACATCTTCGTCTCATCGTTTGTGATTCCACAATATCTTGTTTCGCTAGTTGATTAAGATTATTGTTAGGTGATTGATAATTCTATGCTGTTCTTCGGGAATATAAGTCCGGGTTATCAATTGGTTCCTGTTCACCTTGATTTATCAAAAGACGGAACAAAACTCGTAGGTATTTCTGTGGGAGAAAGATTTATCTATTCCTATAGACTTTTCTGTGTGATACAGATTTGTTATTAAAGTCTTCGATCTTGGGTCGTAACAACTCTTAGTTGTGGGTGAGATCAGCTAAGGGAATTAAGTGCATAGTATCCTGCTGGGATCCGAGACGTAAGGAGCGCAACTGTATCTTGGATCAGTGTGAGATTGATTGGGGTTCAACTACAGTCCAGACTGAAGTTAGTTTGTAGTAGGTTAGTGTCTGTAGCGGCTTAATACAGTGTGTGTTCAATCTGGACTAGGTCCCAGGGGTTTTCTGCATTTGCGGTTTCCTAGTTAACAAAACTTATGGTGTCTGTGTTATTTCTTTTCCGCATTATATTTTGTTATATAATTGAAATATCACAGGTTGTGCGTTGAATCAATCAATTGGTAAATCAAAACATTTGGTTGTTGATTGAAATTGATTGATACTTGAACATTGGTCTTTGGTACCGTTCAAGTTAATTTCTCTTATATTCAATTAGACTCGCAGATTTCTATTTGCTTGAGTAAGTATTTAATCGAGAAATTGAGATATAACTCTTTGATATACTTTTTATTAAGATTGAGTCTGACTGTCTAGTTGATTCTCTTAAAAGTATATTGGAGTTAGTCCATACAGATTGCTAAGCGAATTATTGGGTAAGGTTGTTGTACCCCCACTTTTTCAGTTAAATCCTTCTTTGCGAAGCTGCAGATGATTTCTTCAACCTAATAGACTCAAAAAACAAACAAAAAACCATCAGTTAGGGTTAAAGCTCAAAAATAGAATTATGGAGTTATTATGTTCAGAATCAGATTTAGGGGTTTTGTTTCTTACTCTATTAGAAGAGATCTTCAACCTACTAGAGGAGTTATCTTGTAGGGAAAAGTAGAAAAGGGAACACCTTACTGCAAAAACGAGAGAAGATTAGAGAAATTAAAATCGTTAATAATAAAGTCTATCAAATTTATGAAACAACAACAAAATTGATATTACCTTGATGATTTCGGGAGAAAATCAAGTAGATCTTGGGTTACAATATTTTCTTTGGATTTCTGCTGATACATTGGTTAGGGTTATTAATTTCTGCTGAAAAATTGGGTTGTTTGGGTTGCTTTTGATCTAGGCTCACGATTCATCTTGCTGAGAACATAAGTTGGATTCATGATTTCATGGCATGAATCCAATGAAATAAGAGAACTAGAAGAGACCGAGTTGGAGAGAGATAGAAGACTGTTTGGGTGGAGAGGCGGAGATAGAAAATGAACGAAGAGAGATATCTGGGACCATGTAAAGGCAGATCTTTTTTTATTAATAAAATACCCTTCAGTATTACGACTTCCAGGAGTGCTCGATTTAGTTTTCCATGTTAAACGTCTTCCTTCGGAAGCCCAGTCCATTAAGAAAACCTTTGGAAGTCGTTTTTATAAAACCTAAACAAACTTAAACAAAACCTCATTTTCCACTAGTGATTTGAGGGTTACAGAAAAGTGTTCTGTTGTTGCAGAAAACTGAAGAACACGAAGAACAATAGCTGCTCAGAACTGTCGTTTATTTCTGAGCAGTTGTAACAGTTATCTTGCAACGGTTATATTCAAACAGTGATATTTTCTTTGTAGGGGAATCTGCAACGCCTATACAATGTTGTAAATTCCCGATTTCTTACCATTTTCTCTCTTTTTCATCTCTTATAAACAGTTTTGAGCCATTATTCAGTATTTTGAGATGTGGTTTACCATGATGAGACAATTTTCACTTAACCAAGGCAATGGACGGACGACTTACATATTATTGATGGGTAATAAATTTTTTATAATTATTCTATTTACTCTAGTTTTATTTTTAATCCACTTAATCACTGCTTCCTGTAGAGTTTTAATTCGAACACATGATTTTATTAATTATTTGTCATTCAGTTTGATAGTTATGCTTTGTTAAATCATTTGATTACCTATGCTTAATGCTTACATGTAAAATATGAAAATAAGTCTGATTATTAGTGAGTTGAGATGAAAGAGGACTTAAAAATAACTAAATTTTTAGAAATCCTGAAAAATCAATTAAATCATGAGTAGTAGTGGAATCCAGAGTCTTGGTTGTTTTTAAGACCATAGATAACACTTTCAATTTTATTGTCTTTATTTTAGTATTAAATATTAAATCTAGAATCAAATCTTCACAAGTCTTTATTTTATCAGTGCCGAGGGTGGGGGGATTTTTCTTTCTTTTTTTACCTAGTTATCTGGGCTTATAGGTGGTAAACTTCTTCACCTTCTTGATAAGGCCCCAACGAGTTGCAGAAATCACTGTAATACAATTGTAAAATCGTTGGATAAGTTCGAAACTCGTCAATGTCGAAGGTGGGAGGGTTTTTCGTACTTTCTCTACCAAGTTACCATGCCTTGTAATCGATTTCTTATTATAAAAAAAGGTTTAAACTTTAATATAACCTTTGGCCTTTAGGTCTTTTCCGAACTAAATAAAAATAAAAATAAACCTCATCCGGCCTAACCTTCAAATTGTGCATTAGCTGAAGAGGGAATATCGCAACCATTATGTTGTTTAGGGGTGAGCATGGTACAGATTGGTCCAGTCATCTACATCCAATCCACTGTATGTCGGATTTCAATTTGGACATTCGCATCCGATCCAACATCCGATGGGTTGGTTACAAATGACCCAATGAAAATTTTTTCTATAATTAATATTTTTTTCTATAATTTTTTTTATATAATTCATTCAGGTATGTGGACTGTGGACTACCTTCTTCTTATTGTGTCGATGATACCCCCCCCCCCCCTTCCATGCACTCCCTGACAGTTACTTACTTTGATGCAATTAAGAAGAAAATCCCCGACAAATTTTCTATGTCTGTAAGAGATTCCATTTTGTGGCAGTGTAATAGAGTTAAGCATGCACAAGATTATTTATTAGTTGTACCTATTAGTGGGCTTAATCAATGTATCGGGCCGAGATAGTTCAGAGGTGTTTTTTGCTACCGCCTGGGTATCCCATTGTTTGTTGAGAATAGTTTATGTTCAAGTTGCAACATCCCTATGGATATTTTTGGAGATCACACGCTTCATTGTGCTAAGGATGTTGGACCTAAGTTTCGACATGACTTTGTTCGTGATGTAATCGCTGACATTTGTTATAAGGCTGGTGTACCTGCGCGTAAGGAAGTTTCCCTCGGGTTTCTGTCGGATGATGGCAAAGATTTACGGCCTGCTGATATCTTTGTTCCTAACTGGGAAAATGGTCAAGATGTTTGCATGGATGTTACAGGGGTTTCTCCTTTCACAAGTGAAGGTACTCGCACTTTTGTTCCAGGCAAAGCTATTTCTTGTGCGGTTTCGCGAAAACGCACTAAATACTTGGACAAGTGTGTATCTCATGGCTATGGTTTGGGTGTTTTAGCTTTCTCTACTTTAGGGGAACTTGGGGATGATACTTTATGTTTTTTCAAGCGTCTGAAAAATTGTTTAGTTAGCAAGGACGTTAGTAGTGGTTTTGATAGTTTTATTTTTCATAGATTAGGTATTGTTATTCAAAAAGGTGTTGGTGCCCAGCTTGTTGCTAGGTTACCCACCAAAAGTTTGTAGTTTTCTTTTCATATAAACAAGAGATTAATAAAAAATAAAAAAATGATTTAAAATTTCATTATCATTACCATGATTTCTAATATTCACTCGATAAAAACAACATTTACTAATATTTCCTTTACTCGCTCATCAAATAATAGTAAAGAAACTCACCTCCCTTTAAATACTAGCAAGGAAACTCATAATCTTATTTTATAATAACATTTCTAATTCATCTAGTATACTATTGTGGTGAAATTTATATACTAGTACATCAACTAAGATAATGTCAATATTCCTGAACAAAATAGGCGTACCGAAAAAGAAACACATTAACTCCGTCGATGAGGATTTCGACAGATTTTGGACTCTGTACCCTATCCAATCCATTAGTCTACGAGCTTGACACCCACCTGTAAAGAAACAGATGGGCCGTTCGAACCTGCGGGTTCAATTCCAAATGCTCATCCCTAAATTGTTGTTTCAATCCCTTGCGTCACATACACTAATCCATATGCGATATTTTTTGAGGAGAATTGGTTTAATTAATGCTGCCAAGTGACAACATATATAACAAACCAAATTTACAATTTATACTAGGGTCGACCTGCCAACCACTTGACCCATCAAGCCACTAAAATTGATCCATCTATATATATTAGAATTAGAGTTGGCTTAAGACAAGGCTAGCAATGCCTTGTGTCGGGTACAACAAGCTTAGAGATCCTTCAAAGTTTATAAATCATACGAGGAGTTTTAGCTGAATAAGATACATCTTTAAAAAAAATTATAAGAAAACTCATAAGGGAAAAGGTTATAGAATAATTTGTTTTTCAAACTCCTCCAAAAACACCACTCACATAAAATACTTTTCTGATATGACATGGTTTCTGTATGAGACGCACTATTCCGCATAAAAAATGTACTCATTCTTCTTTTTGAGCATTTTTTCTTTGGATTATTTAATTAGATGGCTCGCTTAGAACTATTCGTAAATTAAAACTCCATTTACAAGAAATAATCAAATCTTGAAGGGAAAAGAGGAAAGTGGCGAGAAGCTTATTTTGGATACTCAAGCTTTGATTTTGGGTTAGGTGATCCCATCATCGATTATGCCGGGAATACAGTTCCAAGATTTGATATATAAGTGGGCCAAAATAGTCTTTATTGATCGAAAAAGAGAATATAGTAAACAAGAAGAATTTACAAATCTACCAATGAGAGACAGAAAAAATAAAAATAAATTACATGAACAAATTGTTCTAGTAACTCATAACATATCTTGAAAAATTGACATGAGCTCTTCTCTCACCGGATGCAGCCCAAGAAAATACCAAAGTTTTTGCATCCAAACCTAAGTCATCATTTATTTTGAAGGTGTATTTGGCTTCAAATATGCAACTGTTACGCTCTCTCCACAGAGTCTAAATAATCTCAGCTGGCATTAAAATCTAAAGGTAGTTTTCATTGCTCGAGAAAGTGGTATTATGCCAATAGTAAGCTAGCATCTTCATGTTTCTTGGAGTATCCCAAGAGAAGCAATGATGTGGCAACAACATAGACCAGACTTTGAAGGCTACCTTGCAATGAAGAAAGAGATGTTCTCGTGTCTCCGAATTATTTCCTCAAAGTACACAGGAGTCGTGTAGCTAGACGCCTTTGCGCAGAAGAATATCATGTGTGTTTAACTTACCATGTATTGCACTCCAAACCAAGAGCTTGATCTTAGGTGGTATGGTTGTTTTCCGGATGAAATAATGTGGTAAGTTATCAAGTCCAGCTGATTCAACTAGCTTAGAATATAATGATTTGACATAGAAAATACTTGAATAGTGCATCGTCCATCTTCTAGTATCAGGTAACCCATCTAAAATTGGAGGATCTCCAAAAAGAGATATAAGAGTGGAAATCTCATTTATTTCCAAACTAGTTAAGACTCTTTTAAAGTCAAACTTCCAGTTTCCATCTAGGGTGATCATGTCAGCAATCTTGATATTCTTGTTTCTAGATAGCTTATAGAGATTAGGAAATACCCAAGCCAAAGTATTGCAGCCACCCAATTGATCGTTCTAGAATGACATGTTATTTCCCGAATAAACAAAAAGAGTTAGAATGTTCACGTATCGAAATAGCAGCATCAGCAATAACACGCCAACAAAACACAGCATGAGATTGATTAATACTATCAGGGATCCAAGGCGAAAAGTCACAGCCATATCTGTCTTCAATGATTTGGTACTATAATTTATTCTTTTCAACACCGAATCTCCAACCCCATTTAGCTAGGATGGCTAAGTCATCTATCTGGAAACGCTAAAACGACCTTTTTCTTTAGTTGCACGAACTAAATCCCAATTAGCTAAATGTGAGATTTTGGTGTCCTCCTTGTATTTCCAAAGAAAGTTATGCATTTCCTTCTCAAGGATCTTGATGACAAAGATTGGATCCTTAAATAAAAAGTAATATGTCGGTAGAGAAGATAGTATGCACTTCAAAAGAACAAGCTTACCTCCCCTTGATAGAAAAATCCTTCTCCAAGTTGAAAAAATAGCGTCAAACTTCTCAATTATTAGATCCCGGATTTTTTTTGGACCATACTTAGCACCAAGAGACATACCCAATACATGAAAGGTAAACTATCGATAGAACGACCAAATTCTTCAGCCAATGAAGGTAAATTAAGTACATCTTCAACCTAAATAAGTCTTGTTTTAGAGGTATTTATCTTTAAACTAGCCTATAATTCAAAACATTGCAGAGATGAGAAGCGGTTATGCAACTCCTCCTTTTTGTTATGAACAAAAAAATTGTGTCATCTGTATGATGAAGATGGTTAACAAAGATGCTAGTAAGAGATACAGAAAAACCACTAAACACACCTTGATTAGTAGGTCCATCATAAATCAAGAAAAACCCTCCATAGAATGTTGAGCGAAAGTGGAGAAACTAGACAACCTTGTGTAACACCTCTAGAGCTAGTAAAGTAACTAAAAGAAGAACCATATATAAATACCGAGAAGGAAGTATAACATAATTTTAATTAGTTGCACCATTTTCTGTTAAAGCCCATCTGAGCTAGCACAGATTCTAAATATCTCCAATTCACTCCGTCAAAAGCCTTTTCATAAGGGAAAATTAGGCTAAGGCCCAAATTATTTTATTTTTTTATTGTCAGGCCAAAAACATTTTTCAGTTTCTAATACACCCATAATTATTTGAAATAATAAAAAATGTCTGCATAACTCGTTATTCATCCTAATTTTTCAGGGGTATAATTGGCAAGCAAACTAGAATATAACATGTCTAAAATACCGTGCCTTGAAATTTAACAAATGTTATCTTGTTGGAAAGCTTTTAAAGATATCTACACAACGAGTACAAACAACAATACCAAATTTAAGTTTTTTACGAAAAAGTCGGAGTTGATTGTTCTTTTAGGCAAAATTTTCGAAAACTCGATACATAACAATTATGCAGCCACCAAAAAAGATGCATAATACATTATGCAGACACAACAAAAGAAGCATAAAAATTTATGCAACCATATTTTGGTTCATGCATCTACTAATTTTTTAGTTATACAACCATTAAATATATGCCTAAAAAAATAACATCACGAAAAAAAAGCATAACGCATTATGCAATCATTTTCTCGACTACATAACAAGTTATATATCCATTGTTTTGGTTAATTTTAGTGCTTACAAAAAAAGTTAATGTTTAATGCGTTATGCAGCCATATTTTCGGGTGAATATCAAGTTATGCATCAATTTCATTGGACGCATAATAGATTATGCATCAATTTTTTTAATTTTAGTGCTTACAAAAAAGTGGTTGCATAATGCATTATGCATCAATTTTCACGATTGCACAACATGTTATGCAGATATTATTGTAGGTGCATGACAAGTTATGCAAAAAAAAAATTTCTGATGGTTTCAATACTAACAAAAAAGTTGTTGCATAAAACGTGTTATGCAACCATTTTATGGACTGCATAACAAGTTAAACAACAATTTTTGTAGATGCATAACAGGTTACGCAACCATTTTTATAGTTGCATAACAAATTATTCAACCATTATGACCAACACCAGCACCAATACATCGGTAGCTTCCCAACCAACAACACCAACTCCTCAAACTCAGCTTATCCAACCATTATCCTCCATTTGTAGCTTCCCAATCCACTACTACCCGTTTTTTAAATCCATACCATATGAATCCTCTCCTTGAACCGCTCTTAATAACTCAATCATCTCCACCAGTTATGGCCGCAACCACTGAACTCCATCTGCTCACGTTCCTCTATGGTGCAAATATCAACATCGCCCTTATATTCCTCAATTCAACGACAACTTCTTTCTTTCCTTAGCTCGACTTAACCCATATGAATCTCGACCAGCAACCAATCTCGAAGGATAAAACCAATTTAATTCATGCAAATCTGAAACCACGTCTGCTTGTCTTCTCGAATTTCAGCTCCAACCTCTTTTTTAAACCTTCGACTAACACCCACTGCAAGTTATAAAATGCAACTCAAACCAATATACTCATCTTCACCAGTTTGCAACTTCATTACATATCCTGATCAAGTCACTGCACCTACATCTTTATAGACAACTGCATTCCATGTAATCAACAACATCAACATCTCTAACTTCTCGACATGGTAACTCTCCATTACTTGCAATTACACAAATGCCTTCAGTTCCTTTACAACTGTCATCTCTTGTATGAGCTCAGATAACCACAACACCAGTTGCTGCAACACCCAGTAGCATATGAATCTTCAACTCAGCCACTATCCCATCTCTTATATCAAGCACATAACTTCATCTCAGTTCCATTCATTCTTCCATAACTCCATTCAAATTGACAGCTCCATTTCCTGGAAAAAATTGCAATGACACTACAACTTAAATTCAACAACTGCCAGAACATCTCTATCACCATGTACCCATTGCTCCTAGCAGCAACAACTAATTGGTGCTCATATGCTTGCACTTGTTAGAGCATAGCTCGATTGAACCCACCAAGCGTTGGTATGTCAAGTTTGGTTGTCATATTTTAGTGAATCAAAACTCATTTAAAGAGTCGCTTGATTACATACGAGAGTCAACTTCGTATAGGTTAGCTTGAAAGTGTTAGGATATGAGACTTACAAGTATTACATGAAGACTTGAAGAATGTGAAGAAGTATGGAGCTACAATGACAACATCATCCTTCCTCCTGAGGTTAGTAATATTTGACTTGAACTGTTTCTTTCCCTAATGTATCTTTCAAGTCAGGCATATTGAAAACATAACTGCGAAGCTGTGTATGAAACTCTAGTTACACATAGTATTAAGGAATACAATACGAGGTTTATTGCTTAACCATTAAACTTTGTATATAAGACATCAACATGATCATATGAATGCTATTGTGATTATGTATGGGTATGAGTGAAGATTTCATCCTAGGAAACAATGGTTTACATTCGTTTAAAGGAAGTAAGTTCATAAACTCGTTTAGTGAATCGAAAGGGAAATCGCTAGGCTTATTGGTATTTCTATTCATTGCAAATCTATTTTGAATTACCAATATGTGTGTTTAGTATAACCGCTCATAAACTTGTTTATGTATCTTGGTAAAACTATTCACAAGGCCTGAATTATGTATTGGTATGACTTTTATTAGTGAAACCGATCTTAAGTAATCACTCAAGATGGTATGATCGATGCCTTGCAAATAACAACTTTTATCTAGTCATTGGGGAACCAATCCTAGTAAGCGGTGCAACAAATTTGCAAGAGGGAATCGATCCTTGTAAGAGGTGCAACACGTTTTTAGTAGATGGGGGAACCGATCCTATGAACATGTGCAACAAGTTTGTAGTTTTGCGGGAACCGATCCTATGGACATGTGCAACTGAATACAGGTAGTTACCATAAGTTGTGGGGAACCGATCCTAGTACCTAGTCAACCGAATTTCGGTAACTAGCGTGACTATGCACAGTACTCACATGGAGGTAGAACCGAACTGTTTTGGTAGAACCGAGAAACCCATAATTGGTGATTTGATAGGATAATCAATCACATAGTTCTTGGAATTCAGACGAACCAATTCTAAACTTGTTTGGAAGTGTGGCAAATCGTTTCCAAGATTGTAAGTATGAAAAAGGACTTACAAAGTAAAAGATGTCGACATACTTTGAACATGTGCAATAACTCTTATCATTAATTGTTCAAAGGTATTCCTTAATAGCTAAAGGAGAATCCCAGGATCGAAATAAATTGAGAATCTTTTATTTAAGGTTTCTTAGTTTTTATATGCTATTTAATCTCTAGCAATTAAATGCATATCTTTAGAAAATAATAATTAGTAATGTGCATTTACTGATTATAGATTTTTCTATTTGGATTTCGGTCAATATTTGGACAGTGCAATTCCAGGAATTACGAAAATCGATTTTGTGTTTATTGCATATCTTTAAGAATATTCGTTTTTGGAAATTCCTTGGTGTCCAAACTTCCTTGTCTATAAATATTGAAGTTTGCATTTCTAGCAAACTAATCCTCAGAGCCAGCAAAACTACCTAGTTGTGTTGTTACTGGTGGAGCCGCCTATTCGGAGAGGAAAGTAACCTAATTAGGCGAAATCTCTTACGGTCGCTCAGTTTAAAGACTTCTTTGGGATTGAGAAGCTCTATTAGTACCGTTGGTGGGAAACTAGATAATTGCGGTTTATTATTAGTGTTTGATTGATTTGATTGATTAACGGTTGTTGAACTTTGATTGCACCTAGTTTGTTTATGCTTGAGAATCTTCTCTTCTGATATAAGATTCACTCAAACTAGATCAAAGTTTCGACGGGGATATTTAGACTGTTTGTAGTTCTAAAGACGTCTTGTGATAATCCAATGTTAACAGACTCCGTTCTGTGTGTGATTGATCACAAGAGATTCAAGTTGATTGTGTGCAGGTGCTGATTGAAGATTAAAGAAGATTTGAAGACAAGAAGATTTTTTGGGTTCATAATCTTTGGTGTGCACAATACTTGTTTCGGATGGAAAGGGATCCAACTATAATCGGTTTATCTTTGTGATAGATTGGATTGATTAGTTGAGTAGATCGGCATCAATACACTTCATTGTGATTAATAGTATTGATTGCATAATCTAACAATTACTTCGGTAGTTGTTGAGAGATTGATCTAAGGACCCGACAAAGGAGTTTATTGGTTAAACGGAAGAGCCTTTGTCAAACTCAAATCACGTTGTTTGAAAAGAGTTGTTACCGAACAGATTTGTTGTTCCTTTACTGTTTGGAATACGAACCAAAGGAATTGTTCCAAGAGCGTGACTTATTAACAAGGTGGAGGCGCAGGGATACTGAGGAAATTAGGTGAACTATATGTTTAGTTGCTTGGTCTCAACTATACGAAGTTGGTTTGATTTTGTATAGCGGCTTAATTCTGAGAGTATTCAATTCTGGACTAGGTCCCGGGGTTTTTCTGCATTTGCGGTTTCCTCGTTAACAAAATCTTGCTGTGTTATTTACTTTTATTTTCCGCAATTATAATTGTTGTTATTATAATTTAAAGTAAATTACACAAACGTTAATTCCTATTTTACTCGATAGACAATCCCTAGAGTTTGGTTAAGTCCGAACCTATTATCAAGTAAACATACTTCGTTGTTGAATTGTCTCGATCTTGTATCCATAGTCAATCACACAAGTTATCTTGTTGTCGTATTGTCTCGATCTCGTATCCATAGACGATCACACGAAGTGTGAACCGATTAGTTGTATTGTCTCGACTCAGTCTATAGACAATCACTTTCGGAGAAAGGACCTATAGGTGGAAAAGTTTTAGATTGAGGTATATTTGGGTACGCTCGTCTTTTCAGCACTGCACCACCAAACCAACTGCATCATTTCTAACATCTTCTGCAACACAAACCATTCAATTCAACCACATAGACATTCTATCAACTTCAGTTCATCACCATCTCTGACTCATGCCTTTCCCTAAATTCCTGCCACTGCGAACTGTCAACACCACCAACAAATTCAGTTCGTGAATCCAAAGGAGATGAAATTAAAATCAATAATAAGAATTAGGGATTTCTGAATCAGGGCTTTGGGGAATCAATTAAAATAATTACCAGTGTTTCGATCTCTTTTTCTCTCTTTTCAATTTGAAGACGAAGGAAATCACGGATTAAGGTTTCTGATTTTGATCGTCGTTTGATATCATGATTTCTCCGTAATCTCTTCTTTGATTTCCATAATCTAAAAATCGTTGTTATTCATTGACTGATCGAACAAACACCTTCTTCCTTGATTAAAAGAGAGAAGACGAAGGATAAAGGAAGTCACGGGAAGAAGAAAAAAATAAAAAGTAAAAAAAAGGAAACAAATAATTTTAGAAAACATGGGTGTTAGGAAAATTTTAACCTAGAAAATGGGTGTGCACGTGAAGATTTCGGCTTATGGGTTTTATAGTGAAGAAAATCTTAAAAATGGGTTTGACTGTAGTTTTCACTCCTCAAAATCATTTTTACACGTCGTATCAGCATTTCCAGCAATCACCTTCAACAAAGTTTAATGAAAACTCTTTTACATTATGTAAAAAGTTAAGCCCATAGTTTAAACTTTTCAGAATCTAAGTTTAAAAATCAGTATCTAATCACAGTCAGCCTATAGTTTAATGATATCACATCTACATAATCCAATAATCACGGAGCTGCAAGATCATTTTTAATCTCTCGCCGGGCGAGATTAAAAAAAATTCCTACCACCCTTGGAGTAAGAAGATTCTATCGTTTCCCTTCCTTGGCCACACACTCAAAAATATCATATGCCAATTTTGTTGTGGTGAATCGCTTGGAATACGGTTGAGAAACCACACAAGTCCTAACACACACCACGTTATTTCTTGGATTCACACATTTTTCTCATTAATGGATTTTTGTAAGACTAAGTTTATCACAGGACCACTGACACACTTGTCTGGGGGCTGAGATTTTTATCATGCCGCTACTATCATAGACCTACGGCAATGAATTCACAATTTCAAGATTTATATGGGCTGATATCAGTTCTAATAAGGGCTGATACCAATCCATATAGGACAAAAAAATTCTGACGATCCTGACCATTGGATCTATGAACTGGTATCAGCCCCTAATAGAGCTGGTATCAGCCCATATAAATCATGCACAATTTAGTTTCTCCTTGATGTTAATAATCAACTATGATGCACACAATATAATATAATAAATATACCATCAGTATTCACAACCACATGTATTTTGCTACATAGTATTAAAAAGCGGTATTTCAAAAAGGTTTTGGGTCATAATTTTTGGTCCCTAAAACCAGAGGTTTAAATTGGGTTGTGCCAGCACGAGCACAGCCCAGCGTAGCACCTTAAAATTTTAACATAGTCCAGCCCAGCACGTTAGTTTCGTCGGCCACGTTGGGTTAGCCTAATCGGTATAGTAACACAGCATAATACATTGCACAGTACAACACAACACGTTGAGAAAGCATGTCATAATATGCATAAAACACTACAAAATACATCACATTTTTTGTATATTTCACAAGAGAGTCTTTATTCTAGCCAATTTTTGATATTTCGTTATCGTTATAATGACTTATGTTTATAACAAAGCGATTTTTGGTGGGATAAAGATAATCCCAAGAAGGCCTATTATTCTAAAGACTGGGACAGAATCAGAATACCAAAGATGTGTGGAGGAATAGGAATCAGAGACCCACATAATGTGAATTTATCTTTACTTACCAAACTGGCGTGGAGGTTGATTAATAATCCAAATGATTTTTGAGTTAGAATTCTGAAAGTAAAATATTTTCTGAGAAATAATCCTTTGCATAAGAACAGAGATTATGAAATCTCTTGGATTTGGCACAGTATTAGGAGAGGATTAGAAATTGTTAAAGAAAACAGTATTTGGGAAGTAGGAGATGGTAGAAATATCAATATAGGGTTGGATAATTGGATACCTGGTGTTGGACAGTTAACAGATTGGCATCATGATGATTTAAAATTTGTGTCTGACCTTATTGATGAAAATGGTTGTTGGGATGTTAATAGTATTGATCTAGCTTTTGCTCCTGATGTTGCTGATAAAATCAAGTCTATTTACTTAAATGGTGTTAGTCAGGATAAGATTAAATGGAAGGGAACAAGAAATGGTGAATTTTCCACAAAGTATGCATATGGAATCTTGTCTAATGATATGGAAAATGTGGATAACTTCTGGCTTAAAATGTGGCACATGAATGTTTTGCCTAAAACTTGTTTTTTTGTGTGGAAAATGGCTGTTGGAATTTTAAATTTGAAAGAAAAAATGCATGAAAAATTAAAAAAAGGGGATCCTTTTTGTGTTTTATGTAATGGACATAAACTGGAAACCTCACATCATGTTTTTATTGAGAGCAGCTTTACAAAGGCAGTTTGGTTTGGGTTAGGTATTTAGTTGCCATTGTCTAATACTAGTATTTTGAATTGGGTTAAGTCTTGGTTTGCTGGCCCTTTAACAAATTGGTAGGAATTTTTTAGTACAATATGTTGGCAGATTTGGGAATATAGGAATTCTGTGGTTTTCCAAAATGTCAAGCCAAATCCAATTGAGTGCATCATTTCAATAAGAGAAGTTTATAATGATTGGGAGTTGACATTTGGAAAAAAGGACTTGCAAAATAAGGAATGCGCAATTGGGGGATACTTATATTAATTGGGGGATAAAGGAAAAAGACAAAAACGGGATATAAATAGTAAATCAGAGTCACCCCTTATCCATGTATTTTAACTAATTCCTAATGTACCCCTCACTAATCATGTTTAGTGATTAAATATAATTAGGTAAGTTAATAGATTAGTTTGATAATCATTAGAATAAATCATTATCATTGAATTTGTTGATGCAACAACATTAAATCAAGATATTTATGATCATGAAGGTTTCGATGAAGAACCAACCCAGGAAAGTAAACAAGCTGAATATACAAGTGCTCCAATTAGTCATATATAGGTATTAATGCATTGAAATTTTATTTTATTTTCATCGAATCTGCCATTGTTACGCCTGAAAAACTCTGTGCCGGCATAGTAAAAGTATGAATACCATGCCGGCAGGGACCAAATCGGCATGGTATACTTTCACCATGCCGATACACAATATCCCCCAATTTTGAAATTGTAAGTACACTGCCGGCAGAGAAATTTCATTATCGAGCATGCTGGTAGTAGTGCCGGCATGGTCGATTCCCAAGTGTACCATGCCGGTTTGAGGACAAAAACATACAAAAAATCTGTCTGAAATAACAAGTATCGGCATGGTATTCATCCTGAAAAACCATGCCGGCACTCGATATCGGCATGGTATCCATCCTAAAAACCATGCCGGCACAAAAAACAGTAGGGTATTCATCATGAACACAAGCCAGGAGTGGATTGAGATTCTAGCCCAAACGAAGTTTTAAAACAACAACAACACTTTAAATATGATTGGGTATCATGTACCTTCTCAATGAAGCCATTTCTTCTTCTTCTTTTTCTTGCTCAACAACAATTCAATTTAACATATCTTTAAGAACTTGTTAGGATTTTATTTTTATTTTGATTTTTAGTTTTAAATTCTAATTTAGATGGAAGGGATTTTAGTATTTTCGACCCCAAAAAACACCCCTTAGCGGACACTATTGGATGGGGTTAGTATTTCATATCCCCCAATTAATATAAGTATCCCCAATCGCGCGTTCAAAATAAGGTGGCAGTTAAAAAGAAAACCTTAATTTCTAAGGACACAATGGAATATAAGGATAATATTTTTTATGTTGATGCGGCTTTTGAAGAAACAGATGGTTCTTATGGGTTAGGAATAACTCTTTGGAAAAATAATGTTATTACTGACATCAAAGTTTTTGCAGGTAGAACAACAAGCGCAACAGCAGCAGAAGCATTAGCTGTCAAAAAGGAAGTGGAATGGGCGTGGTAGCTAAATAAAAGGCATATCAAGATTAGATAAGACTGCAGGGATGTCGTAAACTTTTTTAATGAAAAGAAAGTTAACTTTGATTAGAGGACAAGGGGGATTTTAATTGATGTGCTTGCTCTTTTGGGTTTAATTTTTTTGGTAGATATCAAATATGTAAATAGTGAAGCAGATAGACTTGCTAAATGGAATCGTGTAAAAAAAGGCTTTTTTGTGGAAACAAACTCCCAACAGAGTATTTTGAAAAGTAAAGTGTTAAATGGAATTGTAAAGGGAGAAAACATTATCTTCTATTGTTTCTAGTTTTTAATATAATGTCTTTTTATTAAAAAAAAGACTTATGTTTATAACAACTCATAAAATACCTAAATATCTGAAAAATATTTATATTTACTTTAAAAAAAACACAAAATAAATGTGCCCGACCCAGCACAGCATGGCACATTACTTTTATATTTCCGACACAGCACAACACAACACCTCATCTAGCACGGCATAGCACGTCACACCTTAATCTACGGAACAGCACAACACGCACACAACAGGCTAAGCACGTGACTTCGTGGGATAGGCTGTGCTGAGCCGACACGTTTACACCTCAACTCAAAACCAATATATCACAATCCCCGCAATAGCACTAATTAATCAATCTAATCTTTTTGCGAGAAAGATTTCTATGTAGTTCCGTATTCGGCTGATGTCGGTGTAGTACAATAGTAATAACCCGAATTTAAAACTCGTCAGCACGTTATCGATAAGAAAAAGAAAAGGTAAAGAGTTGTCCAGAGTTTGGTTCTAAGAAATCTAAGGAAAACGCTTTTGTATGTTGTTGCATTTGAACCAGATCTGAGCAAGGGTTCTTTTTATATTAAAGTTTTCTGGTAGTAGGTAATTGAATAAGATGTTTTTATATCGTTTTTGGTGTCTTTTGACATAATTATTCTCCTTTTTGCGGTGATTTATCTTCGTCGTTGTGGGGCGAGTTCTTCAAATTCTAATGGTTGGTTCGTGGTTTGCTATTCTCGATCCAAAAACATCAACTATTCATCATGACATCACTTTGAATCGGCATCCGTGTTCGTGTGGATCGACAAGTTTATGTGCAAAGTATTCCTTTATTTTAGAAGCATCTCTTATCAAAGAAAAATACAATCTGATTAAATGGTTGAAATTTATTTACGGATATACCATCATCTCTCCCTTATACATTTTTTTTTAATATCTTTGCAGTTTATTGATGTCCCTATTTGTATAAAGGTTTTGACTATCTTGTATTTTGATGTTTTTGTTATTCTTGTAAGCGAACATGTAATCACAATTTTGATTTGAATGAATTGAAATAGATTGATTGTTCGGAAAAAAGAAAAAAAACGCGCTTTTAGATTATAAATTTATACAATAAAGTGAGTCGCATTGTCGATTTTTCAAGGAACCAAAATGGTACAAGTGGGCATTCCGGATCATACAGTTAGCTAGTGCAGCAATCAGACTCACGGTATTACTTACTGTCTGAGTATTTACTTACCCAAAAAAATATACTCCCTCCGTTTCAAAAAGACAGTCCGCTTTGACTTTGTTAAAATATTAAGGAGACCATAATACTTTACTTGACTACCCTTAATTATTTACCTATTTTATGTTAATAAAAATGCAAGTATTAAAAACTGCCTAAAATTGTTAATAGGATTGTAAATAGGAAATAAAAAAGGAAAATTAAAAGATATCGAATTTATGGAGTATAAACTCTTTAGGGAATTTAATTCTTGGAGCCAAATATATTGTCTTTTAAAAGGAATGAAGGATATATTTGTTTCCTTAATTGTACAAATTTCTTTAATATTTTAGATTAAGTCCCATTAATATGCATTTATGAATATAAAATAATTAAAGACTATAATAGAGAGTTCATTGCAAAAATACGCTTATAAACAGAATCTGGACACAATTTTGAAACTGACGGAAATGGAATAAAGGATGGTCTTTTTGAAACAGATGGAGTATTAAAATCCACATTTGGCCCTTAATTTTCTTAGTTGTTTTTGTTTAATCCTCTAGTTTTTAGAATTTAGTCCCCCAATTTCTAAAATTCTTAGATTTTAGTCCACCTAGTTTAAAAAAACAATAATTTAGCCCTCCTCAAGCTTAAAAGCTGGCTCCGCAACTGAACACAGATATACACTTCCAAGGTCCAAGTGAGTTCTCTGGCTCATTTACCATTGAATTAAGTCCTGTAAATGATTATTGGTTATGAAAATCCCATTCAAACAAATTTAGATATATATTATTTGCCTATTATGTATAATTCGTGAAACATGTGCGTAATCTTACAGGAACTATAGTGAGAACACCAAGTGTGCTTTCCTCGATTGTAGAATTCTGTCTCTATATATACAACGGTAGCTAACCATGTTTTAGATACAACGGTCTAGCTTTAACCCCATAAAGACATTTTCAAAATCTGTTTCTGTACTTCTCTAAGAGTACACAGTGAAAGTGATACAGATAGCTAGCTAGAGATATGGATTTGGTTTCTTTGATACCTGAAACAGTACTTCAATTGACTAGAGATGACGTAGTTCAAGAACTTTGAGTAGTATGGCAGCAAACGAGAGAATTCTTACTAGTTCCTACTTTGAAATTTGCAGTGTTCATATGTTTAGTAATGTCAGTCATGTTGTTCATGGATCGGGTTTACATGGGTGTAGTGATACAATTTGTAAAACTCTCTGGTCGAAAACCAGAGAAGCGTTACAAATGGGAAGAAATCAAAGACGACGTCGAGTTGGGTAACTCAAATTATCCAATGGTTCTTGTTCAGATTCCAATGTACAATGAAAAAGAGGTTAAATTATACTACCTCTCCATTACAACCTCTAGTCTGTCTTTCTTTATGGGTTTGGTGACGAATTCGTTAAATTGTTATTAACGTCTCATGGCTCTCTGTTTATGCAGGTCTATCAACTTTCTATTGGAGCAGCGTGTTCTCTTTCATGGCCTTCTAATCGAATAATCATCCAAGTTCTCGACGATTCTACTAATCCAGACATCAAGGTCATCATCATATTATTTCTGTCGATGTACTAGTACCGCATATATCCAACAGTTACATGAGAGCTAGCCTCAGATGCTTACAAACTTAAGAGGGTATTAATATTAGGCGTTCCGCATGAACAACATGACTGACATTGTTAAACTTACGGGATGATGGAAGGGTGCGTAGACTGAAATGAAAATAAATGCTCCAGCGTGCACATTAAGGGAGTTGTCGAGAAATAGTCTCTATAAAAACAATAGATTTTCTGATTTAAGAACAAAATGCATATCCTGAATTTCAACCTTTCCCATGATTTTGAACAAAAAAAGAGTGTTATAAGCATCATATATGGTTGTTTTTTTTGACAAAGCAAAGGGAAAAATCAATTAAAAATAACTCTCATCGATAAGATGAGAAGTTATAAGAGTTACAAAGCGGCCAGAAAAGACTAATTGCCGCTTACCAGTGCATCCCAGTTACATATTAGAGTGCTTAAAGAATAACCACTAAACAAATTGGTATGCACAGACCAATTGAACAAAGTGCATTTAACAGAAATAATCAGTTGGTCTGAATTCCTTCTGAGATTCCTATAAAGTCTATTGTTTCTCTCTGTCCATATAGTCCACCAAATCGCAAAAGGGAGTAAACCCCAAATTTTCTTGATAATGTTTGTGCTCTTTTTGTTTGACCACTCCCATAGATTAGCTTTAACATCCTCTGCAAACACCCATTGAGCTCCAGAGCTATCCAAGAAATAGTGCCAAACTTTCCTTGTTTCTGAACAATGCAAGAAAAGATGGTTGTTTGTCTCCTGTTCAGACTGACACAATAAACACAAGCTATTAGTTACTTTCCCAGCCTTCAGTAGATACTCCAGGGTAGGTGCTCCTTTGTAACAAAGTGCCCAAGCAAGAAAAGAAACTTTCAGTGGAATTTTTGGGTTCCACAGTTGTTTATATGGGAACCTTAAAAAACCATCTATATCCAAAGAAGAATAACAGTTTGCAACTGTAAATTCAGACCCAAAGTTCCATTTTAACTCATCTTCTTCTTCTGCACTGAGAATGCCAGCTGATAAGTCACCTATTAAAATTAAACAGCTTTCAACTTCACCCACTTCAGTTTCATTTAGGGACCTCTTGAAATTGAAATTCCAACCTCCATCCTCAGTGAGCATATCCTTAACTGTTGCCTTTTTTGATCTTGAGAGTTTATATATCGCAGGATATTTGTCTTTTAGCGATACATCACCAACCCAAATATCTGACCAGAAAAGTATACTTGCGCCATTCTGCAATATTAGCTTAGAATTTTGAACAACATACCTTCTAGATTTCAGGATACCTGCCCATAAGCTGTATTTTAGAGATTTAGAATAAGCAGAAGGATAGATAGAGTTTGCATTTCCGCCAAATTTTTCATGTATGATAGATCTCCAGGGAGCCTTCTTTTCTCTACCATATCTCCACACCCACTTACAGTGCAAGGCCTTATTAACCAATTTTAGTTTCTTAACTCCAATGCCTCCTCTGGATTTTGAAATAGTAGCTTTGGACCAAGCTACCCAACTTCTTTTCTTGTTTGCTTGAGAAGAACCCCAAATGAAATTTCTCATTGTCTTCTCTATTTCCTTAACAACCGACATTGGCATCTGAAACATAGAAAGATAATAAATAGGCAAGCTTGCCAGAACACTATTTACCAGAATCAATCTTTGTCCTTTTGATAAGTGTTTTCTCTTCCAAGTACTCAGCTTTTGGTGACATTTCTGGATTATCACCTCCCAAATAGCTTTCGTCTTTGATCTGCTACCAAGTGGGATACCCAAATAATTTATTGGCAAGTTGGTTACCTGACAACCAAAACTAGCAGCACACAAATCTGCATTGTGATTATCTCCAATTCCCACTATAGCACTTTTTCTAAAACTCACCTTGAGACCTGCAACTATCTCAAAAGCAAAGAAAATGTTTCGAAGATTAGTTACCTGTTCCTCAGTATCATCCAAGAAAACAATCAAATCATAAACAAATTGCAGATGATTGATTGTTGTACCATTTGGAATTACTTGGAAACCAGAAATAAGGTTCATCGCAGCAGCCTTCTGAATCATATATGGTATTCTCTCGCATTAAATTATTTTTTTACTAATTGAGAGTGACTTGTGCTAATAAGTTTCATTGTTTGGAATTTGTGACATGGTATGTTAACTAGAACACCGCTACCGCGATGGGGAGGACTGACCGAAGAAAAACGAAACGAATAACAATTTCCGCCGGTAGGCATAACTACTTTCGTTTCAGAAAAAACGATATTTTCATAGTTTCATTTTGCCTAATAATAGGACAAATTGATAAAGTGATCACTTTTCCTGAAACAGAGGGAAATTGAAAAGGTGAAAGTATCTATTTTATTGAAACGGAGTGAAAATATCATTTTTCCTAAAAAGTAGGGAGTACATCGTTTTATTAGTTGCAACGGAAAATTAGTTAGATGCATAAACCAAAATATGGCTACATAAAGTATTATGTTTCTTTGTGGTTGTTTGCATACTGGATATACATAAAATGATTAATACTTCCGAATTTTTCGTAAAAACTCTAAATTTAATATTGTTGTTTGTACTCATTGCGTAGATTTTTTTATGACCTTTCCAAGGAGATAAAATTTGTAAAATTCTAAGGCACGGATTTTTAGATATGTTATATTAAAGATTGGTTGCCAATTATACCCATAAAAAGTAGGATACATGAGGAGTTATAGTAATTGGACTAAAAGGGAGAGATATTTTGGTATTATCAAGTGCACACTACCAAAAAAAAATTATGAAATTGTAAATTTATGTGAGGTTTCAATTTACAAAAAAGTGGTCATAAAATGGACTCCCTTCTTTTAGAGCCCTTCGGGCCCTCCGATCGGTCGGCCCAGTTACAGAACTTGATGGAAATTGAATGTCGAATGTGGGCAAGCAAAGGAGTAAACATCAAATACGAAATTAGAAGTAATCGAAACGGGTATAAAGCTGGAGCTCTTAAAGAAGGATTGAAACACGACTATGTTGAGACGTGTGATGTTGTTGCCATTTTTGATGCCGACTTCCAACCTGATCCTGATTTCCTCTGCCGGAGCATTCCTTATTCCGTTCATAACCCAGATGTTGGCCTTGTCCAAGCTCGTTGGAAGTTTGGTAATTATATATAGTTAATCAACGTTGAATAGTTTTTTTTCATTTCAATTGATTAGATAGTAATAATTGAGCAGTAAAATTAGGATGTAAAAACTATGCAGTGAACGCGAACGAGTGTTTGATGACACGAATCCAAGAGATGTCGCTGAATTACCATTTCAGGGTTGAACAAGAAGTTGGTTCCTCCACCTATGCTTTCTTTGGTTTCAATGGAACTGCCGGAGTTTGGAGAATTGCTGCTATAAAAGAAGCTGGAGGATGGAAAGATCGCACAACTGTAGAGGACATGGATTTGGCTGTTCGCGCTGGTCTTGTGGGTTGGAAATTTGTCTACATTGGTGCTGTCGAGGTATAATATGTTCATCCCTTATGTATACGATGACTTTAAAGTTTTAACCATCACTTAAAATTAAATTATTCTGTACATGAAATTGAAAGGTGAAAAGTGAATTACCAAGCACTTCGAAGGCGTTTCGTTATCAACAACACCGATGGTCTTGTGGACCTGCAAATCTATTCAGAAAAATGGTTATAGAAATCATCAAGAACGAGGTAAATTTTATTGATACATATTTCTTGCTGATACGTAAAAGTAGAATGACTATATTTTGTCTTAACATTGTTTAACTGTCTATTTATGCAGACGGTAAACCTGTGGAAGAAAATTTATCTGATATACAGTTTTTTCTTAGTACGAAAGATTGTAACCCATATAGGGACCTTTTTCTTTTACTGCGTTGTAATTCCGATGTGTGTGTTCTTTCCGGAAGTTAAGGTTCCGTTGTGGGGTTTATTTTATATGCCATCAGTCATAACTATCCTCAACGCAATTGAAACACAAAGGTAACTGTCAAGTTCCATCCAATTTTCAATCACCGATTCTCTTGGACAATATTCCGTCGCGCCTGATCACCGAAGTCATTATTGCAGGTCAATTCACCTAGTCATTTTCTGGGTTCTTTATGAAAATGTCATGTCTATGCATCGGACCAAAGGTACACTTATAGGTTTATTCGAAGCTGGCGGAAGAGTAAACGAATGGGTTGTTACTGAAAAACTAGGAGATGCACTACTCAAAACATAAAGAGAATAATAATAGTGCTCCAGCAATGAAATCAGCAAAAAAATCAAGATTTTCAATGTTCAGAGAAAGGTAAAAACATGCTGCGTTTCCCTAGTACTTGCGGTTACAATTGGGTAATTTTCATATGACCCTTGTGTTTTTCTTCTGATTTTTCTCTTGGTTAATTTGGTCCATATATGATTCATGAACAGGCTTCATTTGTTGGAGCTCGGCATGGGAACGTACATTTTAGTGTGTGCATGTTACGATGTTATATTTGGGAAGTACTGGTACTTCATTTACTTGTTTGGCCAAACGATCGCCTTTTTTGTCATGGGGTTCGGTTACATCGGCACCTTGATACCACCATCTTAAGCTGCTGCCAATATTGATGGTGGTGGTAATGTGTAAATAATAGCCATCAGATGCCATTCTCGGTAATTACGAATGCTTACTTAATAATGCCAGTAAAGTCTATAATCCAATTCCTCTGGCAACATAAGAAATGCAAGACTACCTGCTGCTCAAATTTGGCCGTATCTGTTCCGAACACGCCTGAATCTTCTCTCTTTTCTTTTGTTATTTTCCTTCATAGATGGTTTACCTAGCATTTTTAGGGGCGACACAAAAAGGCAAAAAAGGTCACTCAAACGTAAAATGTAGCCATCTCTTCTCCCGTTTTTTTAATGGCCAAACTACCCTTTACAATCGGTAGATAAGTTTACAATCGGGAATCAATTTAGTTTATATAACTTCCGAATATAAAGTATCCCTAAAATAAAATCCTCTATCTTTTGAATTTTGATTATCCTATAATCGGTAGTAAATAAAGTTATCTTGACTCCCGATTAAAGTAGACCTTTGGCTAAAATGCTACCATAATCGGTAGTGAATTTAGGTTATTTAACTCCCGAATATAGAGTAGCCCCAAAATGAGATTTTGCAAAAATTCTCTATCTTTTGAATTTTGATTATCCTATAATCGGTAGTAAATAAAGTTATCTTGACTCCCGATTAAAGTAGACCTTTGGCAAAAATGCTACCATAATCGGTAGGGAATTTAGGTTATTTAACTCCCGAATATAGAGTAGCCCCAAAATGAGATTTTGCAAAAATTCTCTATTTTTTGAATTTTGGTTGAGCCTATAATCGTAGTAAATGAAGGTATCCTGACTTCTGATTATACAGTGGACCTCTTTACCGAAATCCTAGCATAATCGGTAGTCAAGATAGTTCATATAACTACCGAATATAGAGTTGCCCCAAAATGAGATTTTGCAAAAATCCTCTATTTTTCTAATTTGGTTGAGCCTATAATCGGTAGTCAAAATAGTTCATATAACTACCGAATATAGAGTTGCCCCAAAAATGAGATTTTTCAATCGGTAGATAAAAAAAAACTAAACTACCGATTATGAAGGGACATATAAGTATTTTTAACCTATTTTGTATTTTTTTGTCGCCCCTAATTCTTTTGGAGTCCCCTAAAAACGCCAGGATAGTTTTCTGGGCTAAGTTTTTTTATGTTGCACTCTTATTTAGTTTTTGCCTTTTTTGGCTTGTTTGTCGCTTTTACAGCGATTTTCTCATCACTTTTCTAGTGTTATCTCTTTAGCCTTTCTTTTCTTCTTAATATATCATCCCTTCTCTTATTATCAAAGAAAAAATAAACTAAGCTCAACCCGGGTGCTTTAATTACATCTGTACAATGTTCAATTAATATGGATGCAAAACTTTGAGATTCACCCCTGCTTGCAAGTATTTTTCCCTACTCTCTCCGAAACTTATACGGAACCCAACTTGCCCACTACAATCAATGAACGGTGCTAGACACACCGAACAAAAGAACAGAGAAATGCACTTCGGGAAATCCGACGGTCCTGGTGTGCCTCTTAGTATTGGGATAGGGAGTGGGGCTGGAGTGGACCCCACCCTCCCTCTCACTCAGTGCTCAGCTGGGTCCTCTTCTTCGATGGATCCACCATTTTCGATGATCAATTTGGCATGTCCGTCATGTTGCCAGTAGCGGAGATACGGTGAAAGCTGTTCATTAATTATATACGCTTATATAGGTACAAAATGGGCACTGATCAGATTTTGCAGCGGTCTTGACTAGATAGCCAGAATTTCTGAAACGTACGTCCACTGATTACAGCAATGATGTCAGCAAATGGACCCAAAAACGACGGAACATGATAAAGATGGGAATGAATTCTCATCGTATATAGAAAGAGGGCTGAACATGGTTTCGGTTTTCCACTGGAACCGGACCAAACCAGACCGATTAGGAAGAAACCTAACCGAACCATTTACTAATGGATTGGTTATGGTAGAAAAAACCGACATTAATGGTTCGGTTTTGGTTTGACCCAAAATCGAACCAAAAACCAATGGAAAACCGGCTATGTTCAACCGTTAGATTAAAACTTAAGATTTATTCTACACCCTCGTTTTTCTTAAACCTAATACTAGATATCATCGACCAATTTCTTAACCTCACTTCAGTTCTCTATTTTTTTTCTTTGCCTCCTTTTTCAGTTCACAGAAGAGAACTATCTTCTTCCTAATGATGTCAATATTTGTTAAAATGCAGAACTTGGAGTTTATGTTTATGTTTTTTGAATTTGTAATGTTTATGTTTTGAATTGTGCTTCTAAACTTGAAATATGAACTATGCTTGTGTTAATTACATTCTGCAGGTAGGTTAAATTCTACTGTGATTATTTATTTTTTTAAAGATTTGAATTGTCAATTTTAGAAAACTGACATAGGTTGTTGTTTTTTTTCTACCCGCAACCTATAGGTTGGGAGCCCAACCCCTGGCCAACTGGGCTAATGCCAGTTGGTTAGAGCTTTAATGGTTAGTTTTGTTTTTCATTGTAGGAATTTTCTACCATGTATGCCATATTATTATCCTTCGGAGATAGCGATGTTAGTGAGTTTTTTATGGTCCAAAAACAGTGTTGGGAGCATCCACATTTCAGCAGTAATAAATAAACTGAAGAAAGTTAGAATTGGTTTGCCGGTGCCACTGTAGTACAGTGGTAAAGTCACTGGGTGATGATACCAGTGACCTGAGTTCGAAACTCGCTAGCATCAGATTCTTTACCGATCAAAAAAAAAGTTAGAACTGGTTTGACAGATAGATTTTGAAATCACTGTGTTGCAAGTACCGGATTCTTTGCGAATTGAAAAAAAAAAATAACAAAACAAAAAATTACGTCTCGTTGAAAAAACCAAAATTACAACACTTGATTTTTTGTGTATGTTAAATTATTGGATTCACACTTAATTCCTATTTCTTTATGTACGGTTAGCTTCCCCTTTGGATCCCACGTCATTGAATATTGAGGACAATACATAAGTGCAAGTGTGCAACTAGAGGTGTAAAACAGGACGACCCGGCCCCCGAAATCACGTGCTTAGCGTGCCGCGTGCTGTGTCAGACATCCAGACGTGTTGTGTTGTGTCATGTTAAATGACGTGACGTGCCGTGCTGTGTCAGAAAAATAAACGTGATGTGCTGTGCTAGCACACTTATTTTATGTTTTCCAAAGTAAATATTTTTTAGATATTTTAATTAGTATGTGTATTATTATAGAAATAAATTAGCATAACGAAAATATGTTAAAAAATTGGCTAAAACAATGATTCTTTTGTGAAATATGCGTCAAATGTGATGTATTCTGTAGAACTTTATCCTGGCTAAATTGGGGCCTGTGGTGATTAATTGGGGCCTATGAATTACTTCAACCAACCTAAAGAGAAGGATATGGGGTGTTTAAATGATGGTAAAAATATTAAATTAACCTTGAAAGAAACCTTAATTATTCTAATACAAATACAAAATCATAATCACTTAATTAACAAATACAAAAATCATTTATCAAGACTTAATTTTTTTTCAATTTCCATCAAAATCAAAACTAAAACATAATCAATCACAAACAACAATTGAAATATAATTTCTTTTTGGGTTTTGAAAGAAAAAATCCAAAAACAAACAATTCAAGTGATTGAGTTAAATCCCTTAAATCCATTCCTTCTAAGAGGTACTCTACAATGATTTACCTCTAAATCTTTGAAATTCACTCATCAAATTTTCTGAAAATCTACCCAGAATCGGTGTATGTGTGCACCATATTAGTCTGATTGTGGTTGATGTTACAGGCCATCGATTTTTATTGTGCACCTATATAACCCGATTCTGGGTTGATGTGATGAACATCAATCACAATCGGTTTACGCTGATGCACACATCAACCGATTCTGGGTTCAAGTTCGGATTTGTAGAGAAATCAAGAATCGGATTATTAGTGCATCTATATAATCTGATTATTGAGTTAAAAATTGTTTGTTCTTCTGTAACTTTTTCTTCCCAAAATCGGATTACATTTTCGTCCACAAAGACCGATTCTGAAAGAATCTCGGATCATGTTAGACCATATGTAATCCGATTATTAAGTTAAAAATTGTGTGTTCTTCTGTAAATTTTTCTTCCCAAAATCGAATTACATTATCGTCCTCAAAGACCAATTTTGAAAGAATCCCATACAAGTTTTGTTCAGAATCGATTTATAATAGTTCCCGTGTAAACCGATTGTTGTTTGAATTCAGAATCGGTTTATAACAGTTTTAGTATAAACCGATTCTGTAAAGCTGCAGCAAACTACCTCCACAATCGGACTTTAAAAACGTATTAGAAGACCGATTATGTTAAACATTTCATGAGTCCAACGTACCCAAAAAAGACAAATCACTTTCATTCATTAAGCTTGGTTCAGTTTGCAACATACAATATATGAAAGCGACAACATACTTCTTTGATTTAGTAATGTATTACCTTGTCGTCTTCTTCACGTATGGTCTGTTCTTTGCCTAGTGACTTCCTTGCGTTCCACCTCTCTCACAAACAAGTTCCAAACGATCTTTATTTGAACGACGACCTAAAACTAATGCGCATTTGATCTCTATGCCCTTGTCTATAAACCATTGCATTGCATCGTTTCTTTCTTTCCATTCCAAATCGGTGAAATCACTACACCATTTTCTTGGATTAGTAACTCAAATTCGTAACAGCCTACTAGCAGTTACGAATTCGTAATAGGAAATTGCTGTTACAAACTGGTTGTAACAGCATGAAGCTGTTACAAATCTTGTCAGATTTCGTAACTGTCTACTAGCTGTTACGAATTCGTAATAGGAAATTGCTGTTACAAAATGGTTGTAACAGCATGAAGCTGTTACAAATCTTGCCAGATTTCGTAACTGTCCTTAGCTGTTACGAATTCGTAACTGGATATGGTTCCACGCGTGCCATCCGTGTCCGTGGGTGGTCACAGCTTCATATTTTTCCACCCAAGCAATGTATAACTGGAGATATTTCATCCCTTGGTCACAGGTGCGCATGAGCTAGTCAGCTGAAATGGTCACTTCGTCATAGACATAGACTCATACACATGAGCTAGTCGAACCGCTTCCTCTCTTTTCACTCGACTCGAACCACTTCTCTCTTTCCACTTTCCCCATCTCTGCAGAAGCGAAGATTGGGTTTCAGTTTTAGGGTTTGAGGGTTTCGATTTGAAGCTGAAGATGTAAGTGATTTGTGTTTCGATGTGTGTTTGAATCTGTTCTTTTCTCATCTCTTTCCACTTTCTTTATCTCTGCAGAAGCGAATTTAGGGTTTCAGGCTGCAAGTGAAGTTTGGGTTTCAGTTTGAGGGTTTGAGGTTTCGATCTGAAGATGTAAGTGTTTAAAGCTTTAAATTTGTGTTTCGACTTGGGTTTCGATCTGTTCTTTTCGATTAGGGTTTCATTAAGGTGTTGATGTGTTAATTAGATTTTCGATTTTATATGAGATTTTCGTTTATGATTTCAATTTCATCTGAGATTTTCGATTAGGATTTCGATGTATATGTGATTTTCAATTAGGGTCTCGTTCGTCTGATTTATAGGGTTTCATTTTATTTTTGAATCAGTAGGGTTTCAATCATCATCTTTTAGAATTGATTTTAGGGTTTCATGGATTAATGATTTCTTAGTAACATGTTGGTTCTGGTTGCTGGTTTGCCCTAAAATGTTTGATTTAATGCCTGCTCGAATCCTACTTTGGTAGTTATTTGGTTAGTATTATTTCTGTATTTCCATACATGGGTTTGTTTTCTTACTTATCCCTTAACATGTTTGTTTATTGTCAGATATAAGGTCACGGTTTAACCGTAACCTATTTGTGATGTCTGCAACCATGGGTTTGTTTCTTCTCTGATCCTATCTTGTATATGTTCTAGTTTCTGAGCAACTTTGTTTGCTCTGTTTTTTAATTCCCCTGCAAGGTCCATTATCTCCTTTATTGTAAATGTTGAATTCAACTTATTTATCGAAATTTCGCCTTTCCTATAACTTAAGTATTTCAGCTGCAGTTTTATAGTAAATCTGTCATCTTCCTTTTTCTGCATATAGTAACAGCAAAATTTACTCTAAACTTCCTAGCATGTTATAGCTTTTTTCTATTAGTTTACTGAGTGTGCCCCCTTAATTTAAAGTGGAGTCTATTCCATAAGTTCTCTGTTGTTTATTAGTTTTCCTCCAGTTTCAGATTAGTCTCTATTCCAAAATTCTTATTAGTTTTAACAGATCTCAGAACATGTCCTCCGCATGCACCGTTATCGTTCACCTAATGATGGAGGTATGTGACAGTTATGATTTTAACATATTAAGGGATTAAATTGTTGGATACGGTTTCATTGCATAAATTAACCCTTTGAAACTTTCACAGGTGATGGGAGGTTAAGATCTGGAATAGAAGACGATACTGACACTGGTTCATCCTTCTATGTCAAGTATAATCGTACCCTTCATGGGAAAGGGGAACGCAAGCTTGACACTCTCACCATCCAATTTCTTAAGAAGAATATTCATTATGCCAAGAATAGGATTGAGCCAAAGTTGAAAGATGAGGTTTGTTTAATTTCTTTTCTTCACCTTCTGTCTTTCTCCCATCTTGTTTGTGACATTCAGTTTCATGTATTGCTTTACGCATCTATAAGTATCCAGTATAAGAGAGTCAACTGACTGTTTGTCTTGATATGCATCTGAACAAATTGCGACAGCATATGCGGAATTAGAAATGCGGGTTAAAATGCAATGGTTGGTAGTGAAAGTATCTCGATGTCTTTCTCTTTTTGATCCTTTTTCGCTCTACTTAGCCTCTTCTGATTATTATTTCTGCGCAGTCTGGAGGAGGAACACTTACAAGCACTGCTCGTACTCTAGAAACCACAATACGTCTGTCCAAATTGAAGTTAAGGAGTGAGGTACTTACTTTTAACTGCTAGATGCTTGCCTTACCCTAGCAAATCCTGATGGTCTTAATTTTTTGAATTGGATATTACTTCTAAAGCATACCCTAATAAGTGGAAGGTTCTGGCTTAACTCCTGCGGTCAGCCAACTTTCTTATATGACTTGTGGCAGGTTACAAAGGATGATGTTGATTCTGCTTTGAAAGTTATGAACTTTGCCATCTATCATAAGGAGTTGGCCGAGATGGAGGAGCGTGAGCTTGTAAGAGAAAAGGAGTTGGCAAAGAAGCAGAAAGCTGATCGCGCTGCTGACACCAATAATAGGGCTAGTGGAGGGTGAGTACCACATGGATTTATAATTAAATTTTATTCTGTTATAAACTTGTGGATGGAAGATTGATTGATGTTGTTAGCAGATTAAGAACCCTTTCTTAGTAATTCTCTGTAACATATTCAGTATACCGTGATATTGACTTACATAGATATAGGAAGTACTGATGGAGACATTGGAAGTGCCAAAGCTCCTTTTAAGAAAAAATGCTAAAAAAATTCTTGTCTATGCTAAGTTATACATGTTTATAGACTTCGTGTGTAAATTATTATCACCTCAAAAATCCCTATCAATCCTTGTGTTTTGATTATGGATTTTCAATTAAAATGTTTCCTTTATGAAATATCTGATGAAAATCATTTCTTGCTTTTATTTGTTTAGTGAAACAACAGACCCAATGAAAGTAGATGAACCTCCTACTGCTCCCCAAGCAACTCACGCTTTTTCTCCTGAAAGGTCTGGAGATTCGTGCTTTTAAGCCATTAAATCAAAGCAAAGCTCTTCTGCTCACTTCTCTATTTGAGTTCCTTCTGTAACTTAATTATTTTGCTGACTGCAGAATATAAGCATTTGGCTCTGTTTTCGGGCAGCATATGCGGGCAAACCACCTGGATCTCATATCTATTGCAGATATTGAGACTGTTGTAAATACTGGTGCGGCTGTTCAATACACCAGGCAGGAAACAGTTACACTATTGAAGGTATGTAGTGTCGGAGACCGATATGTTCCTTCACCATTTAGATGATATACTTTTTTTTTATTAGTAGCGTAAAAACATTATTCCCCGGACTTAGCCGTCTAAATAATAAATAAAATGAAACAATAATGACAATGCTTTATTTCGGTATACTTGCAGAGATTGCAAGAAGATAACAGATTAATGATAAAAGAGGATATGGTGCATATGAGATGTGAAGCAACGTAGGGAGTGTCTCCTATATTAATAGGTAGCGTGGAGTACAAATATTACTTTTTTTACTCATTCACATGATGACTGAAAATCTTTATTTTGGTGAGGTATCACTCGTGTGCAATTGTGGATTCTTTTTTTTATTATTATTTTCTATAGCTGATTTACTTCAATGTGCCTTCAGGGAGGACATAAAATATCGAAGAAGCACTTGTGAACATGTCCTCCACATGTATCCTCTAAGTGCAGCCTTGGTGTTTTCTTAGTTTTTCTTCGATGAAAATACTGTCGTGGAATGTGGAGGGCATTGACCCACCGCTACTAAAGATCATTTAAACTTCTTGTGTCAGTTCCAGGATTCATGTAAGTCCACTCATCCTTTCAGCTTGGATTCACTTAATCATGAGTCATATGCCACAATTAGTGCCTAGTAATACCAGAGTTAACTTCAATATAATCTTAACTGATTCACGAAAGAAAAATAAAAAAATCTTGGGCCCCAAAATGTCGTAATTTGAAGATATTTGTTCCATTTTTGAAGTGAAGTTTTTTTTATTTTATTTTTTTACTTAACTGCAACTTATTTATTGATTTATGAAAGAGTGATAAGAAATGTATGATGATGTGATTTTTTACATTGCAACTTTAGGGATGGGGATCGTTATATAAAAGGGGATTATCGTTTTCGGCATGGATACTTGAAGCACAATCCCAGGCAAACGCCCAAGACTTGGGCAGAAAATGATATGAGGAAACGTATGAGGTAAAGCAGCCCATGCATCTCTTTTTGTTTCTTTTATGTTTTAATGCTAATAGACGCTCACTAAATTTTCGCTGTCATATTTACTGCTTTATGGTTGTTGGACGCACTTTTTATAACCTATAAAAATGACTTGTTAGTTTTCATGTGTCTTAGACTGGAAATATTGAGTTACAAACTTGATCTCTCGAGAATCATAATGGTGAAGCCTAATATAGCATACTAAATAGTAAAGGAAAATCTTGTTTTGGCAAATGTGAAAGTTTGATCACAGTTTAGGATTTGCGATGTTACTTGTTAAAGCTCTTTATGTTATGAATTCCGGCTAAAGGAAGCAGGGATTAGGTGCCCAACTCCAATATTTTTTAGGCTTCATGTTTTGGTCATGGAATTTATTGGTATGTTTTCTTGTCTTAGATTCCTCTTGAGTTGGAAAATACCTGATTGTTCAGCTTATTAGCATGTGATTGCTACCAAATGTATATATGATTCACATCTCCTTCAACTGTTTTACTTTTTCTGGAGATTTGATTTGAAGAAAATTAATTTACAGGAAAATCAGGGCTGCTCCTTGTCTCAAGGATTCAAATCTATCTGAAGATAAGATGGATGAATGCTGAAATTGAGTCCTGCTTCAAATACAAGACTCACCAAGTCTTCACCAATTCTGCTTCAAATGCAGTAGTTTGCCGTATGAGAAGGCATGATTATGTGAGTCATGTTTCTGTTGGTTTTATTTTATCTAATATACCCTAGGAATAAAACTTAGGAATTGTCTTTTAAGTTCCGAACCAATTCGAATGTAGAAAGAACAAAAGTTATTTCTAATAAAGGAAGTTATTGTTGAATGTGTGATTGAATCTATGGGATGGATTCGAATGTAGAAAGAACAAAAGTTATTTCTAATAAAGTTATTGTTGAATGTGTGATTGAATCTATGGGATGGATGTAATGAAAGATTTGCAAGTTATTTTTAATTATGGCGTATTTCCGGTGGAATGTGGACTGACCATGGTCAATGTTGACCAGGTCAAAGAGGGAATATTTGATTTTTTGATGTTACTAAAAAAATTGTAACTGCTCTAAGCTGTTTCAACCTATCCTGTAGTAATAGCTCTAAGCTGTTTCAAAATGACACGTAGTATCGGCTGAGCTCTGTTACGACGTCATTGTTACAAAAAATTCGTAACAGGGCCAAGCTGTTACGAAATTCCACGTAGTAACAGCCGCCGTCTGTTATAACCGCTGACAACCCAAAATTCGTAACAGGTACAGGGCCGTTACAAAAATTTGTCACGCCACGTTTTGAAACAGAACTTGGCTGTTACAACCCTGTTTTGTAACATGTAAAATCTGTTTCTAATCGGCCAAAATGGTGTAGTGAATAGTGGGCAGCGGTATCAGGACCCAACAGAGATACGGGTTTGGGCTGATCTTTGTCGAACGCCACAACAATCTACAACATATGTCGACAAGTTTAAGATTTAGAATCGGTTTATGTGTCACAGTCAAGACAACCGATTGTCAGGAATCGAATTATATGAGCAATTATAAAGTCCGATTAAGGACTTGATGATTTCAGAGAAAAATTTCCATATTTCACAATCGGTTCACATTGCATAACATGTAATCTGATTTTCGTCATCTTTTTTCCTGTATCATTTCGTCTCCACAATCGGATTACATATATACGTAAATGAACCGATTGTGAACTTAGTGTATTTTACTTGAACATCCAAGTGAAAGAATCGGCATATGTACATCACCAACAAAAACCAATTTTGGTCACGTACCCATCGCGCCAAAAATTTACTATAATCGGATTATATGGTGATGAACAACAACCGATTATGAAACCCAATTTGGGGATTTTACCCTAATCGGTTTATGTGGTGATATCGAATAAACCGATTCTGGGAATTTATTTTGAATTTTTTCCCCTTTGTGGGCGATCGAGACGTGCAAATACATATTTGTAGATCGTTACAGCTCATACCTGTTTATTTGAAACATTATCGCCTTCTTCTTCCCGACGATATTGTTCTTGTGCTTGGATAATATCCTCAAGCATTCTTTGGTTGACATGCTCTTCTTCATTCAACAAATTATCCAATTCGGTAGGATCGAAATCAAGATTATCAGATGCACCCACTTCTTCATCACTACTAGAGTCTTCATCATCACTATAAAGTTTCATTTTTGCTAAGAAAATCACAAACCCTAGTTTTTTCTTTTTTTCCTCCACTTCTTCTTTCCCTCCAAACCTTAAAAGAGGAAATGAATTTGTACTCTAATCCTAACACTATAATCAAACTCAAACACTAATTAATTTAACTAATACTAACTTAATTAATCATCACTAATGAATAAGGGCATATTAGGCATTAACATAAATAGGAGGATAAGGGGTTTCTAGAGATTACTTTTTAATGACCCTTTTTGTTTTTTAGTCATAGGCCCCAATTAATCCCTATAGGCCCCAATTTAGCAAGGAACTTTATGCATGATATGGCATGCTTTCTTCGAGTGTCGTGTCATGTTGTGCCGTGCTGATGTGCCTATTTGTCTTGCACTGCACAACATATGTATTAAGCTACCGTGTTGTGCCCGTGATGGGCCGAACGCGTGCCGTGTTGTACTCGAATTTTAACGTGTTTTGATGTGCCACAAATGTGCTCGCCCAGCCCAATTTACATCCAAGTGCAACCACTGGATAGAACCATAGTATAATTTCATCACTTATTACCATACTATCATCGTAGGGTACAAATGAGTTTTACATCTATGGTATATACAACATTATACCACATCCAGTGACACTGCCACCCACAAAATGGTATATGCTACGATTACTTTGACTTTTTTTTACTATCAACCGCCTATCACTAGG
Source organism: Papaver atlanticum (assembly GCA_023531105.1). Taxonomy (NCBI): domain Eukaryota; kingdom Viridiplantae; phylum Streptophyta; class Magnoliopsida; order Ranunculales; family Papaveraceae; genus Papaver; species Papaver atlanticum. Next base: position 110,787 of record JAJJMB010011127.1, read on the forward strand.
GAAAGTCTATCAGCCAAAAAGTTTTAGTTAAATTAAAATTCAATGAAGCTCGTGCAAAACATTTTCTTCTCGACGACTGATTGTACAAAAATTTAGCACGCACGTTTCGTAAAGTCATATGTTTAACACATTAATCAACATTCAGGACCCCTTTATTAAACAAAAAAAGCTTACTAAAAATTCTATTCTTTCTTATCCTAGTAATTAAATACTAGAAATTAACGTTTAATCCCAAAGTTGTTGAGCTTTGGACGCTCTAGTCCTACCCTCCCAAGCCTAATACTGGGAGATCCAAATTCAACAAATTTAGAACAGGTTAGTCCTTTTCTGAACGATTTAATCCAAACCGATATTTTTCACAGTCAAAAATACCCATCACGATATTATTCTCCGTAATCCGATTCCACTTTTTCATTTTCACGTGTGAAACAACTCTCCCATGAAGAACAGATCCGAATCCAAACGTAAATCTAAGAATCAAACAAACAGTCGATTAACTTTGATGCAACTTGAAAACCTAAATCGTTATCATCAGTACTTCTTTGAAGAAAAATCTTGATGAGATTCAAGTTCAACAGTGAAATTGAAGAGATCACCGTTAAAAGAGAAGAACATAAAACTACAAAAGTAAAACTGGGACTTACTTACCGCCTTATGATTTAAATTCCTTTACTCAGATATGCGATTCCTAGTGAAGTAATGAAACATGATTTTTCATCTTAATCTAATTTCTGAGTTTTAATTCCTTGTATTGGTGTTGATAATCATGAATCGTAGTTGAATATATTTGAATTCTATCTTACTTTCGATTTTCTAGTAACCAGTTTGACAAATGAATCTTAGGGTTTCTTAATAATTGAATATTTATGTTTGCTCTATTCGTAATACAAGAGGAACACAATTTTTGTGTGTGTATTAATTTTTGTTCCTTTATTGTCTATTGATTACCTAGTTATGTTGATCCAGGTTGGCTTGAGATTACTTCTATCTCCACTTGGTGCTAATGTTGTAATAAGAACAGCCTGGTGACTCTATTATTTTATCTAATTTGTTTAGTTCGTTTTTTGCATTGTGGATTTTTGATGTATTGGTCTGGAATTATTAATCTCGTTCTGATTGTCGATAAGTCGTGCCTTACTTAGCTAAACACGAGTCTTTTCAGTTGCACCATTGCGATTGCACTGCCTATATATAATACATTCAAGGCTATTGAGAAGAAGGATCCCACTCAACAAAGAAAGTGGCTTGTATACTGGTCAGGTTTGTGCTTCGTTATCTTTACTCATCGGAACATTGTCCTACATTAGCTGTTAGTCGATAGAAAAAACTCTGTAAACGACATACTATGACTATCAATTTCTATTGTAAAGGCCCTTCATAGTCCCTTGCATAACTTCTGAAGCTCTTAGGTCAATAAATAGAAATTTCTAGTAGTACTTAAATAGTTAAATGAAGAGCAGTAATACCCATTTATGTACCGGCTATACACGTACATAGAAGTGCACTTTTTTTTGTCCTTGTTATAAGAGGTGTATATGCTTGTACACCATTTATATGACTTCTTGTATATTCCACATGGACTATTTTTAGTTTTACATATGAAAAAATTGGCCTTCCTCTGTGATGAAATGGGTATCGTAACGATCTTTATGACTTATTGCAGATATATTACCTCATGTTATTGTATGCTTGCATTAATTAATTGGGATAAATAAGGGTAGATTCATTTATTCATTTCTATTTTTTTTTCCAGAAATGGCCGAGAACAAAGGTCATGACTACTCATCTGGATGGTGGGAATTCTTTTTTGGGTTCCAAAATTGGAAGCCGAGACGCAAAACGAAACATTTAAAAGGTATTACTTAAGAATTTCCACCCTTCTATTTGTTTCTTTTATTTTGCATCCTGGTTATTCTATTTATTTGTTGATAAGTACATAATTATATAAAAGCAATCCAGATTCCTGCACCTTTAGTATTATCGCGTTCCTATTTTACTCAAACTAAAAGCTCTCAATGTGTGCTGCGATGTGTACATAGTTGTACACATGCTGAAGATTAATGTGTACATAATTATACACCTGTTTATTGGATGCGATTTCTAGGTGCTGATCGGAAATTCAGGAATAAGCTTTGGTAAATGTTTAATCCTTCTACTGGTAATTATTACTCGTATACTTTTGTTTTGATTTCCAAATTTCAATTCAGCATGCAAATTTGATAATGGTAGACTGGAATTCAAGATTTGTTATGAGGTCAGTACCAGCTTGGCTTTTGTTCTTTTTAATCATTCACTTTGTCTTAGCTTTGTATAACTGAACTTGAGAACTTTTTATACATATATGGTGCAAAGAAATTTGTTTCCACTAAATCTCTACTTATAACTCCCGTTGAGAAATTTCATGTGAAATTACTTAGATTAACTGCTTGTTTAGGATATGCCCAATTTTGTGTTTTTTTTTCTTTCTTTTTGTTGTAGACTTTTTATGTGTAGACGATTCAAGTTGTTTATGTGTATAAACTTCTGCAGTTTGCTCCGTCTCATGAATATACGACATGTTTTGTGTATGCGGATGTTAGATTTTCTAGATTTTGTACATGGGTACATGGTGTACACTACTGTCCTGTCTCATTGATATATGGCATGTTTTATGGGTATGGATGTTGCATTTTCATGATTTTTGTAGATGTGTACATGGTGATACACCACCATGTGTACATATTTGTACACCTATAATATAAGTGTACATTGTCGTACACATATGACATAAATTACATGTGTACATAGTATCCCATTTTAGGACTCTTAATCAAGTTTTAGTGAACAATCTTTTTTCACATAATATAAACACAGGCCAAGTGCAGCAGTAAGTTAAACTAAAACCCAAAGTCGTTGAGGAACTAGATCTGATTCACATAATATAAACACAGGCTTGCTAATGTATCAATCCAGCCAAATAATCATATCTACTGTATCTTTATAAATGTTGCTTCTATTTGACCACTGGAGCTTCCATCAACGGATGCAACCCAAATTGGCAACAACCTCTCGAATCTCGGTCAGATATACAACAAAAAATATCATTCAACAAAAGTATTGGTAAGCATATATTCTTAAAAGTACGTAAGAATTAACCGATGTATTTTCTTGTACACCAATTATATGGGTGCATATAAAAGTGCACCTTTTTTTGTGCTTGTTACAGGTGTATACATATGCTTGTACACCTTGCTCTTGTTCTTAGAGCTTCAATGGAGGAAGAGAGGGAAAGAAAGGACGCTTCTACAAGGGATGCAGAAGAAAAATGAGGTGGACAGGCTTCAAGTTCACATGATACAACTATGACTGAAAACACTGGCATTATGTCTGATGGAGCTAATACAGGCGATTTGATGGCAAGTCTCATGCTTGTTACTGGTTGTCCTGGGATTGAATCTTTGGTTAGAAACAAGATGCAGTTTATGATTGTACATGAATTAGAAGATGTGGTTTTCTACAGGAAAGACGTGTTTTGTTTGATTATAGTTTATGCCTGCTCGAGTCTGAAAGAAGATGGTGTTACTGAGATTTCATGGGTGTTAAAACTGTTGATTTGATGAATATGAGATGGAGACAGTGCTGTTATTTTGTGTGATTTAGAGTCTGCAGTGAGTAAGTTGATAACGAAATGAAGAAGCGTTGTGTATTGTTGCTGGCCGAGCAATTACAGGGTATGGATGAGCTGCAGCTCGCTATGAAGCAATTGCAGGTGATGCTATGGGAAATTTGGAAGAATGGGTTTGCTTCTATGTTGCAGTACAAAAAATGGTGCAGCTGAGTAACTGGTGCTATTGAGATGGTAGAACTCTGAAGTGGTGATCTGGTGAATAATTATGAAATGCCGATGGAATTGCAAAGATGAAATCTAAAATGTGTGATGTTAGTGGTACTGAGGAACAGGAATTTATGTTGTTGTTGGATGGTTAGTGTTGTTGTAGAGAAGTGCAGCTAAGATTGGAAAGCTACAGAAACGGATAAAAAAATTGAGTTGAATGGTTGAGATGTTGTAGTTGTTTGCAGCAGCAGTGTTAAGAGTGGTTGAGCGTTGGAGCTGGTGTTGGTAATGAGTTTGGGTTGTAAACAGGTTATATTTTTGTAGATGTGTACATGTTTGTACACCAATGTAAACTAAGTTTTTTTAAAATTGAGAATTATATAGTCATATGGGTACTCTTTTTGTAGCTCTCGGATCCGATTATATAAAATTTGCGAATTTTGGACAAACGGTTCGAAAGATAAATTGATTTTAATTCTTTTTTATATTATTTAAAACTGCTGACATCATCATGAGTCATTTTGGACTAAACGGTAAATATTTGGACTAAATTGTAAACCAGAAGGTTATTTGTGTACTTTTCATAAAAAAAGACTAATTTGTACCTATTTGAATGGGTTAAGAATAAATAATATATTTGAATGGGATTTTGGGCTAAACCTAAGGGTGCACACGGTACGGTTCGGCTCGGTTCTTGCCGAGGCCGAGTACCTATACCTCCCTAACCTCGGTTCCTATTTTTTGGACCGGTACCTGTACCCCGTTCCTCGGTTCCGGTACCATTCGGGACAAGTACGGTACCAGGGACGGTTCCGGTACCGGTCGGTACTTTCTGTCAGAATTCCAGGCAGATTTTCAGTTCATGTTTTACTGAATGACTGGATACAGTTCATATTAAGCAGCTTAAGTACCTGTTTTACTAAGCAACAATATATTAAGCAATATCTCAAAGCACAGTAAGTAACAAGTAGCAATAATACTAGCAAAGCAAAGTGCCAAAGACCAAAGTCATGAAAACCTGAAAAAGTAACAAGTAGCAAAGCTGCAGTACACTACAGGCAGCAGAAGCACATAAACACACAAACAAACAATAGTTTTAACTCTTAACTCTTAAGTGTTACTGTCTTACCAACTAATAGCTGCAGTACACACTACATTGAAGAAAAGAAGAATTGAAGTGGTAGCAGTGGTGGTACTGGTGAAGTGGTTGTGGCAGTAGACTGGAAAGAATGTAAAGAGATCTATTCCATGGCAGCACTGGTGGTGGCATTATTGTTGATAGGACCCAGTAACTCTGCAAAAAAAAAGTAATAGCAGTTAGTTAGCCAGTTAGTAACTATTACTAAAAAATGTAACAAGGGAAAAAGATTGGAATGAATAAAATATGTTACCTTCTTCAACTTCAATATTGTCATCTGGTATGTAGTCACATAGAAGATCAAGTTGTATTGGGTTCCTTAGCCAGCTTTGTGTGCAAAGCAATGCCTCAACTGTCCTTGTAGATAAAGAGCTTCTACAAGGACTTAACACTCGCTTTCCTGTGCTAAAAGCAGATTCAGAGGCAACAGAAGACACAGGAATGGCTAGTATGTCCTTAGCTATATGTGCAAGTATCTTATACTTGTTACTGTTGGTCTTCCACCAACCCAATAAGTCAAACTCCTCATCATCACCATCTTCTCCTTCACCTTCTTCAAACTTGTCTATGAAATATCTATCCAACTCTGTTTTGCCCACATCATCATTTGGGTTGCTCTTATGCCTCTTACTCCTTGACATCAACTCTTTCATACGACTTGGCCCTGCCCCTGGTTTACTTAACACAGATTTGGCTTGTCCATGCATAGAAGTACTTGACTCCTCCCCATGAACTGAATACACATCCTTATATTCTTCAAATAGAATCTTAAAATCCAATAATACACTCTTCATAACAAGTTCAACCTTTGAAGACTTCTTCCCATATAAACACTCAAGAGCAAATTCTAATCCTTTTTCTTTCTCTCTAGGATCCAACAACATGGCAAAAAAAGTTGTAGAGTTCATCTTTGCATAATCACCCCAATATTTGTTATACTTCTTAAACATTTTGGCAGCCATAGTTGCAATAAAAGGATCTTCATCTACATTATCTCTAAACTCAACTAGTTGTTCATAAATGAGAACTAATTGCCATAAGAATGTATGTGTTGTTACCTTAGTTGAGGCTGAAAATGCAACAGTGGCATCAAAGAATACCTTCAAACATTTCACAAGGCCTCTGGCAAAGATCCAGTCCTCTTGACATGGAGCAGGTTTCTTCACTATTGCCTTCTTCTTCTTCTTCTTTTGTGCCTTCTTCTTGCCTTTCACATCAAGTTCTTCTTCTTCTTCTTCACTAAAAACTTCTTCTTCTTCACCAACATTAACATCAATATCAAAATCATTAGCATTAGGTAAATCTTTCTCACTATCTTTAGGGAAATAAAACAACTTTTGATATTCCCTATCATACCTTTCTAACCTAATGAAAGCTCTTTCATACACTTGTGCAGCCTCTAGCATCAAGAATGTGCTGTTCCATCTAGTCTTAACATCTAATATCAATGCTATCTTAGACTCTATTCCAACTAAATTTGCACATTGCCTAAGCTTAGCCAACCTAGCTGGAGAACCCTTTATATACTTGACAACTGACCTGATTCTTGCAATTGATTTGTTGTAGACCCTTACAGCATCTTTTACAACAAGTGAAAGTACATGAGCTGCACACCTTACCTGAAAAGATGTAGATTGATACAAGTATTAGATTTTTATTCAAAGTAATAACTAACAAACACAATTCTAACTAGAAAGTAAAAATAAATAAATCATATACTTACATGCAAGTACTTAGCTCTCTCTTCTGCCCTTGTCATTGAAACAATACTAGTGGTCAGATAATCCATTGCAACCTTGTTGGCACTAGCATTATCCAAAGTGACAGAAAAAACATCTTTAAGCCCCCAATCTGACAAGCACTTCTCCAACATCTCACCAATATCAATTCCTTTGTGACCACTAACTTCAGAAAACATAAGAATTCTCTTTTCTAACTTCCAATGTTGATCAATAAAATGAACAGTTACACAAATATAGTTGAAATTATTTGGTGAAGTCCATGTGTCTGTTGTTAAACTAACCCTCTGCTTGCTTGACTTGAAGTAATTTCTCAACTTATCTTTCTCTTCTACATACATTTCTAATAAAGATCTGTAAACAGTCATTCTACTTGGTACATCAAATCTAGGCTCTAAGACATGCATCAGTCTCCTAAAGCCTTCACCCTCAACTGCTCTAAAGGACATCTCATCAATTATAATAAACTCAACAACTGCCCTTTTACATTTTTCTTGACTGAAAATAGTAGAGACTAACTGACCATCATGCTCACCTAGTTTTGAAGGTTTTACTGTCAGAGTTTGTTGTCCTTTTACCTTTGGCTTGTTAGGATTCTTCTTGCATCTGTTAAAGTGCTTCCACATTCCACTTGTACCATTCCTTCCAGTATGAGCCTTTATTGTCTTGTTGCAGTAGTTACAATCAGCTTCTTGAACATTTTTCCTAGTGAAATGTTTCCAAATATCAGATGTTGTCTTACTACCCATTTGAATAGAAGTAGCTTCAACATCTGTTGCTATTGTCTCTGGCTTTGCTGCTCCATCTGTTGGTTGGATAGAGGATCCAACAACTGTATCTGTAGCAGGTGTAGGTGTAGCAGCTGAAGTAGGTGTAGGAGTAGCTGTTGTATAAGCTTGACTTGATGCATCCATGATTGATCACTGAGAAATCACAAATATACATAAACATAAGTACACTGTACATACTACATAAACACAAACACAAACACAATGCACTAAGCCACTAATCAAAGTGAATTTCATACATATAATTTATAAAGTTAAATACTACAAATTGTTCATAAAGATTAAAGACATAAAACATCAAAGTTCAAAGTAAATACTAAATAGTAAAGCTGCAATACACATTACACTGCAGTACACATTACACATAAACCACTAAGCCTAAGTTCTAAGCATTATGTGAGCTCTATTAGAATTAGGAACATTGGTGCATCTCTTTAAGTGCTTCCACAATGCAGATGTTCCATTTTTGCAGATGTGAGCCCTAAATGTCTTTCCACAGTAATTACAAGTGGCTTCTGCAACATTTCTCCTAGTGAAATGGCGCCATATAATGTTCTGAACCCTAGCTGGACTTGATGCATCCATGATTGATCACTGACAAACAATATATACACAAACATGATTTCAATTCACAAGCCACAATAACAACAACAACAACAACAACATGAAAGGACTAAGTAACATAACATAGGCAAACTCTAATTATATGCATTAATGGTAATGTGTGCATAGTTGGATAATATAACATGCCAAACTAATAAAAAGTGGCTTGAACTGATTACAAGCCTTCATGAATCATGATGGAAAAAAACAAGAAAAATCTTAATTACTGAAATCACAAAAGTTACAGATCAATTAGAAGCACAACAATCAATTTCAATATTCTCAAAATCAATAACAAACTAATAAAAAGTCCCAGAATCTGGTAAGATTTTTCATTCATTTTCCAACTTTTTTGGATTGCATGTTACAAAATCAAGCTCAAATTAAAAAAATTCAATTAACCCAGTAGTCCAAATCAAACGATTAAACAATAAACACTATAAGGATTAAGGTTTCAGTAAAATTGGAGAAGAAAAAAAACAAGAAAACTTACAAGACAAATTTTATTCTTCTTCTGGTTTGCTGGTTTTGCAAAAAGGATCCAGATAGTTCGAGATTTCAGGTACCCAACAGATAGATCGATCACTCCTCAGTCTAAATTTAACTGAACACACAAAAGGAAGAAAATTATCAAAATCAAAATCAAAAAAAATATAGAAACACAACACCACAATCATAATCATAATCAAAATGAAAATCAAAGAAATTAGTTACCTGTTGTGGTGGTGGCGTGTTCTTATGAACACAGTGATGGAGGAGGAGGAGGAGAGCGTCGAAGAAGAAGAAGAACTGAAGAAGGAATATTTTTTTTGATTTGATTCTGATTCTAAACCCTAACCTAATTTCTATATATACTACAAATCTACCACCGTCAGATTATATCTAAGATTCTAAATCTAACGTTCAATATTGATCGGTACAATCGGTACGGGCCGGTACGGGATATGCTTAGGGCCGAGTACCTGTACCTCCCTAGCCTCGGTTCCTATTTTTTGGACCGGTACCTGTACCCCGTTCCTCGGTTCGGTACAAAATCAGGTACGGTTCCACCGGTTCCGGTACGGTTCGGTTTTTCGGCTCGGTTCCTGTGCACCCTTAGCTAAACCGTATTTTTCCCAATTGAATAAACATTTCAATTCGCTTACAGACAAGTTTACCGTATGCCAAACGACTCTATTATTGTTTTGCAACTCGTGTCGTTGGGGGTTGGTTATGTGGGTCAAGTCATGTAGAAGTGCAGAATCTCCAAATAGTGGAAGAATCAACCCATATTACGTATGGGATGCAAATTTTCATCTTATCAAGATTAATTATTTTATGGTAGAAAAATGGTGTAGGTACGAGGAAAAGAAACTCGGAAGTAAATATTTTAGAGAAATTGGGTCAATTGCCCAAATATTTTAAAAACATGGTTCAAATGGACGAGTAAAAATTAACATGGGTGAAATGAACACCAAAAAAATAGCAAGAATGAATCTGGATTCATCCTGGCTTAAACTTAAAAAATAGAGAGGGTGAAACTGGATGCATCCTGATGTAAATTAAAAAAAAGAAAAAGTATTTGAAAATGGGTAGGATGAAACTGTTTACATCCTGCCTATTTTTACATTCTCGTTCATTTAAACAGTATCAAATTTTACATGTCTTTTTCACCCAAGAATTGTGGTTATGGGGTTAGCTGAATCAGCACAAACTTATACGTGGTTTTTATTTTATTTTGGGTAATTTGCGTTATCTCCCCTGTAAACATTGTTAATTTGCATTACCTCCCATGTAAGATTGGTAATTTGCATTACCTCCCCTACAAAAAACCATGTGTAAGTTAGTCAGCTAACTTGGAATAAACGAAATTATTGACGAGAGGAGGTTTTGCTAATTTTATTTCTGTAAGAGAGGTAATGTAAATTACTAATCTTTATAGGGGAAATAACGCTTATTTCCCCCAAACTTTGTGTTTGTGAGGGCAAACTAAAATTTAAGTTTTCTTAAAATTTGGTGCAAGGTGAACTGACTTCACATCGGATACATAAGTGACAATTTTCATCCATGTCAAGTAGAATTACATTTTGGTAAACGCATAGACGGTTAACAGTTTGTCTTGCCTAGAACACGTTCGAAAAATTAAAGGTAGGTAGGTTAGTTGAACTGTTGCGCACAACTCTCCAAGTAACTATGTAATTTAAAATCGGAAGAAATAAGATATGCTAATTGAAAACCTCTGCAGAGCAGTTCTAAGTCATGAATGACTTACCATGTTAATGACTTACCCCGGTGAAAATACTTAATTTTGTATACTTTTTATTACAATATTAGAATGAACGTCGATGAGATGTTAGGATTATCTATGGGTAGTTTCATTGGGAGACTAACTCTTTCGTTTTGAAGGAGAACTAGTTCACATGAAGGAGGGATTATGTACAATATTTTGAATTTGATAAATATGAGACCACGCGGGGGACTATTTGTCATCTAAAGTGAAATTTCTACATACATGGGGGACTGTTTGCCGTCCAAAAAGAAATTTCTATACACGGGGGACCGTTTGCTGTGTATATCCCATTTTATACCCACACGGGAGACAGTTTGCCATGGACATTCATTTTTATGCCCACACGGAGACTATTTGCCATTTCTACTAATTTTTCCACACGACTGATAGTATGTCGTGTACTGTCACACTATCAACCACTCCTTCAGACGAAAGACTGTATGAAAGAGATTGGGGGTGGCAGTTGGGTCAAAGACCCCCATAGTAGGCTCTAATTTGCTATAATTGGTAGTCTCTTTTTCATTTTAAAGGAGTGTACCCATAAAAGAAAAAACCAACCATGACCCAGAAAAATATTAGGCTATAACACTACACCAAAATCAGGATTTTATCACGGTGTAATCGGTCACAGTTTATTTTCAGTCACTGATACACCTATTATAAATCCTGCAACAATTATAACCATTAATAAATTTCGTATTCGTGATAATGATTAATAAAAAAAAAAATTTATTAGTAACAATAATATTTGTTGACAATTTTACAGACAATCACAATTATAATTTAACATGATTATTCCACCCAAAAATTTCGCCATATCTAAAACAACCCCAAAATTAAAACTCTTTAAATTTTACTTGTCACTACTTTTCCCACATTTGTACAAACTAACAATTTTACAACTCTTTGAATTTTTACAGTCTCCATAAGGGTAAAATGGTCATTTTCCAGTAAGGGTAATAGGTCATTTTCAGAGTCTGTAATATTTACTTTACTTATTTCCAATAAGGGTAGTCTGATCATTTTCACAGTCTCCGTAATATTAATTGCACTAGTTTCCATTAAGGGTAATATGGTCATTTTTCACAGTTTGTAATATTTACTTTACTTATTTTCGATAAGAGTAATATGGTAATTTTCACAGTCACCATAACATTTATTTCACTTATTTCCAGTAAGGGTAAAAATGGTCATTTTCACAGACTGTAATATTTACTTTACTTATTTCCGATAAGGGTAGTTTGGTCATTTTCATAGTCTCCATAATATTTATTGCACTTATTTTCAATAAGGGTAATATAGTCATTTACACAATCTATAATATTTTACTTTACCTATTTCTGATAATGGTAGTTTGGTCATTTTCACAATCTCCATGATATTTATTGCACTTATTCCAGTAAGGGTAAAATAGTCATTTTCACAGTCTGTAATATTTACTTTACTTACTTACGATAAGAGTTGTCTGGTTATTTTCACAGTCTCCATAATATTTGTTGCACTTATTTCTATTAAGAGTAATATGGTCATTTTCACAGTCTCTAATATTTACTTTACTTATTTTTGATAAGGGTAGTCTGGTCAATTTCACAGTCCCCATGATATTTATTGCACTTATCTCCAGTAAGGGTAAAATGGTCATTTTCACTATCTGTAATATTTACTTTATTTATTTCCGATAAGGGTAGTCTGGTCATTTTCACAGTCTCCATAATATTTATTGCACTTATTTTCAGTAAGGGTAAAATAGTCATTTTCACAGTCTGTAATATTTACTTTACTTATTTTTGATAAGGGTAGTTTTGTCATTTTCATAGTCTCCATGATATTTATAACTTATTTCCAGTAAGGGTAATATGGTCATTTTCACAGTCTCCATAATACTTATTGCACTTATTCTCAGTAAGGGTAATATAGTCATTTTCACAGTCTATAATATTTACTTTACTTATTTTTGATAACGGTAGTTTGTCATTTTCATACTCTCCATGATGTTTATACACTTATTTCCAGTAAGGGTAATATGGTCATTTTCACAGTCTCTAATATTTACTTTACTTATTTCTGATAAGGGTAGTCTGGTCATTTTCACAATCTCCATAATATTTATTGCACAAATTTTCAGTAAGGGTAATATGGTCATTTTCACTGTCTGTAATATTTACTTTACTTATTTCAGATATGGGTAGTTTGGTAATTTTCATAGTCTCCATAATATTTATTGCACTAATTTCCAGTAAGGTTAATATGGTAATTTTCACAGTTTCTAATATTTACTTTACTTATTTCCGATAAGGGTAGTCTGGTCAATTTCACAGTCTTCATAATATTATTTGCACTAATTCCCATTAAAGGTAATATGATCATTTTCACTGTATGTAATATTTACTTTACTAATTTCAGATAAGGGTTGTCTGGTCATTTTCACAGTCTCCATAATATTTATTGTGCTTATTTCCAGTAAGGGTACTATGGTCATTTTAAGTCATTCGAACGAGAAACTTAGGTCAAACTCTAGTAATCTTTGAACCTGTGATGTTCAATTCTGATATATTTCGTCTTCAGTTCATCCGAACGAGAAACTCAGGTCTAACTCTAGTAATCTTTGAACTTGTGATGTCCAATTCTGATATATATTTCGTCTCCAGTTCATTCTGATATATTTCGTTTTCGGTTCATCCGAATGAGAAACTCAGGTCCAACTCTAGTAATCTTTGAACCTGGGATGTTCAAATCTGATAAATTTCATCTTCGGTTCATCCGAATGAAAAACTCAGGTCCAACTCTAATAATCTTGAACCTGGGATGTTCAAATCTGATAAATTTCATCTTCGGTTCATCCGAATGAGAAACTCAGATCCAACTCTAGTAATCTTAAACCTGGGATGTTCAAATCTGATAAATTTCATTTTCAGTTCACCCGAATGAGAAACTCAGGTCCAACTTTAGTAATCTTTGAACCTAGGTGTTCAAATCTGATAAATTTCATCTTCAGTTCATCCGAATGAGAAACTCAGGTCCAACTCTAGTAATCTTTGAACCTGGGATATTCAAATTTGATAAATTTCATCTTCAATTCATCCGAATGAGAAACTCAGGTCTAACTCTAGTAATCTTTGAACCTGGGATATTCAAATTTGATAAATTTCATCTTCAGTTCATCCGAATGAGAAACTCATGTCCAACTCTAGTAATCTTTGAACCTGGGATGTTCAAATCTGATAAATTTCATCTTCAGTTCATCCGAAAGAGAAACTCAGGTCCAACTCTAGTAATCTGGCAACCTGAATTTGTAAATCCCGATACTTTTACATATTCAGATCATCGGTGTCACATTGTTTTTTTTTTGGATAGTGTCACATTGTTCAGGGTGTTATAAAACGAAACACCACTTTATAAAACATGGAGAACAGTTCAATGGATTTTATTTTTTACCCATGGCAAGAAACTAACAATCCGATCTTTTGGTAACAATCAGATTCACTTCCAAGGAAATAGTCGTCCAGCTTACCTATACTCTAACATAGTGAAGGCTGGGTGTGGGAAACACACCATAAAAGCGAAGATGAGAGAGAAACCCAAATCTAACCTAATTTTTCTTTCTCTCCGCCTCTTCTCAGTTCGCAGTGTTCCTTTTTCTCCCTAACCCTAAATCAAATCAGATTCTTCAATCTCTTGGCCGATCATAATCAACCACACCTTATTGTGAAAAATTATCACCGAATCTTCAGTTTACAAAATCAAAAACAAATCAACCAAATCTTAAGTATAATGCTCTACAGTCACCGAAGTAACAATACCCTAGAGAAATAATCAATAACAAATCAACCAAATTTTAAGTATAATGCTCAACAGTCACCGAAATAACAATACCCTAGAGAAATAAATCTATTTTTTCTTGTTTTTATTTCCTCGATTTTGCTTTACTCTTGAAGAATAAGAACAAGAAAGATGGGGGAAGAAAAGCTATTAGTAAACTCAAATAGTAAGAAGTGGTTTCTGTTTTCCTTGTTAGCCTTGTTTTAAAAACCCTTATTTTTGTGTTTAAATCTTGTTGTAGATGGTCACTGAAGTTTTATTATTTGTAGCCGGTGATGGTTATCCTGTTCGTGGAGAGCTAGTGGTGCAAGGAACTACCATATTTGATAAATGGGTTTGTAGCTATTTTTCTCATACTTCTTTTTATTTTTCAGATCTGAGAAGTTCATAATGAGGATAGTCTTTTGGGTTTCAACGGATCTTAATGTAATATTCTGATTATTTATTTTGGTTGATTGAAACAGGAAGTTGAAGAGAGGATAGTCTTGAAGCTTCTGTTGGGCATGTATGTAAAAAGTGATTTCTGAAGTTTGAAGCCTAACTTGTTCAAATCCGAAGAGAGTTGAAGAGTCTCTAACAAACCTCCAATTTCTTACTCTTTTTATTATTTTTTCCCCTCATTTTTTTCATCAAAATCTGAAGTAATGGGTATAGGGATTTGAGGTGATATGATTCATTAGATTAGCCTTTTAGTTCTTCTCAAAATCTATGCTACCAGATCAAGGTCAAATAACTATGATTGAAATCCATTCAGGGTTCTTGTAATGATAGTGTGGTAGTGGTGATGAACTAAGAATAGTTTCTTTCAAATGAAAGATTTGAGGAAGTTACTTCAATTTTGGTTTTCTTTTGTTTTATTTTTATGGGTTTTAGTTTTCAATTGAAAATTTGGTTTTTCTGTTGATTGTAGGAAGGTTATTGGTCTAATTTTCTGCTGTCTGGACTCGTTCGTTAAGGCAATTGAGGTGTGGAAACAAGAGACTATCTTGAGCAAAAGACCAGCAGAATTGCACTTTGAGTGTTAGAGAAAAATCCTAAAAGAACAGGAAAAAGATGTACAAATTCTTATTGTATTCTTTACTTATGCTTCAGTAATGGTAGGGCTGATTTGTTGGGGTTGCATGATAATCTTGCAGGCTGTGGTTCTTTAGTCTTGGAACTTGTTGGTTTTAACTTGCTTACGTTATTTTGCTTAATTTGTTTTAAGAAAGAAGTGGTGTTGTTTGTGTACTATGTAGGTTGCTCAAAATTTTGGTCATAGTAGTAACGATAAATCTCCTTGTTCTGTACAAACATTCTTGATTTACTCATGAATTATTGCTGAATAAATTATATAAATCGTATGTTTTCATTGGATTTCTGAGTTATGGAGTTTTCTAATATTGTGATTGTTACCCTCTTACCTTAGCTGTTTTAATCATGTAATGCAATTTGAAATGTTGGTAAGCTTATTTCACTGGTTAAGTGGATCTGATAAAGATCCTCTTTCAGAAGTACCGTGTCTTGCAAATTAAATAAAACTAGTTAAACAGTCTAAGGTAGCTTTGGTAAAATGATACATATCTTCCGAGTTTTCTGATGTTTAAATTGTTTCTGTAGTGTGTCCTAGAGGGCTACAATGGGACGGTGATGGCTTTTGGACAGACTTGCACAGGGAAGACATTTACTCTTGGACTGCTCGGAGAGGAGAGGAAGATACTGCAGCTCGTGGTACTATGGTTCGAGCGATGGAGGATATATTAGCTGATGTTCCTCCAAGCGGATTATGGGTCAATTTCTTAGTTGCAGGTTGTTAGCCTCAACTTTTCGGTGCTTGGTTTTAGTTTTAGTTTTAGTTTCAGTTCCTGTTTGCTTGTTTTGTTTGCTAATTAAGTTCAGTGAACAGATTAAAGCTGTGTGACACATTGTAGAAAACAGTCCACATGTTCCTATTTATGACTCAAAACTCACAAGGTTGCTTCGAGATTCTTTTGGAGGTAATCCATTCTTAGGGTATCTTGTTTCAATTTGCATTTCATTTTTCTATTGGAGGATAAATCTTACTTGCCACACTTTAGTTGGATGTTTTTATTGATTTACTACTCTTATACACTAATTTGTATCTGCAATTAAGTTCATATGCATGTCAATATATGATTATGTATCTTCTATCCGTACCAGGCACAATAAGAACCTCATTGGTTGTTACTATCAGGCAATCTCATGCCATTGGGGAGACACTTTAAGTACATTTATCGTGTTTGGACAACGGGTGTTTTTTTTTTTGTTGCATAATCTCCATGTTAAGTTCCTCTAATTGCAAGTGTCATGGTTGTAGACTTGTGCTTATATTTCATGTCTTGCAATCCTTAAAACGAAAGATAAATGGTATTGGAGTCTTCGACTGGAAAACTTATTTGTTAAACTTAAAATTATAGTCCCCAGCAATTATGGTGCTTATGGATTTTAAAGTTATGCGTCGCTATAATGTGCCTTCTTATACTGCCACAGCTTTACAAACTTTAATGTAAATGCTTGATGTCTTTTCTTATGTTCAGCTAACTGTATTAGAACTTTGGAAGTTTTCTAACATTCGTTCATTCTTAACCAAGGCTATGAAAGTGGAGAATACGGTGAAAGGAAGCAGAAAGTATTCCATGGTGAGCTTGAAAGAATAGCTGTAGAAGCACAAGATCGTGTCTCTGAGGAGCCTATTCCGAAAGCATTGGAGGTGAATTATTTAGCATTTTAGTTACTTCGACGTTAAATTGGATATAATGTTGACTTCTTATTAAATGTATATTTCATATGAAATACAAACTATCTTTTTGTAGGGAATCCCGGTTTAGCTGTGTTCATGAAGGCGAGGTTATGCAACTGCATTTAATGCATCTAGATCGCTGGTAGGTCTGCGCCTCCTACTGGTGGTATTAAGAACTCGCGCTGATACCACTTTGGAACTTCTGTTATTCGGTAAATTTCTGCTCTTGGCAAGTTCATTATGGGTTTTTGTAGTTACTTAGTTTCCAATGGGTAGGTTGTGTGCGCGTGGAATGTGCCTGGTAGCTGTTCTTTTATCTTTGGTATTGGTTAAGCATACCATTCATGTATAACTATGTATTCGTCTAAGTAGTGTCGCTCTACTTGTTTCCTTTCATACTCTTTGCTGAGAGTGTCTTAGTTTTGATTAATGGTCTAGAATTATGTGAAATGATATTTGTCTAAGATCGTTACATGGTATGATACATGTAATAAACTAAAAAATTCATATCATTCATTTGTATATTTTTGTTCTCTTGTAACTTCTTGTCACATTGTGATCTGCATTTGTCTTTATTGAAGTTGGGCTTGTTTGTGTTTGGTTGCAGCGCATGAGTGTTGGCTTGATCCTTCACATGGCAAAGGCTCAGAAGATAGTTGATGGTGGTCTTTGGAGCAGTTGCAGTATGAAGTATATGTGCAAAATAGGTATATGAAGAGAGTAGAGAACTTTATCCATCTTTTGAAGTTATGGTGAGGTTAGGGATTGTAGATTGATACGTATGAATTGCATATTGAAAAAGAATAGATTGCAATTGTGTTTCAGGTTTAAAGATTGAAAAAGAATAGATTGCAATTGTGTTTCAGGTTTAACTGTACTGCATGCTTGTAAACTAGAAAATCCAGGTTCATGATGGTAGAATGTGTGGATAGTTTGCAGATAGAAAATACAACTTTGTTTCAGGTTTATTTCTATTTCAGGCTTGTAAACTGAAAGTGCAGGCCCATCGTAATGATCTGTATTGCAGGCCTGTCAACTGGAAGCGCGGATCCATGAAAAAGA
>JAJJMB010011127.1:198106-225188 GCA_023531105.1 Papaver atlanticum
TTTTTTTTAGAGGTATCAAGTGCAATGGGTGTATCCATTCCTTTAAATAGATGAGTACACAACGGCTCTTTTTCCACTTTATTATACCGGCATTGTCATTAACCTAAAATCTACGCCGACAGTTCCCTTTACTGGTTTATGGTTTGAAAAAATAGCCGTTGGGCATTGAATGTTAAATCCCGACACTAAACTATGGTCAAATTGATTGCCGGCAACAGATGCCGGCATGGAGGCCTATTAAAAAGTAATGCCGGAATAAGGTTTATTGTCCACAGAAACCATAAAATTTTGACACTCTATCCCGGCATAGACTTATATATAAGATCTACGCCGGAATTGTAACGGCATTGAATTATGTTAACATAAAACGCCGGAACTATAATTTATTTCAAATGTAATCCTTGTCGCAGGAAGCACGGATGCACTTAGCATGTGCATCAAGACTTTAAACCACTTGGTGACCCAAGTGGACGAGTTATAGTCTCGTGAGGGTTTACATAGAGATCTACCCACAAAACCTTACAAAAAACTACCCTAAAAACATAACCAAAAAGCACTAAACCTATCAATCTTCTTAAGAAGAATCCGTCTCCGATTCACCCAGATGGTGGTACTCCGTGACTTTAGTTACCATGTGGTTCACGCTTTCATCAAACATGAATGCTTCCCCCTTTTCCTGTAGGTAACGCGCTTTCACGGCTTCATGCTACAAAAACAACACACAAACTTAGTTTGTTACATAAAAATTGAAAAGAGTGGGTTTTGTTGAATTAATCATAAAGATACTTACGAGTTGTTGAGGGGACATTCTATTATGGGTAGCGTGTGCGATCCGGTGTTTTATTTTTAAATACTCAACCACCGCATCTAGGATGATGTCGTGATGTTGCTCGATTTGTTGAGCAGTTCTTCCTTTCGGGTTCCCATAATCGTGGGTAAATTTGTTAAAAATCTTCAACCACATGGAATCCCGAGAACTGTTATCTATAGTTGAAGGACGAGTTGTGACGTACCATGCTTGGGTGATTGCTAAATCTTCCTCGGAGTCAAACGATGCCATTTGTTGTATGTGGGAGTAGGTCCTATAATAAGCTATTTATAGATGACTATTATAGGGTTTAGGGTTTCATAAGTTAAGAGTCTCAAGTATATATATAACAACACACGAGTTTTTGGAAATTGAGTCCAAGTACTAGCTCTCTTTATATAGAGAAAAACCTCAACGACTAGTTTTTTGGAAATCACATGTTCCGGCATTAAAGTTAATATGTACTGAGACGCCGGTGTAGATCAAGCACGGTTCAAGCTTCACAATCAATGGGAGATTCATCAACAACCTCTATTTGCAAACCACCATCAAGCTCTACCTACAAAGTAAGTAGATTCAACATTAATAACGATGGATTGGACAGTTAAAATCTTCTCTACTAGGACGTATCACTAATATAATCTTCTCTTACAGAGTCATCATTGCAGCTGTCAAATTTACAAGTCACCTTCTCATCTAGCCATGGACTGTCCTTTTATTTATTGGAAGTGTAGAAATTGTGATGGGACACGCCGGTTTTGGATTGCAAAAACTGATGATGCAGATAATGGAAGAATGTTTCTAAGGTGTTTGAATCACCCAAACTGCGAAGAGTTTCAATGGTTTGACAAAGCTGTTGACTAGCAGAAGCAAGAGAAAACCACAAGGGCCAATGCAATCCTATTGATGGGTGTGATGGGTGTTATATGAAGGGAAAGGAATATGTTGAAAGAGAAGATAAACCAATGAAGATGGTCCTTGACACAGAGATTCCAGACGATGTCTTCGAAGATATTCGCGAAAGGCTCAAAGGTTCCGCAATTGTTGAAAAGGGATGGAAATAGATTATGAGATCATCTTCAACCAAAATACTCCATTCCATGATTTTTAGTATGTTTTAATTTAAAGTTTCATATTTTTTGGTATGTTTTAATTTAAAGTTTCAAATGTAATGTAATAGATTAACCTAGGAACGAAATGAAAAGAGCATTCGTAACGGATCTATGATCAATCCCGGCATTGTAGTTTAAATTTCCGAAGGGTTTTCAGAGAGCTGGCATATAAAGATATCTTATTTACCATGCCAGGTTTCTACTAAACTAGCCAAGTTAAAAAAAAACAGATTTCCGGCATTGATATTTATACATATTACAATGCCGGCACAGTTCATAAACTATACAGGAACTTGGAACATTCATCTCCAATTTCCGGCATGGAGTAAGAAAACCTTTATATGCCGGTATCTGTTGCGTCATGGAATTATAATCAAAAACTCTATGCCGGAAACAGTGCCGGATCTGTGCAACCTATACATTTAAATGCTTGCACTTTGGTGGGAATAAAAATTACAAGATTTTTTTTTTACTAAATCTAAACATGTTCAACATAAACCAAACAACTAAATTGTGCTTAAATGTTCTTAATCCAGGTATCATAATCCAAAACAACTAAAGAGTTAATCCAAGAACAAGTTCGGAATTGTTCAAAACGTAACAACCACCATCCAAATAAAGAAACAAAACTAAAGAGTTCATCACTTGGTCTTTTGCTTCTTGTGGACGGTCACCTTCCTCGTTTCCCCGAACAAAGCTTTTGCACTTGGATCTTCCATTTTATCAAGCTTTTCCTCGACTTCCTTCATTTCTTCAAGGGATAGCACCTCTCCTTTCTCGTACTTGCAACCAAACATCTTCTTCAACTTGCCAAGCCGACGTCGCTAGTTTCATACATCCACCACATAATTAGTATATATATGTTAATATAAGATTATGTAAACATTAATTGACTTAGCAATTAAGCATACTTACTAGCAATCCAACAGTCTTATTAAGTTGGGCCATCGTAGGTCCTCTATAGGAGTTGGAGCGTGAGGGTTTTCCTGGGGTGGAACTTCGATGATGTACGGGCACACGACAAATGGATGTGACCCTTCTAGGTAATAATACATGTACTCGGGGTGAGCTTCATCACCATTTTCTACAAGCTCCCAATTAGTAATATCTACCAAACGACGTGGTTCCCTATCCCTCCAATGTGTTGGTTCTGGAATTGGATCATATTGTACCTTCAACTTCAGCTTAGTTGAAAAGCTCTGAGAACGGTAAACTTCGTTCCTTTCAAGAGAGGCTATCTCAGGATAAGGTAATTGCTTATATCCAAGTTGCCGCATCACACGTCGAGGATCATCCATAACGTATCCTTTTGGGTGGAACAACGGTCCATTGTAAAATGCAACGTTAGGAAACCTCAAAATGCGGCGGTTTTCTCTAGCCTCCTTGTAAAGGTCGAACACAACCTCTTTGGTAGTCAACACGTCCAGAGCCAATATCATATATTTAAGTCGACGATTGTTACCGGGCTTCGGAATATTGTTGAACTCGTATCTATTAGCTCTAGGATCCTTGGGGTTGTCAATGTTTTTGATCTTCAAGAAGGGGTAGTCCGTGAACAATATTGGGAAGTGTTCATAAGCCCACACCTATACCAATGTGGAATGATACATATAAGAATCAGTAAATTTTGTTTCCAAGTTCATGATAAGGGTACATTTGAACAATATACATAAGAACATAAGTTTAAAAACAAAATTACCTATAGTAGAGTGAAATTCCCGACAAATTGGTTTGTAACAGCCCTCGAGGCCCTTCTCATCTCTGTCATCAAATGTGCCATTACCACGGTGCCCCAAGAATATGTAAAGACCTCTTCCTACGGATCCAAGTATTTAAGGTGGTTTGCACTAACCCTGTTTCCACTAGAGTCAGGGAATACCTTAGTGCCCAAGATGAATAACAGGTGCGCAGCAGCTGTATAACGAATTTGGGCAAGGTCTCATCCATCCTTCAAACTTCATTCCTTTGTTTTTTCAAAGGTCTTCTTAAGCAGCGTCAGCTTGATTGTCTTTGTCCTACTATTCTTAGATACATAGAAGCTTTCCACAGAAGTTTTGTAGTCCCAACCAAACAGCTTGTTAGTCAGAGCGTGCAACTTCGACCATTCTAGGTCCGGACACTTATCTCCTTCTACAATTAATTTTCCGATAACATTCAAGCCTAGAATGTTCTGAGCATCATCAGGGATCAAGGTCATCTCCCCAAACGGGAAGTGCATAGTATCAGTTTCACCATGATACCTTTCGACGAAGCAATTGACTGTCACATAATCACACTTCACATAATTTTCAACCAAAGCATATAAACCAGAATCCCTTACTAATGTTTGGACCTCTTCACATTCCTTAGACAAATCCCAATGAGACACGGCTTGGTTTCAGCAAACACGCACAGCCTTCTTATGATCCTACAATTAGGAGACAATACAATTAAGAGATTTTACATAAATACAAAACAAAACATACGCACAAGATAAAAAATTATTACATAGGTTTGATAGATAGTACGAGCCCAGTGTCCTTGTAGCCAAATAACATTCTCGGATCATCAGCTTCACCCAAAATTCTACCAAGATCAAGGTCAGGTATCATGTCATCAGTATGAGGAAGGTGATGACCTTTAACTTTTACTTTGCCTTTTCCTTTACCTTGTGTCGGTTTTTGTCTTGGCCCACCATCTTCCTCTAAAACTTGGCTTTGGGTTGCTAATTGACTTGGATCAACCTCATTATCTTCCTCCTCACTTTCCTCTTCATCTTGCTCATTCTGCTCAACTGTTCCAGTAGGTTCACGGATTACGAGTCGACCATGGCCACCACTCTCCCATTTTCCCCCTCTTGTAGATGCCCCCAAACGCTTGTTGCGACCAAGTTCTTTCCCTCGAGGAGGCAGAGACTGAGGAGTACCAAGATCGTTCTTATTTCTTTTCTTAAGGACAGCATCCTTAGCTTTTTTTTTGTTAGCTTCCTTTGTTTTAGCCCTATATTAAAAGAAACAAGAAATAAATATAAGACAACTCACTTTCATATTTGATGCCGGCATAGATACACTGAAAAACAGCATAGAATCATCAGTACCGGTATGGATTCAAGGAATATCTACAATGCCAGGACCAATAAACTTCATAGTAATTTAACAAAATAACTGTGCCGGGACAAGATGCCGGCATTATCGAATAATTGTAGCAATGCCGGTAGTCTTAGGTAATTCCAATGATGTTCCTGGATACCAAATGACCACTTCCGGCACATGGGTAAAAATTAAAATCCATGCCGTAACGCACTACCGGCATCGTATTCAACCTAAATTCTATGCCGGTACTGATATCAAATTCCTAATGTTTCCTGTATACTAAAAGTGCGCTGCCGGCATCATCGAATAAGTTTATATCAATGCCGTGACAGACTACCGGCATTGTATTCAACCAAAAATCAATGCCGGGACAAGACATCCAGTTTCAGGTGTTTCATTAACTCCATACCGGCATAGTATTCATACTAAAATGAATGCCGTAA
Organism: Papaver atlanticum; assembly: GCA_023531105.1. Lineage (NCBI taxonomy): Eukaryota > Viridiplantae > Streptophyta > Magnoliopsida > Ranunculales > Papaveraceae > Papaver > Papaver atlanticum. The sequence goes on from JAJJMB010011127.1 coordinate 203,541, forward strand.
CTATATACCGGCATTGCTTTCAACCTGAATTTAATGCCGTTATTGAGTACTGACATTGTATTCATACAAATTTCAATGTCGGAACTCACTGAAACTCAACTGTTTGAGTTAGGGTTCGCGATTCTAACCTAAACTCAATGTCTTAAATCGATTCAAACACTTATAAACTAGTTCAAAATCACTTACCTTCTGACAGAAGCCATGTTTACGAGAGGTTGATTGTCCGAGTTATCCTCTTCTTCTTCTTCTTGAGCAATCCGATTGATCCTTTCTTGTTGTTTTTGTTGAACAATCGATTTTGATTTTGATTTCGGGGGTTTCTTTCGAGGAGGCATGATTATAGATAGATTTGGTAATCGACGAAGAAATTTTTGAATCGACGATTAATCGTCGATGAAGAATGATGAAGAAGATGAAGAATTTTTTATTTTTTTTCAAAACCCTAAACCTAGATGAGTGCTGGAACTGATTAAGAGAATGGGGGATATGTTTTGGTTTTTAGATTTTAAGTTTTAGGGGAAAGGGTATAATAGTATTTTCATAATGTCTTTTAATTAACCAAAGGGTATTTTAGTATTTTCATAACAAAAAATCACCCCTTAACAGACACTATGGGTTGGGGGAAGTAATTTATATCCCCAAATTAGTTTTGATATCCCCCAATTGCGCGTTCTTAATTAAATGGGTTATGATTCATAAAAACATGCGCTATATTTAAGAGAAGCCAGAATAAATAACAGAATGGAGAAGAAGAAAAAACATAATCTAACGTAATTGTGACCAGGAGATCCCAAATCTCAGTTAAACATGAATCGGTCAAAATGTGAAGGAGTTCTTTGACGCTGTTAACCCAAGAGGTGAATAAGACCTTAGCATCACTAACTACCTGTCGCTTGTCTAAATTTATCTCCTGAAGTCCTTTTCTTTGCCTGATCTTTGATTTTTAACGGCCAAAGTCGTCCATTCTCCTTTTAATTAAACACATTCTCCAAATTTTTATAATAAGAAAAGGCAAGGAGAACCCCTACCTGCAAGTTACAATATCTCTACTTCTGTCTCCAGCAGAAGTGAAAGTCTAACAGCATCCGGCGGGTCCGGAGCTACACCAGTTCCAGCTATGAAACTGCGAAGCAAAAAAATTAAGCTTGGACTTTCCTATATTATTCCCACTTAAGACTTGCATTTCTTGGGATCGTGTATTAAATTTTTTTATAATACGTTGAATATAGTAAAATTTAAATTACAAATTGGGCAGCATCAAGATGTCGTCCCAATTAATACCGGGATTAAAATAAATCAGTATAAATCACCGATTGCTTTTCACAAGAAGTTCTGATCTCAAATCGCAGGAGTAGGGAGGTTACCTGTTTTGTTTAGTCACATGATGCAAGAGTTACCTGTTCTATTTATCCACACATGCTCAGATAGGCCCAGTCCTAAATGTACGACCAAAAACTGTCACATTTTCAGCAGAAGGATAAAAAGTGTTGGAATGTTTACTGCTTGGGACAGTGGAAACACTTGTGAAATAAACTAGGAATAGTACTCCAGCTTGACTAGGGATGGACAATAGATTCTCGAACTTGTAAATTCCTAAAAACTTCCAAGATTTAGAACTTTTTACTCCAGATGTCTGTCTGCTCTGCGCAAAATCTTCAAGTCTTGGATGACGAAAGTCAAGTATCCCCTTAGCCAAACAGGATCTCCCCGTTGCAAAAATTTAATCCACGATCATCATCCACACCTGGGATGCTTGTGCCGCTGTGCCCATGAAAAAAGTAACTACTAATGGAACTTTTGGCAAAGTTTCTTCCCGTGATATGAGTTTGGTGGCATTTTAGAATATTCAATCAATCAAATAGTAAGAATCATATGCATGTTTAAAATTACACCTCAATCTCAAATGTAAAAAAAAAGAAAGTTAAATCCATCTCTTCCAAATGACCGTTTATGGAGGGGAAAAAATCCGGTCACAAATTTTTAAATAAAATCTTAATTTGAGTAAATTCTGTAATTCCATCAAACTGTATTGTAGTAATACATTGTCGGTACAAATAACTATGTACCGTCTCGATCTAGTTGGCATTAAACAACTACTAAGAAGCAGTCATGATAGAAAAACATTATGGATTTTACTTCCTGGCATGTTACAGCCAGGATCCATATTTATTTTATTTACTGACCAGATCCATTCTCATTTTTTTAGTCCACTATATTTTAAAATCAATATATCAAGAAATTTTGGGGCCATTTATTTGTTTGGTAGGTAAAGATGGTCACACCACCTCTAATCATCTACACTGTCTTGAATCTTTGTACTATATAAGATGTAATGAAGTCGTGCTAACTACTTGCAAGCTGCAACCCACCTCTAGCTAGACTAGACTAGATCAGAGAAAGAAAAAAGAGATAGAGATAGAGAGAATTTGAGTTAGTGGGAGAGACACGGAACAGAAGAAGAATTATCAAGCTCTTGCAAACTCCATTGCAAGAGCTAGCAATCTCAACAATATTCTCTTCTTCCTCTGTTTCAGTTTCTGTCACACTCACATTCAACTCAATTCTCAATTTAGTAAGTTTTAAGAAACTAAGAGATCTAGCTTTTCCTCTTATCCTGTTTGTGCAATTATTAATTACATTTAATGGTGTGGGTCTTCATATGAAGCAGTTAGCTACAGACTGCTAAAAAAATCTTCTATTGCTTTTATTGAACCCCCACAGAGCCGATATAATAAGAGATAAGAGAGCTGAAGCTTTAGAGATATGGGGTCTTTGATGGAATGGGTTCCATTGGCGACCAGTTTTATCCAAGAAAGAGTTCATGGGATCAAGAAATCAGATATAATTGATGGAATTGCAAATATTTGGGATTTGTTCAGAATTTCATTTATAGCTCCAATTCTAAGAGTATTTGTTGTCATATGTTTGGTAATGTCAGTAATGTTGTTCATTGAAAGAGTATATATGAGTGCTGTGATTCTTTATGTTAAATTGTTTGGTTTGAAACCACAAAAGAGATACAAATATGAAGAGATTGAAGATGACATTGAGAAAGGAAGTTCTCATTATCCTATGGTTCTTGTTCAGATCCCCATGTACAATGAAAAAGAGGTAATTAATTAATTAACACTTTCTTCTTCTTCTTCTTAGAATTCTTCTTTGGGTTTCTAATCTTTTCTTCCTCAGATTCTCCTTTTTACTTTCTATCTGTAGAATGAAAAGTTTCAACTTTTGTGTTCTCTATCATGCATGACAGAGTGGAGACCCTCCACTAAAAATGCTTAGAATTTTGTAGAACTAGACCATGTCCATGTGAATGGAAGAGTAATAATTTATTATCTTTATCAATAGGGTCAACTGGATTACTACTTGCTCCACCAATTTAAGTAATTATTGTTTATGAGTATGTTGACAAATTTGCATATGGTTTGATGGTTTTTTTAAGTTAATTCTGTCGGTAAAAAAACTACAAGTATGGATGGTGACCAATCACATGACATGATTTATGTGGTGGTGTTGTTTTGCAGTATATGTTTTGATTGGTTATTGTTTTGTTGTTTTTTTACAGGTGTATAAGCTGTCAATTGGAGCTGCATGTGGACTTTCATGGCCATCTGATAGAATTATAATTCAAGTTCTTGATGATTCTACTGACCCAATGATCAAGGTGAAAGCTCAATTCACCCGATTTCATTTCTTGAATCCAACCCTTATAACTCAAAATTTTGTATCAATTTGAGTTGGTATCAATTCCTATTTGCTCCCTTTTTAAGAAAAATGATACTTCCATTCTTTTAGTTCGGCAAAAATAAAAACGTGAAAGCATTTTCAAACATATTGTCAATTTAGCTCAGAAATAGTGACCACAAAAAAGAGATAAAAGTTGATTGGAAATGGAGAAACTTAGATTTTAAACACGTGGTAAAAGGTTATTAAGTTTTTTTTTTTTTTTTTTTTTAACTGTCTCTATTGTTGGTTGGCTACAGGACTTGGTAGAATTAGAATGCCAAAGATGGGCATGCAAAGGAGTAAATATTAAGTACGAAATCAGACACAACAGAAATGGGTACAAGGCAGGAGCACTTAAAGAAGGCCTGAAACATCACTACGTTGAGATGTGTGATTTAGTCGCAATCTTCGATGCCGATTTTACTCCCGAACCCGATTATCTTTACAAGACTGTTCCTTATTTTATACATAACCCTGATATCGGTCTCGTTCAAGCCCGCTGGAAATTTGGTAAGCATTTCATTTTTTTCAATATTTAATTAGTTTTTATTTTTTCAAGGGTAAAGAATCAAGATAATGTATTAAAAAAAATGATCAAGTGATGCGCAATGATCGTGCACAGTGCGCCCATCAGCACGATCACTGTCGGGGCTGTCTGCATCGTTTACTCCAAATATCTTATCAGTCAACTCATATCGTTAGGTGATTTGCAGAAGCAACAGGAGTAGTAGGCCATATAATTTATCTTCCGGGCCATATGAAAGTTTCTCATGTCTATTGGCCTTATGTTGTGCAGTGAATGCTGATGAGTGTATAATGACAAGAATTCAAGAAATGTCGTTGAATTACCATTTCAAAGTTGAGCAAGAAGTTGGTTCATCCACATATGCTTTCTTTGGTTTCAACGGAACTGCTGGTGTCTGGAGAATTAAGGCTCTTTACAGTGCCGGTGGATGGAAAGATCGAACAACCGTCGAAGACATGGATCTTGCCGTCCGGGCCAGTTTGAAGGGTTGGAAATTCGTCTATGTTGGTGATGTTCAGGTAATTTAAGGCATATGACAATTATTACTGACTGAACATCTAAATCTGATTCGAGTCTAACATTTTGTTTTCCCCTCAATTTGAAGGTAAAAAATGAATTGCCGAGTACTTTTAAAGCATTTAGGTTTCAACAACATAGATGGTCTTGCGGGCCTGCAAATTTGTTCAGAAAAATGGCTATGGAAATCGTCAGGAATGAGGTATGTTGCAATCGAATTCTTTCGTGCAATATCTTCCACATTTGAGAGAAATTTGTGTAATTGAGATACATATTGTTACGGATTGCAGACTGTGAACCTGTGGAAGAAAGTGCATACCATATACAGTTTTTTCTTTGTGCGAAAGATTGTCTGCCATATCGTTACCTTCGTCTTTTACTGCATTGTTATTCCGACATCCGCTTTGGTTCCTGAAGTCTACATTCCGAAATGGGGCTTGGTGTACATTCCTTCGATCATAACCTTGCTTAACGCAATAGAAACACCAAGGTAAAAATAAATAATCCAATTATCGTTCAATTCCATTTGTTCCCACATGTTATTGCAAGAAATTTAATTTTTATTGTACTGAAAATCTGCAGGTCATTCTACCTGGTGATTAACTGGGTCGTTTTCGAAAATGTCATGTCTATGCATCGAACAAAAGGTACATTTATCGGTCTGTTTGAGGCAGGGAGAGTAAACGAATGGGTTGTCACTGAAAAATTAGGAGATGCGTTACTCAAATCGAAAGACAACAACAGCATTAAACCAGCTATCAAACCATCACAGATACCTTTACTGGCAAGAATCAGAGAAAGGTATGTAAAACATTTCCTCTGGCGCAAACGTAGAATTTATAAAAGTGTCTGTAGTCCTTATGAATGTTGTTTGATTGAAATAATACAGAGTCTATGCGATGGAACTATGCGTCGGAGCTTACATCTTCTTTTGCGCGTGCTATGATGTTGCATTTGGGAAGTATTGGTACTTCATATACTTATTCGCCCAAGCCATTGCGTTCTTTGTTACGGGTTTAGGTTATGTAGGTACTCGCATTCCTAACTCTTGGGATTAAGGAATGCATCGTCAGCCGGATATGGAGAATAGCCGGTAACAGCACTGATATCAGTACTAATTGTAAACTTTTCCTTAATTGGTATATTACATCTGAGAATTAGTGGTAAAAAGTTTTGTAATGGCAGTGCATTTGAATAGTTGGTTTTAGATACAATTTAGCAATAAGAACACCCAAATTTGTAAATATTTCATTTGATGATAAATCAAATATCGCTTATTCTTTTTTGAAACATATGTGTCTTTAGTTATTGCCTTGACTTTTACTTTTTTGTTTGTTTGTTTTTTTTTTTTTTGTTTTTGGTTTGGTCGAGTCCTTGTCATGAAGACTGTCGGACATACTAGATCATGGAAGCCAACTAGCCATCCCCTACAATCCCACAAAGAACTTGCCTCAAAGGAGCTGCCGAGCTGGATAAGGACTTATATGAAACTCACCAAAATTGGAACAAGATTCGGCTACAAAACGGTCTTTTGTGTCACCTTAGGATTCAGACAAATTTTAAATTACACAACAAATTTGGGGTCTCAAGGTACAATATAATAATAGTATCAGGCTAAACATTAGAACGTGTGTAGTTACAGGAAATCCCATAACCTACACCCAAGTTAATCTATCAAATAAATCTAAGACATTATAAGGAAAACTCTAAATCATTTTATTAAAAGATAGAACAAATACAAAATGAATGTATGAAAGCCCTAACTTGGAGAACGAAACAACTTTCTCTCTCCTAAAATTCTTATCTAAGCTCTCAAAAAGATCTCTCTCCTTTACAATGGCTTGTGGTCCCTTTTATAGGGGTTACATAGTGGAGGAAAGCTAATAAAGCCCTTATTGTCGGATCTGGGAGGGTGTTATTACGCCCCACTTTATATTTGGCGCGTTGACCTTTTAACTGCCGCGCTGATCTTCACAATTTTGGTGTGACTTGGTGACGTCATCTCATTCGTCAGCAGAAATATAATGATTGCGACATATTCGCCTGCTACCAAATGTATATCTTCGCCCTACTATCAGTTGTGCGGTATTTTGCTCCCACATTTTGCCTCTTCTCGTATCGTTCTTTTTAAAGGAAAGAGCGGTGAGAGAAGCCTTAATCTTCTGCATCAACCTCGTCTTTTCGTATTCCTTTAATCAACTGTCATTCTTCCGGGATTCCTGCATAACCGTCTACACGTGTTGATTCTCTCACCTTTTACTGACACGTTCCGCTATCTGACCGGCTACCTCTTTCTTACTAATAACTGTGGTAGAGAGAGAAACCTTCTTCACTTTCCTGTTCTTTCTATCAATTTTCTCTATCTTCCCAGAACCTTCATCATCTTCTCATAATCTTCTTCCGTACCTATCTTCTCTTGATTCATGGATCAACCCAACAGGTTAGTGGTTTCTTCCCTTATTGCTATTACTTCGTTTTTCTGCTTTATTTTTTATCTTCTACTTTCCTGCAATCGTTGTTGTTCTGCTGTTGTTCTTCTGCTATTGGTTTGTTCCTCATATTCCCATACTATTCTTCTGTTTTAGCAAGGATTCTCTATCTAGCAAGTTTGTTATCAAGGTGACAAACCCTAGCTCTTCTATTGGTTCAGGGGGCAATGATTCTCTCAAGAGAAAGCCTTCGCACGACAAGGCAGTAAGAAATACTTTTTGTTTAATTTTTTCGCCATTGAGAAAAAACAATATTTTTGCCTCTGTTTCTTATCTGTCTTGTATGCATGAAGGGTTCCGAATGCGAAGTTATTCGTGAAAAGAAGAAAGTTAAGAAGTCTCGTCCTGCTCCTAAGATTGACACAACCGTTAATTTGCATGTGGTTACTTATAATTTTCGTCCCACTTCACTGCCTCATGCTTCGCTCACGCCTACTGTAGTTAGTGATGATATTACCGCTCCTTCTCCTTCCGCTATTCTACAGAAGAATTCTTCCAATGAAAACATCACCACACCTTTCAAGGATACGACCGCCTTAGCTTCTGAGGAGGTCTCCGCCTCTTTAAAGGATTCCACCGCCTTAACTTCTGAGGATGCCTCCGCATCTGTTAAGGATTCAACCGCCTTAGCTTCTGAGAATGTTACCGCTTCCTTGGTGGGCGCAACCACTTCTATGTCTCCTCTTGTTGCAGTTACGTCCTCCTCCTTTAAGACTGCCTCTGCCAATGAAGGTGTTCTTGAAAGGGATGACTCTGGAGACAAGCTGTTGTTGGAGATTTTTAACACCGCCCGCTTATCTAGCGACGATCCTACTCGATCTCGAGTTTGTGATGCTCTTATTAAGCTGTTGTGTGAATCTTCTCCAGATAAGTCAGCTAGGAGTGAGTTTTTTTCTCAGTTGGACCCAAGCGTTAATCTCGCTTTTGAACGTATGGTATGCATTCTTTCATCTACCTTCAATTTGTGCTCTTTTATAGCTTTTTTATGTTACACATTATCCTTTCCCCAGGAATCTCGTCGCCGCCTGGTTCAGATTGAAGGTTTCTCTGAATCTAGCAATACTATGCTAGAACTCTCCCAACAGGTTGCCAAGCTAAAGGGAGATCTTTTAGCTGAATCTATCACCTCTAACAATCTTCGCTCCAAAAATAATGAACTCAAAGGTATATGCTTTTTTCCCCCGACTATTATTTCAATATTTTGCCGCGCTTGCATTCATTTTTTAAACTTCTCGCGCATATGTGAATACTTAAACCAGAAGCGCATCATGGAAAGATTTAGTTACCAACATTCAGCTGAGGACGCCCGTGCTGATAATGAGAAGTTACAAAATCAACCGAATCAATTAATTAGTAGCCAGTCATACCTGCTTGACCAAATTGATAACCTAAAGAGTGAAAATCTTTATTTATGCAACCAATACGAGTTTCTGGGTTCCCAAGTGTCCAACCTTTCAAGCTTATTATATAGTTTCGATTTAAGAAACCGAACCCTGTCAGATGAAAATCGAACCCTTTCTGAAGAGAATCGATCCTTTACAAATGAGAATGCGATGTTTACGCGTCACTACCTTACCTTCCTGAAGACTTGCACTAGTCAAGAAGAATCCCTTCGTGCTTTGAAAACTCAACATGATGAAGAGATAAGGAGATTAACTATGGAGAATTAATGAGAATATTATTCATAGTAAAATAAATGTTAAAGTGAACCTGAATCAACTCCGAGAGCAGCATAAGCAACCGAAGGATTCTTATGATAATTTAGTAAAGGATAAAGACTCTCTTTCACAAGATGAGAAGAAGATTCGGTCTCGTCTCCAAGGCTTGGTTGGTGATGACTTTGATAAGTGTATGGAAAATGTTAAAAATAGTAGTCTTGCCTTATCCCATCATCTCACTTCTCAGAGGGAAGGTAGTCACATTGGGCTGACTGCCTTAGCTTTTATTTTTGCTTTTAAATTTCCTCACTTGTCTTTCATTTTTCCGCCCTTGTTTTAATTTAATTTTTTTTTCCGCCTCTTGCAGCATCTGATGAATCGCATCAGCTTATCATCAAGAAGTTGAAGTCTGATCTTTCAAAGGCGCGAAAAGAACACGGTAAACTCTTTGTGAAGCTTTCTTCCACCCGGGAAAAGGAGAAAAGGAGGTGTTTATATCTTGAAAAGTTGATGGAGGTTTCCGTATAAAATACAAAGAAAAGTGCCGCGCGTGATCTTTTCATTAAATCAAAAGCTCTTGCAAATCAAGTTTGCCATGCTTACTCAATTCCCTTATTAGATTTGGAGCCTCCTGAAGTTCCTGATGATGAAGAGTTTCCTGAGCCTGAGAGTGATGATTATGGTGAAAGTGATGATGATGAAGAGTCTCCTTGTGAAGATTATCCAAAGGAAGTTGATGCTGGTGGTGAGATTTCTAAGGATGTGACTCGTGATGCTGAATTTTCAGCACAAGATCAAGATGTGCCTCAGGATGAACTTTAATTTTTTTCTTTAGATGTGAACTTTTCTCTTCTTTATCTGCTTTTGTGCAACTGGGCACTCCCAAGCTTGAGGGGCATGGATTCTTCTTGTCTGTTCCTGGCAGCAATACTAAGAAAACATATTTCTATTTTCTATATTTCTTTCTACTTTAAATTTGATGTCTTTTATTGTTTCCATGTCTTATTTTTCTGAAGAGGAGAATAACACCTCCCTTATTTGTTTTATTCTCATACTTGCCTTTGTTCTTCGCCTTTGAAGATATTAATAGTTATATGTCTTTTCCTATTACGCGCTACAATAAAAAATTAATTGCATACCTGCCTCTCCTTAATGTTTGGTTATTTGATTGTATTTTATTTTATTATTCCGCCTTCCTTTTTGCCCTGCACGTTCCTTATTTATCTTCTTCCTGCAAAACAATGAAGTTAATATAGTTGGTCTAGAGGTTTTTTTGTGGAGGTCTTATTGTGCCTCCCTATATAGAGGTCTTAATCAGCCTCCTCCTGTTAATGGGACTTATTCTTGCCCCATGGTATTCTTTCTGGTTGGGCGGCAAAATCGCAGGCAGTCATTACTTTTTCAGGCACTGACCCATTGATTTTGCCTTATCATCTTTTCATATTTTTGCCTCTGCAGGATATATTGACGCATCAATACGACAAGCCTAAGTACTCCCGTGAGTAATAGCGCTGTGATATTGACGTCTTTGACACATTTCAGCTCCCTAATGGAGGGTGCCGTCCTTATCTTCCCCTTGATTGCCCCTTCAAGGAAGCTTACCCCTACCGGGTTAGGGTGGGCTCTTCATATCCAGTGATACCAATAATCAGTTGTTTTCGTGGCCCTTTATCCCTCCACCGATATGGCTTATGGTTACGAGATCACACCCTAATAAGTGGGGTATCTTTAGGACCGAGTGTATCATAGTCAGGACTTTCCAAGAATGGCTGGGAATGCTCCAGACGCCCCAGGCACGCTTGATTCAACCGTGTACCGTGGCGCCCTGATCGAGTTTCTACGCTCCTTAGGAGAGAACTTAGTACCCTGCTTTTAACCCAGGAGTCTCTGCTAGATAGGCTTTTGTTTCGCCCCAATTCTCCATGACTCAGGTTCCAAGGATGGTATGGCTTTCACCCGAGCCATGCATTACTAGGTTTTCCCCAATTATGATGCATGTTAGGTCTTATTGTCTTGCCTCTTGCATTTATGAGAACTAGGTTGCACGCCATAATTGGATGCATAGCCTCCCTAATTAGAGGTTTTAATCTTTTATTGCCTCCTACTGAGGTCTTATTTTTGCCTCTTTCTTCTACTTGTAATTTTTCTGGATTTATCCGAATAAAGGAATATTTTTCTAGTTTCCATTCATAGTATGAGTGATACATTGTTGACGCCTTTCTTCTTCATTTGAGATGCATACATGTTTCCTTCTTCATTGTTGACGCCTAAGGGTAATATTTCTTCAAATATATTCGATTCCATGGATGATCAATCTTACGTTCTATATCTTTCCCTTTGCTATCCATCAACTCGTATGATCTAGTTCCTATAATTCTCTTTATAATGTACTGTCCATCCCATGTTTTCTCCAATTTTCTATCTCCACCTTTCTGATAAGGAGGTATTTCCCGCAATACTAGATCTCCTGGCTAGAACTCCCTTTCTTTGACGCGCTTATTATACTCTAGAGCTAACCTGTTGTGATAGTTCTCCATATGTTGTAGTGCGACTTCTCTGTTTTCTTCTAAATCATCAAGCTTTGCCAAGATCAAATCCGTGTTCAAGTTCTTTTCCCATGCTTCTCTCTTTGTTATCAGTATGATGATTTCAGTTGGTAGCACCGCCTCTACCCCATATGTTAAAAAGAAAGGTGACATTCCTGTAGCTTCTCTTCTTGTTGTTCTATACGCCCATAGAGCATAATGAACTTGTTCGCACCATCCTGTATTGTGCCCTTCCAGCTTCTTCTTCAATATATCCGCAAGTGTTTTGTTTGTTTCCTCTGCCTGCCCGTTACTTTGCGGGTATAAAGGCATTGATTTCCTACTTTGGATTTTGAACGCGTTAAACAACATCTCTATATTTTCTCCCTCAAACTGCTTCCCATTGTCAGACACTATTTGCGTTGGAATTCCAAATCTGCAAATGATATATATTTTCAAATATGAAGGTGAATACATCACGATCTCGAATATGTTGGGTTGCTTTTGCTTCCGCCCATTTTGTGAAGTAATCAGTTGCGACAATTAAGTATCTTATTTGCCATGTTCCTGGCAAGAATGGTCCTACAATATCCAATCCCAATTTTCCAAATGGCTATACACTTGTTGATGTGTTTAGAGCCGCCCATGGAGCATGTATTCTTTTTTTGTGACGCTGGCATTCTTCACATCGCCTAGATACTTCTTTCGCGTCTTCGTGCATATATAGCCAATAGTACCCTTGCATCTTAGTTTTGTAAGCCAATGATCTTCCTCCGCTATGATTCCCCGCATCTCCATAATGAATAGCTTTCAATATCTCCATTCCTTCATCTCGTGTTTGACATCTGAGTGATGGTCAAAAGAAAGATTTTCTTTATAAGATCTCGTCTCTTAATTCGTAATTTGTCGCCCTACTCTTAAGCTTGTGCGCCTATAATCTGTTCCTTGATATTTCTCCTTTCTCCAGATAGCTATGAAGTTGTGCTCTCCAATCTATTCCTTTTTCAGCTTGCCTTTCTTCTTGGCTATCCACAAGCATTACGTCTGCGTCTTCTTTATCTTTGTTGACTGATGGAAAGGAGAGCGTCTCTATCTTTATATACCGTGATGTAGGATCCACCAACATAGAGGAGATAAATGCCAATGCGTCCGTGAATCGATTATCTTTCCTGCAGATATGTCTCCAATTTATCTTTGGTAATTTTTCTGAGAGTTCTGTAAAGAGTTGCTTATACTTTTGTAGAGACGGTTCATTCGTTCTGTATATACCTTGTATTTGACGTATTACCAATTATGAGTCACTGGTCACTCTGATATCCTCTAACTTCATTTCAATTTCCAGCCTTAATGCATGCACCACTGCTTCATATTCTGTCTCATTATTTGTGGAAGCAAATTCCAATCTAAACGAGTACGCCATTCTTGCTCCTTGTGGGGAAATGAAAACTATCCCAATCCCTTTTCCTTTTCCATTTGCTGACCCATCTACTAATATATCCCATCTTCTTGGATTGCACCCTGTTAATAAGTCTCTTAGATTTCCTTGTTATTCATCTATGTCCATCATCTCTTTCACATCTTCATCTTCTTCTAATGGAAATTCTTCCAGGAAATCTGCGATAACCTGTGATTTTGGTGAGGATAATATTTCATACCTGACTCCAAATTGCTCTACTTGTGCATTCCATCTTTCTAGTCTTCCTACTCTCTTTGAGCTCTTCATCACTGATTCAATTGGGACCTTAGTTAACACTCTAATATTGTGGGCTTGAAAATATGTACGAAGCTTTTGTGTTGCATAGACTAGCGCCAGAATAAGCTTTTCAATTTTGGTGTAATTTGTTTCTGCTGAGCTGTATGTCTTGCTTATATAATATATTGGCTTTTTTATTCCTTCATCTAGCCGGAGCAATACAACACTTAATGCATGAGGCGTTGATGCGGGATATATTAATAATTCTTCTCCTGGTTCAGCTTTCTGCAAAATAGATAAATTTGTTAAATAATCCTTGATATTTTGGAGTGCTTGTTCACATTCTGCTGTCCACTCGAACTTTGTCTCCTTCTTTAAGATATTGCAAAAGTGTTTGCATTTGTCTAAGGAGCGCGAAATGAACCGCCCTAAGGAAGCCTATAGCCCATTCAGTTTTTGTACATCTTTTACCGTTGCGGGTGATGGCATGTCCCGAACTGCTTGCACCTTTTCTAGATCCACCTCTATTCCTTCCTTTGATACAATATAACCCAAGAATTTTCATGATGCTACTCTGAAGATGCATTTTGCCGGGTTTATCTTCATTTTAAATTACCGCATTTGTTCAAATATTTCTTTCAAGTTGTCAACATGATCTGCAGCCTTCTTGCTCTTTCCTAGCATGTCATCTACATAGACTTCCAAGGTTGTATGCACCCACTTAGAGAATATTTTATCCACCATTCTCTGGTATGTTGCACCTACATTTTTCAAACCAAATGGCATCCTTGTATAACAATATAGTCCTCTTGGCGCGAAGAATGTTGTGTGTTCCTGATCTTCTTCTACTAAAGCTATTTGATTATAGCCTGAATATTCGCCCATTAATGATAATCTTTCATTTCCTGCCGCTTTTTCTACCATTTGTGGTATATCTGGAAAGATGTCCTTTGGGCATGCCTTGTTTAGATCACTAAAATCAATGCAGATTTGTATCCCTTTGTTCTTTTTTGGTACCACCACCATGTTTGCTATCCATATTGGGTATTTTTCTGGCCTGATTATCCCTGTGTCTAACATCTTTTGTAGCTCTGCTTCTATATGCGGATGGTATGTGGTTGCTATCTTCCTTATCCGTTGCTTGAATGGCTTCACGCTTTTGTTGATGTCTAACCTATGACATGCAATTGAAAAATCTATACCTGGCATTTCATCCATGCTCAATGCAAAGACATCTTTATATTCCCGCAACAAGTTTGTCAGCTTTTCTTCTTCCTCCTTATCCATCCTGGTTCCAATCTTCAACATCTTTGGTTCTTCTTCTGTTCATATGTTTATCTTCTTTGTTGGCTCTGCTGCGATAAAATTCGCCTTTGGTGCGCCTAATGGAGAGGGTTCTTTTATTTCATGTATTGGTTCGCCTTCCTTTTCTGGGATTTCGCTTGGTATTCCTTTTCCTTCCTTTGCTCTTATCATGTATACTCTTAGTTCTTCCCCCTTTTTTGATTCCTTCGCCTCTCTCCATCTATCTTTTCACCCTTTTGCTCGCCCTTCATAGTTCTTCACATTTATTTGATTGCAAATTTTCGCGCTCTTTGTATCGCCTTTGATTTCTCCTACTCCACTTGGTATTGGGAAGCGTAAGCATTGATGTAGAGTTGACGCTACACCTTTTATACCATGTACCCATGGTCGCCCCATGAGCACATTGTAGGGTGACTCCCCGTCCACTACACAAAATGTTACCTGCGTTTCTATCTCTCCTTGAAGTATTCGCATGATTACTTCGCCTTCAGGTCTTGTGATCGCCCTGTTAAAGCCGTGGATGTTATACGTTGGTTGCGTTAGCTCCGCGTCAGTGTATCCCATACTCTTGAATGCGCGATAAAATAATATGTCCACTGAGATTCCCGTGTCTATCAAAGTCTTGTCTATCTCCCACTCTTATGATTGTTTCGCGCTTTCCTTTCTTTCTTTTCGCCTCACAGCTAAAGTAACGACTAGGGGATCTGTTCGCCTTAGATTTTCTTCTGGTATTGCATCTTCTCTAAATGTTATCCTTTGTTTTTGCCAATCTTCCTGCAAAGGCGATATTTTATCTACAGTCAAGATTTTCCTTCCTTCATAGTCCCGCTTATGGATTTGTTCTGTAATCCTTGCGTGAAAATCTGCAACGTTCATAGTCGATTTTGTTATTGAATTACACTATATTCGCCTGCTTCCCTTTTTCGCTTCAATATTCTTTATAATTTTCTCTGGTTCCGCCCGTTTCGCCTGTCTTTGTTTTTCCCTGTACAACTCCTTTTCCATTTGTTGGTCTTCTTTTTCCGCCTCTAGATCTCTTTTTCTTTCCCTTTGTGTTCCTATGATCTTCCTGAAATAATAATGAAATCCAGAGACTATAGCAAAGTTCTGAAATAAGATCTAAAAAACTGTAATCAAGGCTTCGATGATCGAAAATCTCCGAAAAATTCCTTTTAACTCTATTAAAACGCTTTAAAAACCGGAAATTCTTTGAACAAAATATGAAATCGATGATTGGAAACCGTTTTTAAAGAATTTCACATGTAGGGATCATCCCTCTTACTCATCCAAGCTGTATTCTAGCGCCAAAATGTAGTTGCAGGAAATCCCAAGTTAATCTATCAAATAAATCTAAGACATTATAAGGAAAACTCTAAATCATTTTATTAAAAGATAGAACAAATACAAAATGAATGTACGAAAGCCCTAACTTGGAGAACGAAACAACTTTCTCTCTCCTAAAATTCTTATCTAAGCTCTCAAAAAGACCTCTCTCCTTTACAATGGCTTGTTGTCCTTTTTATAGGAGTTACATAGTGGAGGAAAGCTAATAAAGCCCTTATTGTCGGATCTGGGAGGGCGTTATTACGCCCCCCTTTATATTTTCCGCGTTGACCTTTTAACTGCCGCGCTGATCTTCACACTTTTGGTGTGACTTGGTGACGTCATCTCATTCGTCAACAGAAATATAATGATTGCGACATATTCTCCTGCTACTAAATGTATATCTTCGCCCTACTATTAGTTATGCGGTATTTTTCTCCCACAATCTGGATGGAAAATATATCTTTTCTGGCTGCTGTTCTTGTTGTTGTTATCAGCTGTTATCACAGATTTATCCATAAAAAATAAAAGTGCGGTACAAGAACACCGAGCACTAAAAACTCACTTCTTTAATAGTCATAATTTGTATTACCTTTACTGAAGTCACAAAACATTACTAACACCTTGTTTGTTTACTCCTGACTCATCTGAGTCGTCTGGATCTAAGTGAAATCACCTGACTTGAGTCAGATCTGACTCAATATGTTTGTTTTGAGTCAGAGCTGACTTAACCGACTCAAAAATATGTGAGTCAGTGATTTGGTCCTATGAGTCAGGGGTATTTTGTTACCTGACTCAAACGGGTCCGAGTCAGATGTTAGGTCAGAGTCAGAGGTCGGGTCAGATCTGACTCAAAGTTGAAAATAAACAGTCCGACTGTTGACTCGGCGCGAATCAGGGGTTGACTCAGACCCAGACGCCGAGTCAGCTGCAAACAAACAAGGTGTAAGACTGAAGACTTTTCATCTGGCAAACCTTCGATTTTCTCTGACATCTCAGTCTTTGAATTTTGTTTCTAAGCTGATGAGTATGAAATAATCTATTGATTCAGTGTTTGTACCTTTGCTCTCTTCTTTTATTAGCTTTAAGTGGTATTAATTACCAATAACAAAATAAACTGATTTATAGGGAAACAAACATGTAAATCTTACCAGTATTTTGTGTTTCATACATGATTTATTTTAAAAGATCCTAGTCCCTAGAGAAAAACATAGCACATTTAACCTTCTAGATATACCAAATCAGACATCTTAGACTGTGGACACGTATTTAGATCGTTTTAATTTAGGTTTTGTTATGTTGTACACCCGTACAAATTAACATCATTTCTCAAATTTTCTTACTCCTTACGTCTCATTTTATTTGAAGGTTTAGAGGTTTTTTTAGGTCCCAAAATAAATGAAGAAAATGAGATTTCCCACAATATTTAAAATATCAAGAAAACTATACTATCCAAAGAAAGATTTTTTTTTTATAATGATCCTTATATAACTTGTATACAGAGATATAAGTTAAGAGGACCACTAGTGAACTTTAACATGTATACGGGTGCACATTTTGATCTTGGGTGACGATGAAAATATTTGGTAAAAAGTTACACGCCACTGAGGTAGGGTATGGACCGTGGGCCAAATTTAAGCTCACCAAGCCCATATTTTGGTAGCTAAGCAAATGTTGAGCGAGCCAGAGGTCAAATGTTTTGTCATGATGGTCAATTTATTTTCTTGAAGGTATAATATGAGACTGTGAGTCATGACCATGGGGGTACATTTCGGCAAACAATGACGTACGGAGTATTTTATAATGCCATCACCAATAATCCTTCTCTGCTCAGTTCTGGTCCAAATTATTCCATGAAACTAAGAAATATAGGCCTGCCTGCCATCCACACCAGAATAGATGGAGTTTTCCGGAAAAAACTGCTAGTGGAGGAATACCTCTATTCCTTGCTTTTTATGTTAGTTAGTAGTTTTAGCTTTGTAATTATCATGTTTTCTACTTATCTACATCATTATGGTGGTTTTATCTACTCTTTTGAGGTTTATCTTCGCTTTAATGGAAATTCTTGGGTTTTGTGGGTTTTTTTTTTTGTTGCTTTGGTTGAGTCCTTGCCATGAAGACTGTCGGGTGGACCGGACCGAACCGGACTTTTCTCTTTCTCCACGAACAGATAATTACAGACGCCGGAACACGAGAACATGGGTGTTCTTTTTCCTCTTTTCCCCGAGGATTTCAAGCGACGTTGTGGCATAATCAATCGCCACATAGTCGTACACATACACAACACAATCAGATCAATCTTTTATTAACAAAGATAATACAATTTTATATTAAAATTGTAAATCATCAAAATATTAAAACATATCATCAAAGATTGTAAAAAAAAATAGTTGATTTGATGATAACGATTCGATTAGCGGATTTGGTGCGATAACGAATCGAATGATTCCGACGTTGATTCCAACTATCCCAAGGATCCAAAACAATCCTTTGAGGATTTGATAGCAACCCCAAAAAAATCAAAATCCATTATCGCGGGGCTAGAGCTACTGCTTGATAACGTTTTGCAGTGGAAATATAGGGAAGATAAAGAGGCTAAGGAAAGTTTTTATTTATCAGAATAAACTGTGTTACATAAATATATTCTTTTATATACAAGTAGGAAAAAGACCTTAAACAATATAATGGGCCGCATATCGATGGACTACAAGCCCTACAACATTAATACCATTTTCCGACAATTAACAAAAAAAAGTACGACAATACTAAAATCATTAATCACATTCCTTCTTTAGCAATAGTCCAAAAGTACGACAATAATCCGATATGCCTTACCGGCTTACCCTATAGTGTCTCTCTCTTGCTTTGTCCGGGTAGTAAATAAAACCATCGCAAGTTATTATAACACGAGGAAAGCACAATTCTTCTTGTAACTCGCTTCACTGCCGACTGAATAATCCGAGTTTCGAGACGCCCAAACGATATGACTTGAAGCTAAGAGGACTCCTTTGTTAAAAAAAGATCGCAAGTTGTAACATGAGAAAAGCACAATTCGGCTTTTTTTTTTTTTTTTTTTTTTTTTAATAGCTTGATACAGTGGTTCCTAGACTACTTCTAAATCCATAGCCTGGTACAGTGGTGCCTAGACTACTCCTAAATCCTTGATAGCTTGGTACAATGATCTCGGCAGTGGGAGGGAGCATGAAAACCATCAAACCACTTGCTCTTTTTTATTTGAAGAATCCAATCTGTAATTTTGTAGTCCAATTTTGTTCTTGTTTTTTTCGTGGTTTTGGTAGAAATTTGGTATGGCTTTAATTTCATCCGTTTCTGCAATTACGAAATCATCAAGCCTTATTCTCCCTATAAAAACTGTTATTTCATTTCTCTGCCATATATTTGGAGCAATTAGCATTCATGTTATCAGACCCGCTTTTGATTTTGTAGGAGAAAGAGTAAAGCTCCGATCCAGTACATTTTGGACATGATCTGAGTAAAGAATTTGTTGCGTTTTCGTTGTTATTAGTATTTATTGTAGGATTTTAATTTCGTTTTTATTTTGATAATGTTTGATAGCTTTCTTCGTTTTTGAAGTGATTACATCTTCACTTTTGTATGATTATGTCTTCACCTTTATGGTGATTCTATCTTCGTTTTCAAGGTGATTATTTCTAGGTATTTCGGTTGGTTCATGGTTTGTTACTTTGGGATTATTTAAGAACGTGGATGATTCAACTCGGTAGCGCTTTGACTTCACCTTCAGTACAAGAGATTTAAAGCATTCGGGTTCGGTTAAAACAACGTAACGGTTAAAGGAAATAATTTTTCTCTTTCAGAAGCATTTCTTTTTGAAGAAGAAGACAACCATGTAAAATGGTCGGATTTAATTCCGGTTTATACCATCCTTCCTACAAAAATTATTATTACAGTTCATCGTTTTTTCTGTTCGCGATTTATTCGTAATTTGTATCTTTATTTGTATTTGGATTTTATTTTTCTTGTTTTATGATGTTCTTGTTTATCAAACATAACTAAATGTGAAATACGGGTAATTCTTATGGGAAGATTTGCCCATTTTGCTCACACTATAGACTGATCAAACTTCAAAAAATGATGGGCTAGTGTACATTTTTAATGGTTTGTTCATTGCGGATTAACAAGAATCGTGCGTCTCATTCAAAACAGCGCGGATGAGCTTTGGCCGATCGAAGAACATAATTCGCCAACGGGCAAACATAGTTCGCTCAACGTTTCATTACGATATATGAATAAATTTAACTCAACTTTCATACATATCATTATTAATTCTGCAACATATTATTTTTATTGCCGGTGTCATTGTAGTACAGTGGTAAAGTCATTGGGTGATGATACATGTGATTTGAATTCGAAACTCGCAAACACCAAATTCTTCTTAATTTACTCATCCACCTGGCCTGTCGAAGTTTTTTCTCTATTCATTTACGTAGGAGCTGCCCTAACAACTGAGGAAACACACAGAGTGTATAACAATTATGCGACCCTCTCCTCCTCTTTCTTAAGTTGGATCTTCAACTTCGTAATGTGAATCATCTCAATCGAAACTTTAAATTTAATTGCCGTTAACAATGTGGAAACTGTTCATTTGGTAAATATTCAATTTTCTCAATCACCTCAATTTTGTTGTATTTAGAAGTATTGATTTTTCTTTTTTTTCTTCTTTTTTTTGAACTTTGTTATCGAGTATACTTTTTTGTAGCAAAACAAACCAATTTATAGCGATGTAAACATGCAAAAGTGGTGACCATCTGGTAGTAATTTTTGCTTCACACGTTATGGAGAGACAAGAGACTACACATTTGTTTGCATTTCTTCTTCTAGAGCTGACAAATGAGAAGATCCCAGAGTTGTCGCCACGTATTAACTTATCATTCTATTTTTTTCATTTTTTTTCTTTTCGACAAGATCATCCAAGTATCAACTAGATCCAAATTACTAATAATTTAATCCCATTTTCTGACAATTAACACAAAAGTACGACAATACTAAAATCATTAATCACATTCCTTCTTTAGCTTGAAGTCAATGTCTCTCTGTCTCTTCTGAATCGTGGAAAGATAAAGTATTAAACAACGACATAATCAGCTAGCTAGTCACCTGACTTTTGGTCACAATAGTGGTGGTGATGAGGTTGATAGCCAACTTAAACAGTCATGGGTCATCATGCTCATTGCTGGATCACCGTCGTCTTACTCTTATATAAAAGAAAATGTCATAAATTTGATCAACTCAGAGAGAAGAAAATAAAGAGGGCCAAACTTTTGAGAAAGCTAGAAAGAATGGACCCATCAATGGAATGGGTTCAACTGGCAACAAGTTTTGTACAAGAAAATGTACATATATTGAGTATATCAGATGTGATCGATGCATTTAGAATGGTATGGGAATTATTTAGAAGTTCATGTGTAGTTCCAGTTCTTAGGATATGTGTGTATATATGTTTAACAATGACTATACTGTTATTCATTGATAGAGTATATATGAGTGCTATCATCTTTTATGTTAAATCTCGTGGTTTGAAACCACAGAAAATTTACAAATGGGAAGAAATTGAAGATGATCATGATGTTGATGTTGAAAAAGGTCATGATCTTGACCTTGATCACCACCATCACTCTGATGATGAGCACGATCACGGGCATCACTCTGATCACGATCATGGCCATCACTCTGATCACGACCACGGCCATGACTCTGATCACTCTGACCATTCTCATCGCTCTCATCACTCGCATCATTCTCATCATTCACGTCATTCTCATCACTCTGATCATGATCACGGCCATGACTCTGATCACTCTCACCATTCTCATCACTCGGACCACTCTCACCATTCTCATCACTC
>JAJJMB010011127.1:225198-308336 GCA_023531105.1 Papaver atlanticum
TCTCACCATTCTCATCACTCGGACCACTCTCACCATTCTCATCACTCTCATCATTCTCATCACTCGGATCACTCTCACCATTCTCATCACTCTGATCACGACCATGACTCGGATCACGATCATCAACCTTCTAATTACCCGATGGTTCTTGTTCAAATTCCAATGTACAATGAAAGAGAGGTACTACAGTCGTTGTCTTTCTATCAGATCCTCTACCCTTTTCATTTTAATGGTTCTTTTTTTATATGGGTTACCAAGATCGCAAGTGCTATATATTATTGTTGTAACAGGTTTATAAGCTATCGATTGGAGCTGCATGTGGACTTTCATGGCCATCTAGAAGGATCATAATTCAAGTACTTGACGATTCAACTGACCCCATAATCAAGGTTGGTTCTTAAATCTTTCATGTCCATCTCTCCGATTCTCTGAAAGATACACATTTTTGATGCATCTATAGAGTCAACGGGTGTTCATATCATATCCGGCCAATATCATGCATGCAATTCGCTATTTGTCCTAGATATCCTATTGCCCCGAAAATCAATAGCTTCATCCACAATGCCTAATTTCTCTAAATTGCGGAAATTATATATAGAGTCAACAACTTCGTAACAAAATTTGGGGTGCAGGATTCAGTGGAGATAGAATGCAAAAAATGGAAAAGCAAAGGAATTAACATCAAGTATGAAATCAGGGATAACAGAAACGGGTACAAAGCTGGAGCTCTTGCAGAAGGTTTGAAACATCAGTATGTGAGGCAATGCAATTTGGTTGCAATGTTTGATGCCGATTTCAGACCGGAGCCCGATTTCCTTCATCGGACTATTCCTTATTTCAAAAATAACCCGGAAATCGGTCTTGTTCAAGCTCGATGGACATTCGGTAAGTAAGAATTAAAGAATAAATTAATTAATTTGATGATAATCGTTGACTAATCTATTTATTTAGATCGTGGAAGAGTGTAATGAGATGAAAGACAGAAATTCCACCGACCTCTTAATTTTTGGGGATTGGTTCCACTACTAGATGTAGCGTGGAATTAGAAAAAGATTATCTCAACCAGTACACTTCTCAGTGTGGGAATTTCTTTGATGCGGCCATGAAAATGAACTGTCAAGTCTGCATCAAAAGACATAATCAATATTGGGCAGGTCAACTGTGAAGTCATAACCCAGGGCTATGCGTACGAATTGAACAAGATAGTTGAAAATCTCAAATTGTTATGCCTTCAATTTTTCTTTAACATTTTAACTTTACATTAATCAATACCATTGCCACAAGAAAAAATTTGCTCCTCATCTCATCATGTCTAATCTAATGGACTAATTGGGCTTTTATGGTGCAGTGAATTCTGATGAGTGTATAATGACAAGAATCCAAGAAATGTCATTGAATTACCATTTCAAAGTTGAGCAAGAAGTTGGTTCTTTCGCCTATGCTTTCTTCGGTTTCAATGGAACTGCTGGGGTTTGGAGACTTTCTGCTCTGCAAGATGCTGGTGGGTGGAAGGATCGGACTACCGTAGAGGACATGGATCTCTCTGTTCGCGCCTGTCTCAAGGGATGGAAATTTGTGTTCGTCGGTGACGTAACGGTAATTTAAAAACATTGTGCCTAGTTTTTTTTTTTTTTTTGATCAGCTGCATTGTGCGCAGTTGAATAGTAATATTTTGTAGTTGGGACTGTTGTCCATTACAAGAAAAACTCTTTTTGACTTTCTATCCTATCAATGCTCTTTCAATTTTGAAGGTGAAAAATGAATTGCCGAGTACTTTTAAGGCACTCCGATACCAACAGCATAGATGGTCTTGTGGACCTGCAAATTTGTTCAGAAAAATGGCAAAGGAAATCATCACTAGTAAGGTAATCGTTTACCGTGCACATTTGAGGGAATTGACGGTAACTTTAAGTTTTATCTTGTTTTACTAATGCTGCTTCCTGTTACGCATTATTACTGAATGCAGACTGTAAGCATAAGGCAGAAACTTCATTTGCTATATAGTTTCTTCTTTGTCGGAAAGGTTGTCGTCCATATCGGTACATTCTTCTTTTACTGCATCGTCATTCCTACAGCGGTTTTAGTTCCTGAAGTTGAAATTCCAAAATGGGGTTTAGTGTATATCCCTACAATCATAACTCTTCTTAATGCAATTGAAACTCCAAGGTAATTAAGATCATTTCTCTATCAATTCCTTTCATTTGTGCATGCATGTTAACTATCCCGTGCATGAAGCTTATGTTTACATGCATTAATCCTTGCAGATCTTTCTACTTAGTTTTTAACTGGATCCTCTTCGAAAATGTCATGTCTATGCATCGATCGAAAGGTACACTTGTCGGTCTGTTTGAGGCAGGAAGAGTAAATGAATGGGTTGTCACTGAAAAATTAGGAGATGCTCTACTCAAATCGAGAGAAAACACCAATAGATTAGCAACCAAATCATCAAAGGTGTCTCTATTGTCACGAATTCGCGAAAGGTATACATCACATTTTGTTGCATCGCAAATATCAGAATTATCTGCATATTTCATAGAGTTCATTTCTAATTCTCTTCCTTTGTTTTGTTCATCTATCACCAAACCTAAGATTTTATGCAATGGAACTATGCGTCGGAGCGTACATCTTCCTTTGTGCATGCTATGATGTCGCATTCGGAAGGTATTGGTACTTCATATACTTGTTTGGACAAGCCATTGCGTTCTTCATTGCTGGTTTAGGTTATGTTGGAAATCGCGTCCCTAACTCTTGGGATTAAGAAACAGTCATCAACATGGTACATAAAATTCATCTGTAATCAATGTAAACAGCATACCAAATGTATCTCTAATCTCTTCCTTGTCAGTATATCTAAGGATTAGGGGATTTTTCCAATTTTCCACTAGGGGATTGAAAT
Organism: Papaver atlanticum; assembly: GCA_023531105.1. Taxonomy (NCBI): domain Eukaryota; kingdom Viridiplantae; phylum Streptophyta; class Magnoliopsida; order Ranunculales; family Papaveraceae; genus Papaver; species Papaver atlanticum. The sequence goes on from JAJJMB010011127.1 coordinate 228,095, forward strand.
TGAAAAGTTGTTTATAGTTACTAAATTGCTCTAGACATCCGAAAGGAGAGAAAAGTGAAGAAAAATTCGGCTTTTGTTTTCGGATCAAATGTAGATGGGCACCCTAATTTTGATTGTTCACATTTATGTTTCCTTTTGTGTGGCATTCTCGTTTATTGTATAAAACTTCAGCAATATTCAACCTTTTGAATGAATAACCTGGTATATTTGTTATCAGATGATGATACTACCATGGACATGAGTCGAAATTTATGCGCCTTCATTAAGCTCGTCCTGAGAATTTGTATATATATGTAAATGAAACTGAGAAGTTTGGCAAAAAATAAAATAAAATGGTGAACAAAAAAAATTATTGGCCCATGCAGGTCTCGAACCTGCGACCTTCGCGTTATTAGCACGACGCTCTAACCAACTGAGCTAATGGGCCACTTTATATAACTATTCTTAGTTGTAGTTATTATTGCATTTATGTGACTGTTCGGAGAACCCTCTAAATTGATAAATTATGTTGACCTCTTAAAAATTTTGCTTCTCAAGAATCAGTCTTTAATATGGTAATATATAAAGGATGGATGGATCCATATGTGCACCACATTCTTGTCATCAACTATTTTGCATACTGGGAAATTAGTAGATAGAAGGTGAGCAATAGACCACTCATGACAATGGCTGCTTCCGCCGCTGTTTTCCCGAAATTGTAGTGCAATTGAAGGTAACTATTTCTTATTTGCATGATATACATCTGTCCATCAGTTCCTCTTTTTTGTAGGATATAAATCTGTCCAACAAAGTCCCCCTGTAACTACTGGAAATTAGTAGCACACCCAAATGATCAACACAACAATTCTAAGACATCATTAAACAAATGAAATAGAAGTTCTTCTTTGTGAAATGAATTAAGGAGATGATGATGATATTACAATTCGCAAATTTAGGAGATGATGATGATGTTACAAGTATGAAAGCTCACAGGAAACCTAACTTCTTTCTCTCAACATGATCTCTCCCAATACCAATTGTCCAACCCCCTTTACAATGATCTAAGGTCTCTATTTATAAGAAGAACTGAATAGTGGATTACAGCTCATTTTACTTCGTAGGTAGTCACACAATTCACGTGATCTTACTTTATACTTCTCCCAAGCCATTTTCAATAAATTTTTCCCATTCATTTCGTCGATATCTTCGGTACCTGTCTGTACAGCTGTCCCCATTTCTTGTTCAACAATTAATCTTCGTCTGGAACTATTACTCACTTCGCTTCGTAACTTATTCTTCGTCAACTATCTTCTCGCCCAGTCGTATTTATCTCGCTTGTTGGCTATCTATATACATTTCGCAGATCTTTTTATTCAGGAAAGAATTTGTACTTCGCAGATCCAATATTCGTAAAAGTAACTCTGACACTTGATTTGACTTGTCACTGACATTCATCCTCGGGGTTAATAAGAGATCTTTCGTTTAAGATTTACTCGTCTATTTCGTGCAACCTCATTCGACCATGTGGCGAGTAGGATTTCTGTACCAACATTTTGCCTTTTCTCGTTCCATTCGCAGGCTCTAAGAATGGAAAGAGAATCTTATGGAAAGATTCGTAACCGCCACGTCTCCGTCATTCTCGCCTCCACGTTTCCACGTTCTTTTGTAATTGATCATAATCGGTTCCACTTCCTCCACCGTTTCTTTGACCTGCCTTAGCCGGTTACCTTCTTCCTCACTATAAATAGTTCGTATAGATGTAATTTCTTTTACTTTCGTTTTCACTTCTTTTTCTTCGTCTATTTTGCTGCTGCTGCTATTTTTCCTTTTCTCCATTACCAGTTTCTTCAATCGCAACTTTCTCCTTATTACAAATCTTCTTCAGAACCCTTCAATTTCTAGATCAATGGCTCCCAAGAAGACTCAACATCATCTAAAACTTTTGAAGAATTTCAAGCTGAATTTAAAAATAAAGGTTTATCCCTCTTCCCGGGGGTTGAATCCTCCGTTACTCCTTCTATCTCATCTGCCAAGAACATGAAGTTAAACTATCGGTGGATTCAATCTGATAGGTGGACTCCCAATAAGATCATCATCACTGCTGGCCAGTTGAGGGATGACCTGTCTTTTCTTTTGTACGACCCATCAAATCCTCTCTTCTACAAAATACTGACCAAGCTTTAGCGAGGTGTATTTCAACTTAGTAAAAATTCAATTCGGATTGCGAACGAGTTCGTGATACGTTCAAAAGGCGGTCTTTCTCAAATTCCGAAGTTTGTGAAGGATTACAATCCTGAAGATTATAATATTGATTCCTTTGTCGCGAACTACTCTGGTAAAACCATGTCTACAAGGAAGTATCAGGAGTGGGGTATCAAGCTTTCTCGAAATACTCTTGAAGACTCGTCCAAGGATCTTCTTCAAGATGTGGATCCGTTTGGTCATGCGAAGAACGATCATCTTCGCTTCTCATATGACGAAGATTGGATGATGTTTCCCTTGATCGTGGAAGGTCCCTTGATCTGGGGTTTGAATAGTGATGGCTCCACTCGTTCTGGCCCTCTTCCTCAGCATAATCACTTCCCAGCTTATGAACCTGGGAGGCTCCAGTGGTCCGAGATGCCAACTGGGGTAATTTACATTCCCTTCCTAATTCGTTTATTCTTTATCAATTACCTTTTTAACTTTATTTTCCTTGTTTTAGTATCATACTCCTCCTGCTAGTTTACTTAAAGATCGCAAGAAGAAGGATACTACTACTGATTCCCCTGTCTCTGAACAGGTATTGTTTATTAGCTTTATTTCGCTGCCTTTGTCATCAATCTATTTTCTAACTTGTATTTCGTAAGATGATGAGTTTGCTGGCCCTCAAGCTGCTATGGGGTCCACTAAGGGTCACAGGAAGCGTGATCGTTCCGAGGTATCTCCCATCACTGATCAGGTACTTTACTTTCTCTACTTCGTGATTTCTTTTTTCATATTATCTTCTAACTTCGTCTCTCGCAGAATGTCTCTACCAATACTTCAGCTTGATCGTTCCCCTTCTCTTGAATCTTTGGTTTCTTTCTGTTCTGATACTTTCCTTAGTGAAGAACAATCTTTCTTGGAGAACGCTTCGCCTAATTTGTCTCTTCAACAACACGCTGCCTTAATGGGCTTGGTAAGTCTTAGTTTCTTTCTCCTTTTGGTGATAGTTCGCGAATTCTTTTCTTAATTTTACATGATACTTCACAGGAGTTCAATTGCCACATGGCTAACCTTGTCGAGACTAGATTGTCTCGTGAAAAGATGGAGATCGCTAATGCTCGAATTAAAGTTCTAGAGAAGGAACTTGACGATGAAAATAAATTCGCGGACAAGCTGGAGAAGAAAGCTGGTGAAATTCGCAGTAAGTTTCTTTTTTCATGTGTTTGATTCTTGCCTTTTCTCTTCTTTTATTATATTCTTATTTTACTTCTCGTCAATCTCAAAGTACAAAACGTATAATGGATGAAAATGAGGCGAAAGACTTGCTTGAAGATACTCGTGCAGAGAATTTGAATCTTGTAACCCACCTTGATAGCTATGTGACTGAGAACGAAATCTTAAATGAGAAAGTAGATACCCTTTGCTCGCAAGTGGATTATTTGACTGTTGAATGCGCGAATAATGAAGAGTTAAATTTCCATCTCCATAAAGAAAATGAGGACTTGAAGATTGAGCTAAGACGGGTTGGGAATCTCCTTACGACTTCAAGGAATCTTCATTCTTCATCTTTAGTTTCAATAAAACGACTGGAAGAAGATAAAACTCGCATAATCAAGAGGAAAGATAAGTCTGAATATGATCTTCGCAAATCTCGTAACGAAGTTAACGATTTGAAACTGAGAATGGTCATTTGAAAGACGAAGTCACCTTTCTTCTATCTCGCCTGGAGAATCTTCAATGTAAAAAACATGTTGACCCTCCTTCGAAGAAAAAACCAATAGAGCCTTTAAAGAATAGGGGACCTTTTGTTATTCATTCTGGCGAAGATGATTCAAAATCTGTTCATGGTAACGGGTGGGACAATTCATATCACGAGCTCTGTATCCAACTTGAAGCCGTGAACCTCGAAATTTCTAGGCTTGATCATTTTAACACTGACATTCAAAAGACTTTGGGTTCTACTATCTTTCAAAAGGAAGGTAGTTTTAGATGTTGTAGGTAATTTTTTCGTTTTATACTATGCTTTACTCACCAAACTTATCATCTCTTTTCTTCTGTCTTCGCAGAGTCTGGGCAACACTTCAAGAATCAAATAATTCACGTTACTCGTGAGAGAGATGGTCTTACCAATGAGGTTACCAGGCTCAAGGAAGAAGTCAAAGATCTGAATGAGGACATGAACAAAATGGAGAGGGATGCCGCCAAAGTTGCAAAGATGACTCGAAGAAATGCTCAAGATTCTAAGGTGAAGCTTTTCAACGAGTTCTGCGATAAGCATAATTTACCTCGTGAACCTTTTGAACTTGAAGAATTTTCTGAGGATGAACCATCTGATGATGAGAAGACTTTTTATGAAGAAGGGGAGGATGACGAAGATACTGATGACGAAGATACTGATGATGATGAAGAAACTGAGACTGAAGCCACGAAGGACATAACTTCAACTCTTACGAAAATAGATGATCAACCTTCATCCTCGGTGAATCCTCCCGATCAATCTCATGATGTAGGTACTGTTGACGTGTTGATTACCGGAGATGGTGTTGGTGCTGGCGAAAAAGAAGTTATTGGAGCTGTTCCCCTTCAGCAATTACCACTCCATCCTTGATTTTCTTCTCTTGTTCTGTTGGTTCCTTCCTTCCATACATTTGGTTTCTTTTAACATTTTCTTTTGAACTGGGCGCTCCCAAGCTTGGGGGGAAAAACACTTCGGATCTTTGGCACTTTAATATATCATCTTTCAGCTTCTTTATCTGTTTCATAATTTCTATTGTATACTTGAAATGAATATAGTTAGTATAGCCAGGATATATCTCGCATAAGCTTGACAACCGAAGTTACTTATGTCTGCGTGTGATTTAGAATTAGTAACGTGAAGTTAATTTAATTTTTGAAAGTAAAAACATTAATCTTGTCCTTAAAATCTTCTTGCCTTTAGTATATACTTTCTTTTGTTTTTGCTTTCAAGGAATGAGAATTTTACGAAGGAAATACTCAAAAGAATAAAAAATATTAAAGTATATACTTGTCTCTTATTCTTTTGTGTAGTTCCGAAGCATACCTGGATTTCTTCGTATATTATCTTACTGCCTTAGTCTGATGTCAGTCTGATTACCTTGCCTTTTGCTCGTGGCTATGGAGTTTATCTTTCGTGATTCGTCATTTTGATTTTCCTACAACATTAACTCTTAATCAATGATAAGGATATGTTACTTATGATAATTTTTCTTTTTGCTTTGTTCCATAGGTTTGCCTCTCGTATTCATATCTCATTGTTATAGATTTTGCCTCTTGTTGTGAATTTGTTTCTTCTTATTGATGATTGCGAATTGTTATTTCGAGGTCTTATTGCGCCTCCTAATTAAGGTCTCATTGCTCCCCACCCTGTTTTTTAGGGCCTTAATTTCTCGACGAAGTTTCAGGCGCTCTTTATTCTTGCGAATAAAGATCCATCAACCTCGCCTTAACTTCTGTGTGGAGGTCTTATTTCGCGACAATACGACAAGCCTAATTATTCCCGTGAATAATAGCCCCATGATAATGCCGTATTTTTTCGTCACACAGCTCCCTAATCTGGAGGGTTCCGTCCCTTTATATTCCCCCCGATTTCCCCTTCAAGGAGGTTAAACCTAACATGCATGTTGCTCTCCTCCCATCCGGTTATTACAACAATCAGTTGTTTTTGTGACTTCTTATCCCTTCGCCGATATGGCTTATGGTTACGAAGTCACACCCTAGGTGGGGTTTCTTGGGGACCAAGTGCATCATAGCCAGGACTTGCCATACGATCATGGCCGGTAACGCTCCAGACGTCCCAGGCACCCGCAGCTCAACCGAATACGCCGGAGCCCTGGTCATATTTCTGCACCCCTTACCGAATGCCATCATAAAAGGGAACCTCAGCGGATAGGTCTTATCATTTCCCCTAATTTATATCTCTGTGAGTATTCATCACGACTTGTGTTAGGACTTACATATGTGACTCTTGTACTTTCGTATGAACTAAGGTGCACGCTGCGAGTCCTAGGCCTTCCTAGGCAAATGGTTTAAGTTTCCATAGAAACCTCTTTATTTCGTGGGTCTTATCAGCCCCCTAGTGAGGTATTATATGCCTATTGATTAGGTCTTATTTTGCCCGAATTGATATTTTCTTCGTGTTCATTATATATTTGATTTGTTGAGGAGTACATATCTTTTTCTCTTTATTCATTCGATACAAACAACGGATAATACTTTTTGATATAGACTGGATTCCAAGGATGATCCAATCTTCGACCTTGCCTTTCCACTTCTCCATATATTAAATTTCCTTCATCATCTGTATCTTTTCCCTGGCAGTCTGTAAGTTCGTAGGATCCATTGCCCACAACTCTCTTCACAATATATGGACCCTCCCACGTGGGTTCCAGTTTTCCTCCTGCCCCTTTTGATAAGGCGGGATTTCTCGCAACACCAATTCTTCTGGCACAAAGCTTCGTTCCTTTGCTCTTTTATTATATTCTCGAGATAACCTTTGATGATAGTTGGTCATATGTCGAAGTGTTGTTTCCCTATTCTCTTCCAAGTCATCCAACTTCGCAAGAATCAGATCTGAATTATAGCCTTTTCTCCATGCCTCTTGCTTAGTTGTGGGAATGATTATCTTGGTAGGTAACACTGCCTTTACTCCATATGTTAAGCAGAAAGGGGACATTCCTGTCGCATCTCGCCTTGTCGTTCTATATGACAATTGTAACACCCCGAAATTTTAGCATGGCGCATGCGCAAAGATGCGCCATGACATGAGATGAAGCTTCATCCAAAGATTTCTTTGCGTAATAAAAGGAACATTATCCTAGGGACAATGCGTTGACAATGTTCAGCCATCATTGATGGACATCGGGTTGGCAGCGGATAGCCATCATGGTTGAACATCGGGTTGTCAGCGGACATCCATCATGGCCGGACATCGGGTTGGAAGCGGACAACCATCATGGCTGAACATCCGGTTGGCAGTGAACAGTGAACATCCATTATGGCCGGGTATTTGGAAAATATATGGCAACGGCCATAAATAGTAAAAGTTGGACTTGGTGAATGATTTTTCCTCCCCTAATCAAAGTTGTAAAAATGTCAAGTTAACATATATATGGAGGGGTACTTGGTTGAAGGTGCATATACAAACCATGCACCAAGTAAGATAGTCTTGGAGATGTACATCCATCACGGCTGGACATTGGAGTGGCCTATGGGCCAAAGCTGGAAATACAACCATCACGGCCCTTCACGGGACCTGGCTCAGGAAGTGTTCAGCCATTATGGCCGGACATTGGAACTGGCCTGTGAGCCAGAACTAAATGTACATCCATCATGAACGTACATTGCATTTGGCTAGGGGATACATGTGCAGCCATCACGGCCTTGGGACTTGGTGAAGTCATTTTGCTCCCCTTTCCAAAGTTTTAGAAATTGCAAGTTAACATATATAGGGAGGGCCAGTTGGTTGAAGGTGCATATGCGGACCATGAACCAAGTAAACTTTATAGTTTAGCCGGAACGGTGTAAATGATGCTTAGGCCTCATTTATAGCTGCGTAGACTTGCCAATGGAACTTGTTAAGCATGGGCATTACTATTTCATGCCACGGGCTCGATAATGCATATCTTATGTGCATTTTGAAGAAACGGCCTACACGGACTAGGCCATTACCATTATTGCTTGGCCACGGCCTCGCAAACGAGTTGGTTTTAAGTTTTCTGTCCCTTCGAGGATGAACTACGGTATGTGCTTGATCCCTTTAGAGTAGGGAAGGGTACTGATAGACGCATTTATGTGTCTATTTTCATCTCTATTGTATATATTATTAGTACCCATTTTTGTACTTATTATGGTGTTTTATGTCTTTGTAGGTATTTTTAGAGAAATAAGCTCTTGCGACGAAATTGGCTCGTAAAGTGGTGTTTTACACCCCAGGATAGAGTACTAAAGGCACCTCAGAAATACACCGGAAGCACCCCAGAAATACACCGGAAGAATCCCGAAAAAATGTTGGAAAAACCCCAGAAAAAAGTGTTAAAGGCACCCACCAAATTTACTAAAGGCACCCTAAAAATGGATAAGGGCACCCCCAAGGCAGCCGAGCTGTTAAAGGCACCCGCGTTTTGGATTCAGGGCACTTCACCTTCATCGTTTGAAAAATATTTTTGGCGGGAAAAAATTCATTTTTCTGCAGAATTTTCTGTTGGATTTTTGAAGGAGTTTTAGTGAGATTAAATCATTGATTTTGATTGGGATGAACGTGATATGCCAAACAATGATGGTATGAGTGTTCTAATGCGTTCAGTTGGGCTGAATTTTCGTCGGGAAGAAAATATTCAACCTCGGAATACAACGTGTTTGAACGTGCATGGATTGAGTTTTGATGGAGTTTGGTTGCTGCAGAAGTGTGGAGGAGTCAAACAAGGAAGTTCTGGAGCGTGTATACGTCGAAAAGATGCGTAAGAACCTAAAACATAAAAGAAAATATTCATGAGTTAATGGTTGGATATCGAGAAGATTTTTGGGTTATTACGATATTATTCTTGGTCCTGTGACTATATAAAGGCTTTAGGAGACTCAAAGAAGGGATGGAGAGTTTAGGGGGAGAATAGGGAGACGTTTAGAGCAGAAGAAATCGAAAAAAAAAAGTTACAGGAAAAATAAGTTTTATGCTGGTGCAGAAAGTACGAAGAACATAAGACCCTTCAAGACCGTCGTTCTTCAACAGTGCCAGTGACGGTATTTCTTTATCGTTTTCTGTAACAGTTGATTCTGTAACAAATATAAGTGTTACAGAACCCGATTTTATTCATTTTTCTCCCATTTCATCATTTGTGAACCATTTTTGAGCATTAATAAAGATGAATTTTGAGCATGTTTCCATGATAATGATGAGCTAATTCTTGCATAATCAAGGCACTGAGGAAGCTATTTATGCATAAATAATTGGTAACCATTCTATTTTTCTCTAATTTATATTTTATAATTCACTCATTCACTACTTTGTAGAATTTTAATTGCTTGCATAATTTTTCCTAATTAGTTGTGATTCAATTAGATAGGTTATGCTTTGGTTAGATAATCTATGCTTAAGGGATATAATTAATGTTTGAGAATATGCTTGATAATTTGTGAATTAAGAAAAAGATATTTTAAAAATAATTAGAGTTTTGGAATTCTTATCATCGTTTATTCATGTGTAATAGTGGAATCTAGTGTCTTGGTTATTTTCACTCTAAAACAAACAAATTTGGATTAAAATTTTCTCTACTTTTAGTTTAAATAAATCTAAATTCAATTTCTTTCACAAGTCTTACGAACCTCATTCTTACCACTATCAAAATTATATCAGGTACGTAGGAAGCCGCAATGATTTGCAGCATTGCTTTTCCAGCACTTTGTCGCTCATATCATCTAATTGTGAGATAATTACGGCATACTGGCCTCTCATATCATCTAGCTCGGTAGCTCGACGCAAGAGATTATTGTTGCGAAACTTGATGAGACAAGTTGATGCAGATGAGCAAGCTATAGCCTATTTGGAGGCTAAACACCCGAGTGTCGTAATTTAGCTCAAGACGGGTCTAAATTGATTGGAAACGGCCCAACGATCAAGACATTATACTACGCATCATGGTCTTGGAATTTTAGCCAAATTCCTTCGTTAAGGGCCTCAAAAGGCGTTTTGCCGTTTTAAGAAAGGTCTTGTTTTCTTAATGAACTCTTTGCGGAACAAGGGTAAGTTGGAATGGTGTGGAAGCTACATTAGTTGCACCAGATCCTTGAGCATGTTTGCAAGGGAAAATGAACGTGCATTTGCCTATTGTTATGGCCCAATTAACATCTTAATAATGGCGTACCAGGGAAGTTGTGGCATGCGCGCCCAGGCGTGCCAGGCGTAATTTTCTGGTCCGTCACAACCATAGCACATTTGTAACTTGTTCACACCATCCTTTGTGGTGACCTTCTAACTTCTTTTTCAATGTGGTAGTTATTGTCTTATTTGTCGCCTCTGCTTGCCCATTGCTTTGTGGGTATAACGAAGTTGACTTTCCTAATTGGATTTTAAATGCATTAAATAGCATTGTCACATTCTCTCCTTCAAACTGCTTCCCATTGTCAGAGACGATTTGGACTGGAATCCAGAATCTTCATATGATGTTCTCAAGAATGAAGTCATACACGTCACCATCACGAGTATGCTGTAAGGCTTTTTTGATTCAACCCACTTCGTGAAATAATCTGTTGCCACGATTAAATATCTTCGTTGTTTAGTCCCAGTCACGAATGGTCCAACAATATATATTCCCCACATGGAAAACGGCCAAACACTTAATATGGAATTTAGACTCGTGGCTGGTGCATGTATCTGTTTTCCAAACCTTTGGCAGGCTTCGCATCTTGTGGCAATATTCTTCGCATCTTTATGCATGTGTGGCCAAAAATACCCTTGTGCTTTAGTTTTATGAGCTAAAGATCTGGTACCATTGTGATTGCCAGCATCACCATAATGTATTGCTTTCATTATTTCAATCCCCTCTTTCTGCGACAGATATCTCAGCAATGGGCCCAAGAATGACCTTCGGTACAAGATTCCTTCTCGCAATTCATAATTCGTTGCTTTGCTTTTAATCTTATTTGCCTCAAACCTATCACGAGGTAAATATCCTTTTACCAAATACTTATAAACGGGAGTTTGCCAATATTCGTCACTTAGTTCTGTTTCTGCTTCTTCATTTTCTACGAGCATGATTTTTGTATCCTCATCTTCTTTGCTCACTGATGGATGTATTAGTCGCTCGATACAAATATGTTTGATTGAGGAGTCGATAATCATCGAGGCTATGAAAGCCAAAGCATCAGCATGTCTGTTATTTCCTCTGCATACATGCCTCCAGATTACACTTGGTATTCAAGAAGAATATTCTTTCATGAGTTGTAAGTACCTATGCATCATGGATTCACTTGCATTGTATTTTCCTTCAATCTGCCAAACCACCAGTTGTGAATCACTGGTTATTCTTATTTATTCTAGTTCCATTTCATTAGTTATCCTTAAAGGATGCACCACTTCCTCATATTCTGTCTCGTTATTGGTTGACTTATATTTTAATCGAAAGTAGTAAACCATTCTCGCACCTCCTGGCGAAGTGAATACTATTCCCATGCCTCCGCCTGAACTGTTTGAAGACCCATCGACAAATATCTCCCATATTCGTGGATGATTATCTTTGAGTAAGTCCTCTGGGTCTAGGCGATCTTCTTCCATATCCATCATTTCCTCTACTCCTTCATCTTCTTCCGAGGGAAACTCGGTTAGAAATTCTGCAACTATATGTGACTTCGTGGAAGTTTGAACTTCGTATTTTAACCCGAATTGATCAATTTTTCTGTTCCATATTTCGATTCTTCCTACCCTCTTCGTGTTCTTCAGAACAGATTCTATGGGAACCCTCGTAAGAACCTTGATTTTATGAGTTTGGAAATAAGTTCGTAACTTCTGTCCGCGTATACCAAAGCTAGAATCAACTTCTCAATCTTCGGATAATTTCTTTTAGCAGAATTAAAAGTTTTACTGATATAAAAGATTGGTTTTTCTACTCCTTCATCTGAGCGAAGTAAAACTGCACCGAGAACATTTGATGTGGCTGCGAGACAAATCAGTAATTCTTCTCCGGGTTCTGGTTTCTGTAGGATGGATAACTTGATGAGATACTCTTTTATGTTTTGCAATGTCTGCTCACACTCCTGCGTCTATGTGAACTTCGCTCCTTTCTTTAAGATATCGAAGAAGTGCTTACATTTGGCCGAGGATCTTGAAATGAATCTTCCCAAGGCTGCTAACTGTCCATTTAGCTTTTGCACATCTTTTACGGTTACTGGTGATGGCATATCTAATATAGCTTGCACTTTGGTTGGATCCACTTCGATTCCCTGGCAGTGGCGCCAAAAATTGATGTGAATTTTAAGTTGTAGTGAAAGTGGTGAGTAAAAAGGTTCGTTGCTCGAACTTGTGAAGGATTTTTTTAGACTCAAATTAAATAAAATAAAATTGTATCAAATTATAAAAAAGACACCGAGACTTTGGATTCCACCATTGACCAATTAATTGATAAACTCTAATTAATATTCATGCAATATTTTTCTTTAAGTTGACTCTAATATTTGCCTCTAATATGGTTCTTGAAGTAATAATTGTAAGCACGAAGCATGAAACATCAAAAGTATTAAAACTAAGCATGTCCCATCAAAACGCTTCACAACTACTCAATAAAAACCAAATTTTCTTTTAAATTCTATGCAAAAAAATCATGTAAAATAATTACAATAAATAATTAAAATAGAACTATACCACTTTTCATGGAACAATGGCTTCCTCCGTCGCCTCGGCTAAGGGGTTTAGCTCCTCATATTAATCTCTTGCTCAAAATACATCTTTGGTGTTCAAAAGTTGATTAAAAGAGTGAAAAGTTCTAAGCAGCGGATTCTGTAACTAATATAATCGTTACAGAACCTACTTTTACAGAGAACTGTTGCAAACTGAAGCTAACTATTGGAAAAATTGTTACAAAAGCTATAGAGTTTGAAAGTTACGGTCACAGATTCTGCGGCTTTCTTTTTCTGCTGTTTGTGTTCTTCGTCTTCTCCGGCAACAGCAGCAGCAGCAGAACTCGGGCTTCTTCCAATGATTTTTCTGGCTTCTCTAAGGCTCTAAACTTCCCCTAATTTCTTCCTTCCTTCCTAGGACTCGAACCAACCCTTTTATACATAGTAGAGCAAAGAAAATTCGAGAATAACTTTGGTTTTTTTCCTCTACAGCAAGTTGCGATATTTTTTTCTTTTTTTCTGTTTCACGTGTTCTCAGCTGTCCAAACTCCTCCCGTGATAGAAACAAATCTCTAAGAAGAGTTTCCTTCCTCTTCTTCACGTAAGTTTACAAAAATAAACCAAGAAACTTGCCCAAAATAAACCGTGATATTTTTAACCTTTTTTTTTCACCTCCAATTCGAGTTCTAGCCACTTTGGATCCATTCCAACACCCTTACCTTTCCTGTTAAGTCCATAGGAACAAACCCAATCAAATTCAGCCCTTTAATCTCCCTAAAAACCGATCAACAATCCATCCACAAAATCATCTGTGAAAGAAACAAATACCCGCCATTTTTCTGTTTTTGAAAACGTGAAGAAATGTGACCTCCCCCTATCCAGTCCCGGTCTGTACTTAGCAGCTGCTTGGAAATGGGTTACCCCTTATCCAAGATGAGAGTCCGAATAGCAAATGTCCTCTCAGGAGCCTTTAACAACTTTTCGAGCCAATTTTGCCGCAAAAGCCTATTTTTCCAAAAAACACCTACAAGGGATAAAATACCAAAATTAGTGCAAAAATGGGTACTAACACTATACATAAAAGAGATGAAAATAGACACATAAATGCGTCTATCACTTTTGCACATCTTTTATGGTTACTGGTGATGGCATATCTAATATAGCTTGCACTTTGGTTGGATCCACTTCGATTCCTTTCTTCGAGACTATATGTCCCAGAAACTTCGCCGAATCTACTCCGAATATGCACTTCGCAGGATTTATCTTCATCTTGTACGCCCTCATTTGTTCAAAAATCTCCTTAAAATCTTTTATATGATTTCCGGATTCCTTGGTTTTCACGAGCATGTCATCGACATAAACTTCCAACTTCGTACGCACCCATTTTGAGAAGATTCTTTCTACCATTCGCTGATAGGTGGCTCATGTATTTTTTAGCCCAAATGACATTCTCGTGTAACAAAATATAATTCTTTTGGAGCGAAGAAAGCCGTATGTTCCTGATCTTCCTCTGCGAGTGGTATCTGATTATAACCCGAGTATCCATCCATCAATGAAAGCCGATGATATCCCGATGCTAATTCCACCATCTGTGGTATGTTTGGTAAAGGGAAACTGCCTTTTGGACAGGTTGTGTTCAAATCACTTAAATCAATGCATATTCGTATCCCTTTATTTTTCTTTGGTACTATCACCATATTCGCAATCCAGTCTGGGTACTTTGCTGGTCGTATAATTCCCGAATCCATCATTTTTTGAAGCTCTACTTCTATTTGCTCATGATAAGCGGTTGCTATTTTTCGTATCCTCTGCCTTATTGGTTTTATTGAAGGGTTAAGATCTAGCTTGTGACAAGCAACTAGCGGATCAATCCCTGGCATTTCATTCATACTCCATGCAAATACATCGTGATATTCTCGTAATAATCCTATAAACTTTTCTTCTTCGTCCACCTCCATCGTCGTTCCAATCTTTACTATTTTTGGTTCTTCGTCACTTCCCAAATTTACTTTCTTCGTGGGCTCTACTTCTGCGAAGTTCATGACTGGCTCTCCGAGTGGAGATGGTTCCTTTAACTGCTATAAGGGGTCTCCTTCCTTTTCGGGAATCTCACTTGGTATTGCCCATCCTTCTTTTGCTTTGGTCATATATACCATCAACTCTTCTTCTCTCTTTGCCTCTAGTACTCTCTTATTTTGTACCTTCTTCTTCTTTAGCTTCTCTTCGTAATTATGGACATCTTTTTCACTGCAATCTCGCGCATCCTTTAAATAACCTTTTATTTCTCTTATTCCGCTTGGCATTGGGAACCGTATTGCTTAATGAAAAGTTGACGCAAATCTTTCTATCCCATGCACCCAGGGCTTGCCTATGAGGGCATTGTAGGGTGAATATACATTTACCACACAAACGGTGACTTCGGTTTCCAACTCCCCTGCGAAGATCTTCACAATTAATTCGCCTTTTGGTCTCGATGCAACTCCATTGAACCCGTATATGTTATAATTAGATGACACGAGATCAGAATCTTTGTACCCCATGGTCTTGAATGCATGATATAAGAGAATGTCTACTGAACTCCCAGTATTCACCAAGATCCTGTCCATCGCCCATGTCTTTCTGTCTCTAGTAGGATCATCCTCCCATCGAGAATGCTTCCCAAAAGTTAAAGTTATGACCAATGGATCTGTATACGAAGCTCCTACTTCGGGTGCATCCAGAGCTGAAAACAAGATTGCCTTTTTTTGCCATTCTTCCAATGGTCCTTTCTTCGCAACACTGAATATTTCATTCCCATTGAAGTCCCTCTTATGTACCCTTCTAAACACATTATCATGAAAATTCTCGATATTCTTCGCAGAATGTATTATAGAGTTACAATTCAACCTTTGTGCCCCTCTATCTATTTCAATCCGGTATACCGGCGTAGCTTGATGATTTTGATTATTTTCACGAGGTGGGGGTGGGGGCAGTGGTGCCTGGTTTTCCAAGAAGTGAGTTAATTTTCCCTGTTCCATCAGACGAAGTATCATTCTTCGGACGTTTCTACAGTCATTAGTATGGTGCCCATGAAAACGATGATATCTACAAAATTCATGACTTCTCCTTCCTGGTGGCGGTTCCATTCCCATATTCGGAGGGATAGGAATTTCTCCAGTTAACACTATTAGCTCCCATACCTTTTCCACAGTTGTATTAAGTCGGGAAGCTTCACATCTTCGAACGCTGGTGCATTTGGCCTTCGTTCTCCGAATCTTTGATTTTGGTTACTTCTTCGCTGTCCTCCTGAATTATTACCTTACTGATCATAATTTATCTTCCTCGGTTCTTCATATCCTCTATAATCTCGATTGATCCATTCTGGGTCTTTGCTAACTTCTCTTTGCTTTTCCTCCAGAGTTATGTATTCTTCTTGGTACTCTCTCAATTCATTCATTGTTAATGAATTTCGAATTATGAATATTTGGGTGTACGGGAGATCAGTTGGGATTAGGGCATTCACGAAGGCCAAAATAAAATTCTTCTCGTCAACTCTCCCAGCGAGTTCACTACATACGGTCCTCCATCTCGTCACAAGACTTCGCAGACTCTCTCCAGGTCTTCGTCTCAGGTTAAACAAGGTCTCAATTCCCGGCCTCAACATGTTGTTACTTATATAAGTTGTTAGGAATATCCTGTGTAAGTCTCTAAACGAGGAAATAGATCTTTATGGCAATCCATCGAACCAAGCCAATGCTTCTCCTGTCAACTCGCGGGAAAGTACTTACACATCACCGCATCATTTCGTCCCCATTGCATTAACGAGAGAGTGTACTGCTTCAAGTGTTGTACTGCACTTTCTGATCCACTGAATATGCTTCCAAAGGTTGTCAACATACTTCTCGCGGGGATCCTTGCTTGCAATACTTCGTAGGTAAATGGGGATTTATCGGCCTCATCTATTACTTCTGCTAGTTGTACTCGTCCTCCCCTTCGTGAATTGTTTATCAGTGACCTCATGTATCGCAATTCATTCAGAACCACTTGATTTAAATTTCCTCCGCCCTCTTCGCGTACATTTCTTCTTTCTTCTTCGCGTGTCCTTTCTTCTTCGCGTCTCATTTCTTCTTCGGTTCTCCTTTCTTCTTCGTACAATCTTTCCTCTTCGCATCTCCTTTCTTCTTCATACAATCTTTCCTCTTCGCGTCTCCTCTCTTCTTCGTACAATCTTTCATCTTCGCATCTCCTTTCTTCTCTAAATCTTCGTATTTGATCTTCCCATCTAGTTTCTTCCAATGCTCTTCTCAACTCTCTTTCTTCACTGTTTTCTCTTCGGCGTCTCCTTCTTCGTTCTCTTCTTTCCTCATTTCTTCTTTCTTCGTCTTCGTTATTTTCGAGTACATTATCTCTTTGACGTAAATTCCTCCTTGCTGATGAGCTTGTTCTAGTTCTTGAGTCTGAATCTCCTGCTCGTGAGTCATTGACTGTTCTCTCTTCATTAAGTTGAAGATTTTCCTGCATCAAAGTGGCGTTTTTCCTTGCGAGTCTAGTTAGTTGCTCCACCATATCTCTTTCTCTTTCTTGACGAAGCGTCTCCCTCAACTGTTCCAATGTCATGTTTTCTTCATTAATATTTTCCTCCCTTTCCTTGTGAACTGGTTCTTCTCCCACAATAGTTTTGGTGCCAATAGTATGAAACGATTCTTCTCTAAAGTTTTTCCCGTTCGGACCACCGTTCGGCTGTTGATTCGCACCACGCCTTCCTCCTACAGTTGATGTTTCTCCTCTCTCCATTCTTCCTCCTCTTCTTGCTTCTAAACGTTTTCTTTTCCTTGATGCTATTATGTGTTTTTCTCGATTTGGTACTCTTGCCATCAATCAACCTCGACTGATACTTACGAATCAACTCTTTATTCACCGAGTTGTTTATGGTTTTTAACTAATAAAATCAAGACATCCCTGCTATGAACTTAGGGATAAATTTTCCTTTTAAATCTCGATGAACCTTTCAAAACAGAACTCAAAGACTTCTCTATCTTTCAGATATCAAACATGAACAAACTTCTAAGATTCATGAAATCATCCTTTTCGTGAAGAACAACTTGTTAAAAATCTTAATAACAAAACTCAAGAACAACTTCAACTTTCTTTCTAGATCTCAGGTTAGAGTAAATTCCCAACCTAAGTTCCCTGTTTCTAGCGCCAAAATGTAACTACTAGAAATCCAGTAGCACACCCAAATGATCAACACAACAATTCTAAGACATCGTTAAACAAATGAAATAGAAGTTCTTCTTTGTGAAATGAATTAAGGAGATGATGATGATATTACAATTCGCAAATTTAGGAGATGATGATGATATTACAAGTATGAAAGCTCACAGGAAACCTAACTTCTTTCTCTCAACATGATCTCTTCCAATACCAATTATCCAACCCCCTTTACAATGATCTAAGGTCTCTATTTATAGGCAGAACTGAATAGTGGATTACAGCTCATTTTACTTCGCAGGTAGTCACACAATTCACGTGATCTTACTTTATACTTCGCTCAAGCCATTTTCAATAAAGTTTTCCCATTCCTTTCGCCGATATCTTCGGTACCTGTCTGTACAGCTGTCCCCATTTCTTGTTCAACAATTCATCTTTGTCTGGAACTATTACTCACTTCGCTTCGTAACTTATTCTTCGTCAACTATCTTCTCACCCAGTCGTCTTTATCTCACTTGTTGGCTATCTATATACATTTCGCAGATTTTTCTATTCAGGGAAAAATTTGTACTTCGCAGATCCAATATTCGTAAAAGTAACTCTGACACTTGATTTGACTTGTCACTGACATTCATCCTCGGGGTTAATAAGAGATCTTCCGTTTAAGATTTACTCGTCTATTTCGTGCAACCTCGTTCGACCACGTGGCGAGTAGGATTTCTGTACCTACACCCCCTTCCAAATTATGAACATTAACTACCACAATAGTGATTAAAATAAAGGGACCGGATCCTGTAACTTAAAAAATTGACTTAATTTTTAACTTAACTTCGTGGCCATCGATCAATTCATATTCCACCGTTTGATATTCAAGCCATAAGTATACTTAAAGAGTTAGTTTAGATAAGCCGAGCTGGCTGTTGATTGTTACAAAATATCTTCGTCTTCTTCATATAAAGCTGGGTAAAGGGAGTAAATGTCAAAATCATATTCTGATGATCGTATTGCCATGGATTACTTTTGGCGAGACTCCTTGGATATAGCTTCGAAAGTTTCGAAAAAAATATGGGATGTGTAACAATAATCACATAGTTAAAAACTGCAAGTTAATTGATAAAATGATGTAGCTGGATTGTTTGATTTATGTGAACAAATTAGCCCAAAAGTAGTCGAATTTCTAAGTTTTTTGAGAACTAAGTAGATTTTTCAACCCAGTAGTGCCACCAACAAGTTTATACTGTAAGACATCGAAGAGATGAATTAACAATTGAAAACAAAATTTCTTATTAGATTTGTTCAGTCTTACATAGAATGATCACCAAATTAAGAGTGAAAATTTAAATTATTTATCATGAATCCTATCAAAAACTGAAATAATCCTATCAACATATGATAATACCAATTCCCTAATACCTCAATGCATGGTTGTGGTTGTCATCGTGATCAACCACCTAGTGGGTTTTGGATCAAGTATTGGTACCTTACAAATAGTTAGATATTTTGGAATACCATGATCATCCTATTTTTTCCGGTCTTCCATATTGCAGGATTTTTTTAACTTGGGTTCGATGAAATCAGTATGCGAATTTATTACGAAGACGAAGATATTTTGTACTATTATTACGGGATGGAGAAGATTTTAAGAAATGTAAAAGGTACATTCATCAATTGGCTCGGTTTAAGCCGATCTACACTAAATCTTAAGTATATTTGTGATTTGAACATCCAACGGTGAGATATGAAATAATTGATGGCCAGAAAATTAAGTTAAAAATTAAGTCAATTTTTGAAGTTAGGGGATCCGGTCCCTAAAATAAAAATGCATACTTAAAAAATAAAAAATTCCATTGCCTCGGCTAAAGCCAATCTACACTAAATCTTAAGTACATTTGTTATTTGAATATCCAACGGTGAGATACGAAATAATCGATGGCCAGGAAATTAAGTCAATTTTTTAAGTTAGGGGATCCGGTCCCTAAAATACAAATGCATGCTTAAAAAATAAATAATCGATGGCCAGGAAATTAAGTTAAAATTAAGTTAAAAATGAAGTCAATTTTTTAAGTTAGGGAATCCGGTCCCTAAAATAAAAATGCATACTTAAAAATTAAAAATTCTATTGCCTCGGTATAAGCCGGTCTATGGGGATTTGAACCCAGGTCGCCTGGGTTAAAGCCAGGTATCCTAACCGGGCTAGACTACAATGGATTGTTGACCATTTAACTAAATCGTTTGCATTTATACAGTATGCTCATGAACACAGACCATGAGTGATGACAAACTAATGCTGAGCTAATCAACATGTGGCAACTTCCTGCTAAGATCCCCTATATTGTTTCTTTAAATCCAAAAACAAAACAAAAAATACAAAAATTTCTTTAAATCCAAAAACAAAAACAAAATACAAAAACAATCAAGATTAAGAACTAAGGATAAATGATAAATAATCTCACATTTCCTTTAGTTTTTGTTTTCCTGACAAGATCCATCCTGCTCGCTCTAAAATCCAAAAATGACAATCGCATGTTTACTAACCATAGAGCTAGGAGCCAACTGTTTGGAACATTACATGCTATGGGAGCTCAGTAATTTCTTCCAAATATCAAGAGAAATCTGAGAGAAAAAATTGCCTATAACTTTGACAGCTAATTTAAAATTACGTTACTAAGAAGATTTGAGAAAAAAAAATTGGAATTTCTCTCGGTCGATGTAGAAACCTTACATTCAAAGAAAGAAAAACTTCAACAAGCACGTGAAAGCTCAACTAGTAAGAACAAACGTCAAACCAAACCAAACCAAGTACATTTTTTATTTCGAACCATTCAGGCATCAACCCCATGTTCGAAAAAACGTGACAAAACCAGTTTCTGTTAAAGATTCTTCAACCAATAATGAAGTACTAAGATGTAAACGAAGATTAATTGAGAAATTTGTCCAACAGTACTACTACTACTTGATTATTAGCAAGTGCGTGGGAAAAGTTTGTGCATGAGACAGAATTATACTGTTAATTACAACCAGCTCAGTTTTTTGCACGCTACTGTTTGTCTCACTGTCTTTGATATCTTCCTCTGCGTCACCTCTGTTTGGATCTCGGTAACTAAGAGAATACTATGCAGTGGGTTTCTTTTCCTTCACTTCTTTGAGTGAAATGGATTGGTTTCCATTGCCAACAAAATTTGTTACAGAAACGGTACTACTACATTTCACGAAAGATGATGCGGTTCGAGTGCTTGGAGTGACATGGGATTTTGTAAGAAGTTCAGTGTTAGCTCCATTTTTGAATATATGTGTTCATGTGTGTTTGGCAATGTCTATAATGGTATTCATTGAAAGAGTAAACGTAGGTTTTGTAATCCTTATCGTAAAGTTGTTTGGCTGGAAACCGGAAAAGCGATATAAATTTGAAGCGATAGAAGTTGATGTCGAGAAGGGCTATTCGAGTTATCCAATGGTTCTTGTTCAAATTCCAATGTACAATGAAAAAGAGGTAATTTTCTTCTCTTCTTTCTATCTCTGCTTATCTTCTTGGAAATGTGTATGGTTTTGCTTAATGGCGGGGCCTTTCCTTTTGCAGGTTTATAAGCTCTCAATTGGAGCTGCATGTGGTCTTTCATGGCCATCTGATCGACTCATAATTCAAGTACTTGACGATTCTACTGATCCAACCATCAAGGTCTTTCTCCATCTCCAAATTTTAGTCATTGTTCTAAACTTATCCAAGAATTCACTGACGAGTAGTATTTACTGGATATGTTGCGTAGGGTTTGGTGGAACTAGAGTGTCAAAAATGGGAAAACAAAGGAATAAACATCAAGTACGAAACTAGAGATAATCGAAATGGACATAAAGCCGGGAACTTAAAACAGGGTCTGAAACACAGCTATGCCCATGAGTGTGATTTTGTTGCAATCTTTGATGCAGATTTTCAACCTGATTCCGATTTCCTTGAGAAAACAGTACCTTTCTTTGTGCACAACCCTGAAGTCGGTCTAGTTCAAGCTCGGTGGAAATTCGGTAACTAGTACACGCAACTTATTCATCAGTAAATTGAGTTTCAGCCGACTTGACTAGTAATTTGATCAGTTGTGGAGTTCGCTCTTGCAGTGAATGCGGACGAGAATATACTGACCAGAATCTAGGAGATGTCGTTCAATTACCAATTCAGAGTTGAGCAAGAAGTTGGTTCCGCTACTTACGCTTTCTTCGGGTTCAATGGCAGAGCTGGTGTTTGGAGAATGTCTGCTCTTAATGAAGCTGGAGGATGGAATGACCGGACAACAGTTGAGGACATGGATCTTGCCATTCGCGCAAGTCTCAAGGGATGGAAATTCGTCTATGTCGGTCATATCAAGGTACGGAACTAACCACTGTGCTCTGACATGCTAATTTTCTGATAGTAATATGAGTGTATTTACAACTAATATTATCCATTTTTGTATAAAATTGCAGGTGAAAAATGAATTGCCAAGTACTTTCAAGGCGTTTCGATTTCAACCACATCGGTGGTCGTGTGGACCTGCCAATCTATTCAAGAAAATGTTCATGGAGATCATTAGGAATAAGGTAATTAAAAGTTCAGCTCTGACTGTTGTATGTAACTCTTAGTTTTAACTGTTTTGGTAAAACAAAATTATTTCCTGAATGCAGAAGGTTAACCTATGGAAGAAGCTTTATATAATCTATAGCTTCTTCTTTGTAGGGAAGATTGTCGGACATTTTAACACCTTCTTCTTTTACTGTGTCATAATTCCTGCAACCGTCTTCGTTCCAGAAGTCGAAATACCGAAACGGGGTTTAGTTTATATACCTTCTATCATTTCAATTCTCAATGCAATTGAAACGCCAAGGTACGTGGGTGAGCTCCACTTCGTCATTCAACAACATGCTTAAGCCTTACAAGTTCTTATATTCCAATACTTGAATCTTTGCAGGTCATTCTACTTGGTTTTTAATTGGATTTTTTTCCAAAATGTCATGTCAATGCATCGGACCAAAGCTACATTTATCGGTTTGCTAGATGCTGGGAGAGTAAATGAATGGGTTGTCACTGAAAAATTAGGAGATGCTTTACTCAAGTCCAGAGATTCTAAAAAACAAGCAATCACTAAGGAATCATCAGAGAAATCTCCAATGACAAGATTCAGAGAAAGGTCATAAACGAAATTCATTCTTTCTTAAAATGCTTTCCCTTTAGTACTAACTCTCTTCTTCTTTGATGAACATAAATAGAATCTATCCACTGGAGCTCTGGGTGGGACTATATATCTTGGTATGTGCATCCTATGATCTTGCATTTTGGAAGTACTGGTACTTCCATTACTTATTCGCTCAAGCTATTGCGTTCTTCATTGCGGGTTTCGGTTACATAGGCACCCAAATACCAAACTGATAGAGAGTACTACAATAAGATCAATTATCCTCTTTTGTAATGTATTTAGTACCACCATATATATGCAAATAATTAAAACTTTGTATATATACTAGGAATATTTGTATTTAGCAGAGATTCATTAGGAATATTTTTTTGTTTTAACTAAGCTATAGATAAGCATTGTACACAATCACAAAGGAATCTAGTAGAAGTGCCTTATCGCAATAGTTGATTACATGTGTATGCAACTCCACTCTCTCGGAGATCGGTCAAGACTCAAAAACGTTGCAAATTTTCACAGAGAATTGCAGGCTTACACATTCTCACTGTCACAGCTGCAAATTTTCCCTACATACCGAGCGTGTCCTAATCGGTGTTTTGACACAGAACTCTAAATTAGTTTTCTTTTCGTTGATCTCTCATTTATATCTGTCGCTCAAGATTGCAACTAATTTAAAATGTTGGGGACTGAAAGTATAAAGAGTTCCGAGGTCCTCCCCATAATCAAAAGTTACATTGTTTCTTATGTTAGGGGCCATTGCCCTTCTTTGCTGCAGGCTGCAGCAGCAACATCCTTTTTCATTTCATCTCTATAAGCCTTTTTGCTTAACTTATGCGAATTTCTCTTGCAGTACTAGATCTTCCTCTCCTGTCTTTTGTTTTCCTTTCAAGTTGTCTAATTTTGTGAACGAAGAATTGGGAAAAATGCCCCAATACATTGTGCAATGTTGGGAATCTACCCCAATATTAAATTTTTTGGAAAAATGCTCTATTTCGTCAAAAACGCAGTTCAGTCACATGTGTGAGTTCACACACGTGAAAAAAAGACAAATAACCCTTCTAAATTGTGGGTTCAGGGATTCAAAATTCAGGAGTCAGGGTTTAGGGTTTAAGATTCATATGGCGACGGTGGCGCTTTTGGTGGTGGTTCTGATGGTGATTTGTGGCCTTATACATGTGACTTAACTGGTTGGATGCCAATATTAACGAAATGCGCATTTTTCCAACTATTTTTTAATTTCTAATACTACATCTAGTACTCTGGGGCATTTTACCAAATTTCGCTTTTGTGAACTAGTGTTTACACTGCAGATACTCGTGTATAGTCAGAACGTGTATTTCGAGGACAAGTCAATAATGCTTAGCTAATCATCAGTTTGTTTGTACTAAAACCTGAAATGCGCCACATGCTTGTATCTGGACCAAGTGGTAATTGTTTATTTTTAGTTCAGTCCCAGAATGCACATGGGAAAATAAATTACTGTTTCGCATGCGCCTGCGGCTACTGCTTGAAGATTTTGTATTTTGATTGGTTTTGTTTCTAGACCCTTTACATGTGCCGGCCTCTTTATTCATACAGTCAGTGAGTCGATTCTAGGTGTTAAAATTTGTTGGCATCTGATAAAGTAAGATAAACATAGTGGTGAGTGGTGACGTTTGAATTTAATTGGTTGAATGAGGATTTGCTGAATCCATTTTTACACTTCATATCTTTTGTTTCATACAGAGGAACCCAATGCTTCTAATACAGAGGTACACTTCTATCTTATGTTTAATCTCGCTTTTGTAGCTTGAAATCATCAAAAATTTGTATTTTTTCACTATGATTCGGCGAACCAGGAATATGTTCGGCTTAAATTTATCAGCCGAACCCACCTGGTTATTGACAAATGATGAACAGTTCGGCTAGCTGCAAGTGTTATGGTTAGCCGCCGAACCTTTATTTTGTTATAGGTTCGGCACATATTGTGAATATCGTAATAGACGAACCTAACCAGTAATTTTTCTTTGTGGTACAGAGAATAGTTCGGCTTATAATGGAATATCATAACCAGCAGAACCTAGACTTTTCCATATACACTATAAACTAGACGCACATGGTTCGGCTCAAACTCAATACTATCGAATAAGCCGAACCCAACAACTGTCATTTGATTCTCCAACACAGTGAGGTGTTCGTCTTTTAATTCAAAATTATTTCAAGCCGAACCAACCGAGATCAGCCAATAGATAAACACAGTGGGTTGTTCGGCTTAAAATAAGTATTATCGAATATGCCGAACCCCATCTTCGCCCCTATCTGTCACTAGGTTCGTCTTAAAACTCAGATGAAATTTCAAGCCGAACTGTTCATATGCAGTTTCAGGAAGTTGTTATGAAGAACAGTTCGGCTCAAAGTTCAGCTCAATTTTGAGCCGAACCCAATACTGTAACCGTCAAAACCCCTAGTTTTTTCAGAAATGAAACCTATTCAATCGATGAAAAACAACAAATAAAGAGATGGGTTTGTAGAACTTACTTGTGTATCCTCATTTCCGGAGTTGGTGCTTTAATTGGTTGATTTTGTGGTTCAATTTCAGTTTCTACGCCTTCATCTTCATTTGGTTCTTCTTCTTCAATTGATGGATTAGAGATGGATTAGAAGACGATTTTGAATGCCTACTCATTGCTTTTTTCCTTTTTACGAACATTTATAGTTGAGTTTAATCGACGGTTAAATTTTCGCCGCAATGAAAAAAATATTCTTCTTTGGAAGAGTTTGGCTAGAGTAGGGGAGGGAGGAAGAAGAAGAGATTATGTGAGTGAAACTGATTTTAATTTTTTTTAAACTGATTTTAGGTTTTTATATTAAGGTAAAGGTAGATTAGTAATTTAAACTGTTGAAGGGTATATAGGTAATTGAACTACCCAAGGGATACCCCTTATAAGGGCATCCTATATGGGATTATTGGTTTGTATGCCCTGAAAGTTTTAGGTATGCCCTAAAACACCAAGAGGGGTCTCTTATGGAACCTCTAATGCGATTTAAATGCGTAAGTTTTTGTATACGTTAATTGGTAAGCCTAGTTTCTAAGACTAGATTTGTGCCTTGGTGTGCACGGGGCTTCTCCCGCCCCGTAGCAATGTATTTTTAATTTGGTGTGCACGGGGTTCACCCCGCCCCGTAGCGATGCATTTTTTATTTGGCGTGCACGGGGCTTCGCCCTACCCCGTGGCGATGTATTTTTGATTTGGTGTGGTGGGGAAAATACATTAAATAGGTGGAGAATATGTGCAAATTTTATTTATTTTTTCCTTTTATAACTTGGTGTGCAAGGAGCTTCGCCCCGCCCCGTGGCAAAGCTCTTTTGGTCTGGGGTGCGCGGGGCTTCGCCCCACCCCGTTGCAATGTATTTTTGATTTGGTGTGGCGGGGAAAATACATTAAATAGGTGGAGAATATGTGCAGATTTTATTTATTTTTTCCTTTTATTTTCGAAAAAACATGTGGATTTTTTCCCCTTTATATATATATTTGGAAAAGATAGTCCTAATCTGTGCAGAATTTGACTTCCATAAAAATTAGGTTAATTTCCTTTTAAGTTTGTAATTTTTAAACCAATCATACGTTGCCAAGTGTCCTCACCTAAATATTGTCACGTCATGAATTCCAAATTGAATTTGGTTTCCTTTTTTAAATGTTTTTCCTATTCTTTTTAAACCAACCATACGTTGCCAAGTGTCCTCATTAAAACGCTCGTTTCACAAAATTCAAAAAAGACCTATTTCGGCCAGTAGGAGGCGAGGGTTTCCTCGCCACATGTGTGATGCACATTCTTGAAAGTTACTATTTTAACTACACAGAATTTGAAACAATGAAATTTGTTTGTAAAATAAAATTTAACTGGTATTGCACCCGTGCGTCGCAAGAATTTGAAGAAGGTTGGATTTGGATTTGGATTTGGATTTGGATAAATAAATTTAATAATATACTTCCTACAAACTACCAAGAATTTGAAGAAAAAAAGGAAAAATTTGAGAGAAAATACTTCCTTCCAGAAGATGGAAAACTTAACTCAGAAAATAGAACGAAATATTTATTTGATGCGGTTACACCCGATAGACATCATCAAGAATTATAAAGGAATCCATTGGAATAAAAGAAATACGTAAAGTAGATATGTCGTGAGTGATACCGAGAAATATCATAAGAAATAAGAAAGCCAGTTTTCCCCTTCATGGGTATCCGAGTCTCTAGAACCAAAACTCGTCTGAGGCCGGCGATGGAAGCATTTACTCGAGGGGGTGCTCTCGGACACACAAGCTCAGCAGCTCTTGCTCACGAATCAAGGAACTCATTATCTGTAGGCTCAAAATTGCTAAATTCGAGGCCACCCAACATAGTAGTTTCTACACTTTCACCAATTCCTTCCCAACTAAAAAGGCCAAGTAGCCAATCTGATAGCTATGAAAGACCTGACCCATCTGAAGGAGTACTTTCTTTACCGGGTAATCCAGGTCCACTAACAAGGCCAAGAAAGGACCATCCATATACTCTGAAAGATAGGTTAAAGGTGAATGAAGAAACAGATCAATTGAGACTGTGCTTTCAGTTCTTACACGTTGTCCACCCAGTACGCTTCCTTCATTGTCCATCCCTACCTACAATGATTTCATAATCCGTGAGCTAAGGCATATGTTTTTCGGAGGAAGCCTTGGGAAGAGGGGAAGCAGATGCTCCATTAGACAGGCACAGTTCAGTAGTCAAAGGAACTTCGTCACTTTCGTGTACCCATCGGACTAGGCCCTTTCGGGTTTTACTTAGGGACCGATTCACTCTGCGTAGATTCACTGAACGCAGAAAACCTTCAACTGGCAGGTGATCTTTCGGCATCAAAGGACAGTGATTGATACTTTCCTCTCGAGCGATTTGTTTATTGTAGAGGCTTATAGTTTAATTGGTTGAAACGTACCGCTCATAACGGTAATATTGTAGGTTCAAGCCCTACTAAGCCTATACTGATGCTTTACCGAGTGTATATCTCAGTTGGTAGAGAATTGGCCTTTTAACCTAATGGTCACAGGTTCAAGTCCCGTTATACCCAAACTTATACGCGAGCTGAAGCATTTTTTGTCCCTTTCGTCCAGTGGTTTGGACATCGTCTTTTCATGTCGAAGACACGAGTTTGATTACCGTAAGGGATGGGTACTCATCCCCGGACGGCGGTCTCATTGCTGAGTGATCGCTCGCTATCTGGAGTCATTTCATAGATAGGTATTCATTAGCTTTCGGAAATTGAGATGTGAACTCAATGCCACGAGCAGAGAGACTAACGGCTCTGAACGGCCCGAGCAACCAGACTTAACATGAATGTAGTCATTGGAGCCATTCTAAAAAGGGAGAAATTAGCACTACTTGGTGAAATAGGTTCCTTTAGAATCAATTTCGAACCATCAGCTATAGGTTGTAACAATACGAATGAACCCATTACATCAGGACCCTTTCGACGTTGAACAAAAGCCATGACTTTTCGTTCATATGCCCCGGCAGATAGATTATTACGGGCTATACTTGGAATTCAAGTATCCACTACAAAGGAAACTTGTCTAAAATTACTTATAGGTAGCTGAGGTCGAGTTATTGATGTGAGATGGATCCAGAAAAAGGGGGGTTCTAGTTATAATCCAGAAATAATTCGTGTATATATTTCACAGAAGTTTATCTTTATAATTGAAATATCACAGGTTTTACGTAAATTAATCAAAGTAGGTACATCTATCCCTCTCTTTTTTGATACGACTTGATTGATTCTTGAATATTGATCTTTGGAATCATCCAAGAAGTCTCACACGTAAATCAGGTTCACAGACCAGTTTATGTAAACTTTCTAATTGTGAGAGAAAGAGATATAACTCTAAATATTATTCCTTGATTGAGATTCATTAAGTTGAACTCTCTGAATTATATTTAAGTTTGTCCATACAGGTTGCCTAAGAAAAAATTGGTGGTGTATTTTGGTACACAGCATTTTCAAACCTTATTCTGATCAAGAAAGTAGAAATATCGTAGTTTAAGATAAGTGTGTCCATGGTTTTTGAAATCATACGATTTGCTTCAAAATTTTCAATTTGGTTTCAAATTGCATCTTTTTAGAAGGTTTCACTTATTTTCCACCCACACTTTTCCTATTTTCCACACACATTAATTTCCTCCCCCGCTTCTCCTATTTACCACCCATATATTTTTTCATAAATCCTAAATACCACTTCGTGACTTTATTTTTACATCGAACAATAAAACCGTTCAAACAATTAAAAAACCTTAAATTATAAATTAGCGATCACCACCGAACAACTTCTTCTTCTTTTTTTATAAGGAAAGAACAGCTTCTTTTGATCCATCTCCGCCCACCGTCCACCGATCACAATCAAAGGATAGATAAACTTAACTAACTTTGAAAGATAGATATACTAATTTGAACACTCCAGAACTGCATAACGCATAAGCAGTACAAGCACAAAGATACAACTAGTAGAGTAATCCGGAAAACAAAACAAGAAAAAGTAATTAAGAAAAAAGTTTAAAACACACTTCCTAAATCCAAACAAAATCTCCCCACTGAAACTAGTCACCGCAGATGATTATATATGTATTCTTAAAATGTGGTTAGGGTGTATGAGAATGACCTAGATTATGTAACCAGGGGTATATGTCAATGGAATTTTTTTTAGAATATAATTATGTATCCTTGCGTTTGCTCTTACTATGACTATTGAGAAAAAGAATTTTGTTTAAGGGGAAAATAGGAGAAGACAAAGAGTATGAAAAACGGCAACAGAGATTATATTGACAGCAACAACCAACATATTACATAACATAGTATGCTTTATATACAACCATTGGGAAACCCTAACTACCTAGTTGGGCTGCACATCCATTGGCCGTAGGCCCTGTAACACTCCCCCTTGTACGGTCCAATAGAACTTTGTATGTAGTGCTTCATATATAGTGCTTCGAACATAGGTCTTCAAATGCAGTTTTATCTTTGATGACTTGTGCCGAAACCAATTGCCTCATTAAAACTTTGACAAGGAAAAACCCAGTGGGTCAAAACCTTGGTACAACTCTTCACATGTAGTACTTCACATGTTGTCTCGTACTTTACATGGAGTTCATCACATGCAATACGATCTTCAAGGATCGACAAGTCTAAGTTAATTGCCTCGTTAAAACATCATCAGGAAAACCCATAAGGACAAAACCTGAACTAAAGAAAAATAGTACAATATTAAGCAAACTTATAACATAGTTGGACTCGAATTCGTTGCCTCATTAAAACCTTGACAAGGAAAAACCAGTGGGACAAAGCCTTGACAAAGGGAAAAGAGTACAACGTGACAGATGCAAGTAAAGGTGACCCGTTCCCGATAATCACTTTGCTCTGTTGAAGTTGACTAGTTTCTTCACAACTCCTAATGCAGAAAATGCTCGTCGGAAAAACAATAGCCTTAGTTAGGAAATTACTTCCCGGTATTTTGTTGTTGTCTCATTAAAAACCTTGCCGAGTAACAAAACCCTGTGGAAAAAAGCAACCTCGGTGAAGGAAAATAGTTCAACACACCATTAGATGTTCCCCCTGATGTCAGACAATTTTCATTAGTCTAATGCAGTCAAAAGGAGTTTATCACACTTTACTTTGGTGACTTGAGTGTTTATAAGACCATGTTGTTGATTCTGGAAGTTACGTTGCTTAACAGACTATCGCGTTTCATTTCTTTGATTCAGATATTTTCAGTAATATCAACGCAATCTTTATGCCTTCAACGTTCAACATACTTGATGTTTTTAGTGTTGTCTCGCTAAAAACCTTGTCGAGTAACAAAACCCTTTCGGAAAAACTATTCTCGATCGAAGGGAAAAAGAGTACAACACAGCTTCAATTTCGAAGTAAAATATGTCGACATCATATCCTTGGATCCTCCCCATGATGTCGGTATCTCCCCCTGATTACTTTCAGAGTTGTTCCAGAAAGTTCCTTTAGTCATGTACCTTTTCAAAATAAATATCGATAATGAATTAGTAAATAGTCTACCATATCTCCCCCTGATTACTTTCGTTGGAAAAGAGATTATTATTCCTTCATAATCAACAACTTTTGGATTGCACTTTCATTAGCATTACTTTTTATGTCTTTGCAGGGATAAAACAAATTTATGTCAATGGTTACTTTTATGTACATGATTACATTCACTATACCATTCCAATGACGTTGCGTTGGCTCTTTGCTATATCTAACTAACAAGTTCACTGAGGATGTAACATTTGGTCGAGTACATTATGCTAAGTACAATAATGCGTCTATTGTACTTAGATAAGGAAATCCATCTCCCAACACATCTTCATCATCTTCCTTTAGACGAATTGGTCTTTTACTTACATTTGAACCTCGACTAACCATGGGAGTGCTAGTAGGATGCATGTCCTTGTTAAATTGCCTGACAATGGACATATGCAAACTGGTGGAATAATATACCACAAGCTCGGTTTTCTAGTTCAGAACATAGATAAGATCGAGATTTCCCAGGATTTTTATCTCAAATTCAGATTTTAAATAGCTTATAAGATCTCTTATTCCATTAAGAGTACTTATCATGTCCATACCGTCGACATAGATAGTTATAATTATGTATCAGGAACTTATTTAATACGCATGGCACAAAACCTTACTTGTTTATCCCTTCCCAATCAAATAGTCACTTAGGCGGGTATACCACATTCGCCTGATTGTTTAAATCAATAAGTGAGTGTTCCAGTGTAACTGCAAACACACTCCGTGGTTTAGAGTCATTCGACTTGGGAAGCAAAAGGCCATCATGCACTTTTGCAAATATCTTTGAGTCTAAATCTCATATAACCACATCTACTATGTTTCAAGTTCTTTTGAAACTACCAAGAAAACTAATTAACTGAACATTTTGATGTTCGAAAGAGTAAGACCAGGGGTTTGTGAGAAACCTCGCGCCACAAGGTGATTCTTTATACTTTAAGACCTCATTCTTCTCACTACACTTAGTGACAAATAACCACATATGTCCCACAGACTTTACACTTGGTTGGTTAGCACTACCACACCAAATACCCGTATATTTGTCAGAGAACTAAGTTTTACCTGGATTGCGTAGGCCAAATATGCTCTTTATTTGAAATTAATCAAAATAAAGCATGGTTCGATCTCATTGTGCTCTACTTCTGGAGCAACTATTTATGGATTCTATCATAACTATGCACGCATGATCCTTCCATTGACTCATGTGCATTCTCATAATCCGTCAGGATTTCATTGTTCTCTAGAATCATTTAAAACTTCGGAGCGTCCTCCAGTTTGATTCATGGACATATTCAGAGATAATCTTATGAGATAATTTCTGATGATATAAATAAGTTGTTCCTTACTCACCTACTTCCTTTCTGGGTGAGGATTGATCGAACCAAGTGGTCTCTCCAACTTCCTTTATGAAGCCACGGCCTCAACCACATTTCCACTGAGTGTAGTTGCAACACCTTAATCTATGATGTATATCCCTTATTGGGGATTTGTAACCTTGCAGGTAGGTTTGCAGCTGGTATGTGTGATCTCATCAGTTTAGTGACATCAGTGTACATTCTGAAAATCAATTATTCTTTGTCACTTCACATTTACATTTGTATTGTACGAGAATCAATATGAGACACAGTGGGAACACACCACGACAATTCCTGTCGTTCCCTTAGAAAATAATTTTTCTTATCTTCCCCTAACAACGGGAAGATTGTCTCGTTAAAGTGATAACTCGCAAATCTAGCGGTATGAGATCTCCTGCCAAAGGTTTTACAACGCGGATAATTGTATAGAGTAAATATCCAACATAACTACTTAATCTTTTTTGTGACCCATCATAGTACGATGTGGACTCGTAATGGCACAAATAGTGCAACCAAAAATGCGTAAGAACACAAAATGTCAGGCTTATATCCAGTTATCAACTAGTACGCAAAGAATGGTTGACCAATTCTGGGTCTAAAACAAATAAGTGAAGATGCGTGTAATATTGCATATTCCCCAAGCAGTTTAAGGTAGGGTTGTACGCATAACCATGCCTTAGGCACCATCTGTAACCTTTGATGATAGCCTTTGCGAGACCATGGGGTATAGGATGCTCTACATTGATTCTGTTAAACATGCAATAACCATCAATTCCTTTTGATGTATACTCTCTAGCATTTACAATGGGTGGTGAGTCCTTACATGTATAATATGTGCTAGTAGTGTTTCAAACGCAAAATTTCTTGGGAACTATAACTAGTACAAAATGTCAAAACATTCACCAGAGCCATAAGTCACTTTAATGGTCCACATTCTGCATGAATATTTTTCTAAATTTCACCTTGTTTTCTTTGTAATATGGATTGTTTACCATTTGCATAGTAGGATGGTATCGGTCCTGTTTTAATGAAGACTTTGTGAAATGAGCGATATGCTTTCTTACAAGCAATGGGGGGGGGGGGGGGGGGAGGTGGTGCATCTAGTACTTTAGAAAACACTTATTGAGAGATATGCCATCATTTCGCATTCTGTCAATCTTTCTCCCATTTTTGTTCACTCAAATAAATTGATGTTCGTATGAGTCCTTTCAAAACGATCATCATATCAGAACCAAAGTGCCTTTATGGTTATGTTGAAGTCTGTATGAGTCAATTTCCAACATTTCATCGTCGGATTGAATAATCCGAATTAATACTATAGTGATTTACATTTCACTAAATTGACTCATTAGTTTTTCTAAAGTATGTTTCCTTCCAAATACATTAGAGACTATAAAAGATGCAATCAATTACATTATCATCACAGTCAGGTTCCACATGATATCCATTTGCATGGGTTTCTTTGGAATTTAACAAGGTGTGATTATCTCTCGGTACATATAGAGATTTTGTGACGTCTTTGTTCTATCTTGAAAACAAATTTTTGAGTAGTGCTGCTCTCGATGATCCAATCCTCATAGTCACATTATAAGAAAATAGTTCAACAACTAGTATAAATTCCTTAAGCTAGTGGGAGGGAAACCACTATCTGTTAGACATTCAGTCTTGAGATATTAAATAACTGGTTTGGCCTTATTACGTAATAAAAGTGGGATTCAACTCAAGTACTTTAGAGTGAATATATATTATGTGTCACCCAATATATCTCAAGTGCTTTAGAGAATTTATGTCTCGTGTTTTCATTCCATGAGTGCAGACATTGGATCTAGTTCAACTCAATAAGATAGTCAATTGGCCCGACAAAGTTCTTGTTGCCATTAAAGTTGATGTGAAAATTGGTTGCTACTATGATACACACATTACATTGTATATACCAACACCTATGACCAGGTGCATTTCCAACTCTTTCATTTATGATGGGAGCTACAATTACATTTTAGCTGATCCCATACTCGGTTGATAGTTGTGTATTGGTGTTATTACTACCGAAGACAAAAGTACATCTTTGTCTCATGATACATATGTCCCTTTTCACATGCTTTATATGAGTCGGTAAGTCTAACCCTCATTCGGGGTTTTTTCCATTTTCAACTTTGCAACATTTAACTTAATTTGAGAAATTTCTTTATCTCAACAGGCCAAGAGAATCTCACTACACATGTCAACCACTTACTTTAGGTTGAATAGATTACTCAAGATAGTTCTCTTGTTGTCATACTTCAACATATACTGGTTCGTTAGTATCATGGATGAAGTACATAAAATGGAAATTTTCTGACTCATGTCACTTTTTGTGAGTTCTTCCACAATTTTTTTGAAAAACATGTGATTTTATTTGCAACGTATCTTTTGAAACTACCGACTCTTTAATGGTCGAGCAAGTGGATTACATTCCACGGAACATTTAAATTCGGGGAGAAAATACCAAGTACGCAATAATGGTGCTCAAGTACTTCTAAACCCCAAATGAATACATTGGAATTGAGTTGGTACAACCAATTGAACAAAAAAAAACACAACATTCAACTATAGCCAATATCATATTCAAGAGAACAAAATAACAATAAGACCAAAAGTCTCAAACTTTGGTTCCCATTGTATATACAGGGAACCGGAACAGCTATGGTCGTGCACGTCCAGAGCCAGAACAGGAAACAACGGCTAACTAACCAGTTCGGAACAGGAAACAGCTGGAGCTGGTTGGACTGGACCGGGTCAGGTGAGGGTGGGCCGGACCGGTTGGGTTGAAACGGACCGGACTGGTTGGGGTGGACCGGATATTTTCTTCAACATTTTCGCACATTCAAGCGGACAGATGGGATCGTGAACAGATAGGATCTCCGACAGATTTCCCTCGCCCACAAATACAATCCATCAGTCAATCATCATCACAGAGATTTAATAAAAGATGATCATAGTTTCATAAGCATATCAATAGAGAAAAAATACGTTGAACACCAAAATGAGCCATGCAAAAAGATATTAATTTATACTAGATTCAAAAATAATCACAACAATTATTGTAACACCATAAATGAATATTCATAAGCAAGATAATGTAACGGTCTTACATCGGCCTAAAAATGCATGACATTCACATATATATTTTTTTAATTTTTAATTTTTAAATTTAAACTTTTTTTATTATTATTAAATACAACATCAAATTAGGGTATAATAGAAATCGAAAATCTATATATACACGGAAAAATGATTCATATTATGGTCTAAAAGAGTACTTGGGAACATACGATGTCCAAAAAGAAACCGAAATAATCAAATATTTAAAACTAGCATATAGGACAAAACAGCACAGTTACAGTACAAATACAATCAATCATGTATCAAAAAATTTCTTTTCTTTTCTTTTTAATAAAATAAGGTCAACAGACCACACTTCTTATCAAAAGTACTTGAAACATGTGATGATGTCAGTACATGAGAGCTAATTGAACATAAGAACCAAAATATGCATATGGATGTCAGTATATGTATGATCTACATGCCTACATGGAGACAAGCATTATAGCACACAAACACTCCTTAGGAGCAAGTGACAAACAGAAGACAAACACATGAAGACAAAAAAAATAAGGGCCATTTACAAAATGGTCATACTTTTATAATTGGGTTACAAAATGATCATAATCTGGCCGAGATAACTGTTCGGCAAAAAAACGCTGTCAACTATCTCCAAAATACCCTCCTTCTTAACTCGAGCTCTTTAACTGCAGTTAACCCAATTCACCCAGCAACTCGCTGACGTGGTAACTCAGACAGGTGGAGACAATTTTGTGGCCAGATAGGCTGACTAGTCAAATTGCCAAGGCCTGAACCATTTGCACGGCCTATGCCTATTGCTGCACCATGATGGCACTTCTGCAACACAGCCAATGCACCTGCAAGTCCCATTGTCACAGCCATATATCCCAGCACACGACTCATTTGATTGCAGCTACATCTCTTCTCTATCTTGCAACACACAACCAACAGCAACACTGCCAACTTCAGCTGCATGACCAACCTAAGACCATACTAAGCAATCACCATTTCCTCTACTTTTACTCCAGCTGCTCTTTGTGCATCATCTTCTGTAACTTCAACAAGACTCCACCATTACATCGACCACCAACTGAATTCTGGGCCATTGGTTCCGCGACAGTAAGGCAACAAGCAATACATTATAACCTGCAATCCCAAACCACCAACAGCTTCACCTGAATTCTGTAACCACCTATAGCAGCAACATCAAATCAACAGCATCATCTCAGTTCCTGCTTCAAAACATAAACACAAATCCTTGACAGCCAACACAACATCACCACCATGAGCAATACCAGTACCACCACAAATACCAGCTACCAACTGCATCACCAGAACCACTAGTACCAGTATAATTTCTTGTTGAGATTCACAATCCAATCGACCCAAGAACCAGATCCCCTTTCTTAATTTTCAGAAACCCATCTCTAAATCACCAAAAGCAGTTCATTTTCAGCTGTTCATTACTATCAGTTCATACCCTAGGTTCATCCCTGTAACAGACCCTACCAAATCCATGCACATCTTCATCTTCAATCAAAACCCTAACCTGTATGTAACAGAACAACCCATAGCAGCTTCAATTCAAACCCTCAACTAGTCAGCCAACTGCAGCTCTTTCTTATTATCTCTCCAAGTAAACACAAACAGCATCAACAACATCTTCTTGTCTCGACCACCAGATCAAACTCCCTGTAATAACAACCAAAACCCACTTCTGATTCGTTCTCAACTCTCAAACCTCTACCAATTACAGCCATGAATCGACAGTAGAACCCATCTGTTCATCTTGATTCATCTCCCTGAACATCAATTTTGGCTCTGTATCCCTTCCATTTATCAGTAATCCACCAGTTCAACGACCAACTGAACTCCACTAGTTCAACCACCAACTGAACTCCAACATGCGCAAGCAATCGTCACTGCAATCATACCACCAGTTCAAGCATTAGGGTTTATGAAAAAAATCCCTAAAATCGATAAATTAGGGTTTCTGAAATCTAATATGAAATTGACTGAAACAGGTTTTGATTACCAACCTCATGATGTTCGCGTACATTGTGACGATATCTTTTAAGAAAACCACCAGATGGAACAACCAGTTACAATCTCCGCTTGAAAATCTTTCAGAAAATATCACTATATATGGATCAAAACCATACACACGAACTACATAATCTATTAGGGTATGTTTGCGATGAAAACCACTGGAAATCTGTCTTCGCCTCTCAGTATTCAGAGAATCGCCATTTTTGCAGAGAGAGTGTAGAGAGAGATACGGCGGAGAAGAAGATGGAAAAATGAAAACCCTAAGTTATTCTTACTTTGACCAATTCTAACCGTCTGTATTTCCTCGAGTTCTGTCAATCGCTCGATTAGGGTGCAAGATGTAATTAATCCTGGCCGCATAGGTTATTCTCTAGATTAATACTAACCAGATCTACGGTATCTGATGCAAGATGGTCCGGTTAGGGACATATCGGTAAATGGACGACTGACTTTAACTCTGACCCGGTGGGTCCCATCGAGTTAACACCCGTTTTAACGGAAATGTGACTCTTTTGTTAATCGATTGTAACAGTAGGACCATTTTGCAAATCGGGTGCTAATTCTATGACTGTTTTATACATTTCAAATAAAGAGAAAGGATTAGGTTTACCTTCTTAATTGGTGTGATTAAGAAAAAAGTAGAAATACCAAAATCATGGTACAATTGAGCTTCCCGAGACGTATCTAGTGATTCGATGAAAACCCAAATAAATTTTTTCTAAGTACTGCACTGCACTTGATTGAAGAAGACATGAATACGGATCCAACAACAATAGCACTTGATTTAATGACTTGATAATAATCCATTTTTTTCCGGCGGCTGAGTTCGTGCTTGATAACGTGTTTAAAGGAAAAATAGGAGAAGACAAAGAGTATGAAAAACGGCAAGAGAGATTATATTGACAGCAACAACCAACATATTACATAACATAGTATGCTTTATATACAATCATTGGGAAACCCTAATTACCTAGTTGGGCCGCACATCCATGGACCATAAGTCTTATAACAAATTTGTATTTTTTTCTTTTTTTCTGAAGCATAGAATTTGTATCGGTATAACACAACTATCTTACATAGATAGTCCAGTTTGGGACGACTTAATTAGGATGTTCTAAGTAGTCCTGTTAAGAACGACTACAAACTTTAAACTTAAAAACACACGAGCAATATTTTTCTTTTTCATTGTCATCCGCATTAAGATAAAGAAACACTAAATTTTTGGTGATACTATAATTAAATTGAATCCTAAGATAGGGTTAAATGTTTTTTTTTTTCTTTCATGAACTTTTATTGGAAAAGGAAGATCAAATGAAGAAGAAAAATAAATGAGAGTGGTAATAATACCTGGCATTTTTAGGGGCGATCCCGAAAGAATTAGGGATGACTAATAAGACAACATAGAGTCACCCAAACGTAAAATGAAGCCATCTCTTATTTCTGATTTTTCGAAATGGCTAATATGCCCTTCCATAATCGGTAGTTAATACAAATAATCGGAAGATAATTTCACAATCGGTAGTTAGTGTATATAAATGAAGTGTTTAGATTTGTTTTTTGAGTTATTTAGTTTTAAAGTTTAGAGTTGGAGAAGAAAAAGAAAGAAAAAGAAGAAGAAGTGGGAAAAAACCATTTTTTTGCTTAAATCAACAAGAAACATGGATGGGTATGAAGAAGAACGTGAAGAAATTAACGTTGAATGTTCACTACCATTTAGAGAAGACGATTTGGGGTATATGTTGAATGATCCAAACTTTTGTGGGGAGGAAACCCTAGACAACGATTTCATGGAAGAAAACGAAGAATCACACAAAATGGAAGTTAATAATGGATCAAACATACAAGTATTGTGTTAACAAACTCTAATACCCATGTTATGTGCGTTTTGTGAGCCTTTTTAAACGAGAAAATTCAATTTTTGCATGCATTGAATGCCATGAACAACCCATAATCAGTAGATCATGGAGTACCATATCTACCGATTACAAGAAACTACATCCAAAATATCTACAATCGGTAGTTTTGAGGACGTATAAAACTACCGATTATGAAAAAATCCCAAATTGAAAGTTTGAATTTTTCATAATCGGTAGTTTTCTAATTTTACTTTACTACAGATTTACAAAGTCGCCTCAAATACGAATTTCTCCAAACTTATGATAATTGGTTTGTTTAATCTTTTACAATTGGTAGATTCGTAGAAAAACATTAACCTCCGGTTATGGTAGTCGCCTCAAAAATAAATTTTTTGTAATTCTTCATATTTCATAATTGGTAGTTTATAAATTAATTTATCATCCGATTATAGTTGTCGCCCCCGAAATTATTTAACTTAGAATTTTCAAAATTGGCAACCTATAATCGGTTATACGTATTCACATTTATCTCCGATTATTCAATTTTTTATACAGGAGACGTAAACTTTTCCATCTATAAATCGGTAGTCTACGGTCTTATATTACTACCGATTGTCTAATAATCGGTTGTCTTTTGTCGTTTATGATTACCGATTATAACTCAATCGGTGGTAAACCTTCTATTTCGTGCTTTCGATTAATATTGCCTAACTTGTTGTTATCAT
Source organism: Papaver atlanticum (assembly GCA_023531105.1). Taxonomy (NCBI): domain Eukaryota; kingdom Viridiplantae; phylum Streptophyta; class Magnoliopsida; order Ranunculales; family Papaveraceae; genus Papaver; species Papaver atlanticum. Next base: position 268,123 of record JAJJMB010011127.1, read on the forward strand.
TCGTAGGCTATTGTAGCGGTTGATGGCGATTATTATTTGAGGCCTGATAATTCCCTACACTATGCAAACGATTTGGTATACTCATGACTAGTCTTTTTTTTTCTTCAAATAATGTATGTTAAATAGTTATGCTTATGAGGTTTGTTTTGTTATATGTGCATTTAGTCATTTGGAAGTAAGACAGAGGCAAGGGAATGGCTTATTAACAAGGAAAAAGAGAAGATGTGCGTGGTAGTTCAAAACCGTTGCGTGAAGGATATTCAGTTTGAAATGATCTGTGAGCGAGGTGGGGAGAAAAAGAGTCACGAGGGAAAGAATCATAAGTACGTAAGGAAGTCGGAGAGGAGGAAATACTGAACCCATACAAAGAAGATTGGATGCCCATTTAAGGTTGTCTTCTATAAGCCCGACAATAGGGAAAGTAAAGAGTGGAGATGTTTAAATTTGCTAATGGTTGTCACGACCACGATGATTTGGATACTCTTATTGGACATGTAGTGGTTGCGAAGTTAAAACCAAATGAAATGGAGACGATGAGGTCTATGCGGATTTGTAAAGCGAGTGCGATCTTAAGTAAAATAAAGGCGGATGATCCCAACAACTTTTCTTCTTTGTCTACAATTAAGTCGGCCCTAGCTACGATCAAAAAGACGGAATGGGATGGTAGAACGGTCATGCAACAATCGGAGTGGTTAGCGGAGTTACACGACTACACGTTGAGAACGGAAGAAAAGGATGGTAAAGTGGTATGTATTTTCTTGGAACATCCTGAAATGATCCAATTGGCTCAATGCTTTCATCAAATTTTGTTGATAGATGCTACTTATAAGACAAACAAATATAACATGTCGTTGTTAAACATTCTTGCCACACTTCGGACAAAAACACGTTTACGATTGCATGTGGATTAATGGATCATGAGAACAATGTGAGTTTCATTTGGATGTTGGAGACATTAAGGTCCATTTATAACGGGGATAATTTTCCAAGGGTTATTGTAACGGATAACGATCAAACCTTAATTAATGCAATAGAGGTAGTGTTTCCAGAAGCCCAAAACTTGCAATGTACGTGGCACATTCAATGTAACCTCAAATTCAATTGTCATCATCATTTCCAAGCTAAAAGACCAAGGAAGGGCACCAAGAGTTCGAAGGAAGAGGATGAGCGCATTAGTAAATTAACCGTGGAAGAACGAGAGGAAAAGAAAAGGTTATTTGAAGAAAAGTGGGAGGAGGATAGGAATAATTTGGAAAATGTTTATGAAAGCATGGGACAAGATCGTTTGGTCGATGACCGGGGAAATTTATGAAGATAACTTGAAGAAATTTGAGGATGAATATGGCACGAACTACCCAAAACCCGTTGAGTATTGTAAAACACAACGATTGGCATCGCATAAGGAGAGTTTTGTATTTGCATGGACATATGAATATCGTAACTTCAAGAACCAGGCGACAAGCATTGCGGAGGGGTCTAATGGCCGATTAAAGAAAATACTACCCGGTAGTCAAAATTGAGTTGTGTCAATCCAAGATGCAATCCATGAATACAGCAATCGTGATCTCATAAAGATTAGGGGTTGTATGCAATTTAGTGCACATAGATTCCCTATGGAACATGATAAAGAAAGATTGCTTCTAAGGGGCATTGTTCATAAAGTTTCAAGATGGGAAATCAATCACATGATGGAATAATTGAAGTTTTATAGAGCTTACAATGACGAGAATACGGTTTGTATTTGCAAAGATATGATAGGTATTGGACTCCCGTGTCGTCATAAGTTGGGTAAGTATGTTGAAGTGATTGACATCAATGATATTCATCCATTTTGGAAGCAATTAAATTTCACTCCAAGCACCCCGATAGTTGATGGTCTGTCATTCTTGGAGTCGGAATTGTGTGCACGAATAGCCGAGCGTTACTCTACATCAAATGGCGCCAAAAACCAAATATTGATGCACCATTTAGAGGAAGCCCTTAACCCTTGTTTAAAGGAGTTTGATGAACCTATTAAGAAAATGGGGATGGGAAGGCCGAGCACCGAAGTGTCGAGGACCATCCAAAGAAAAGAGTTGAAGGAGCATTTGTCTAAAAAAAAGAGACCCTTGTAGGAACGAGTATACAGAAGCCGAAATTGAAGATGAGGCGGAACCTAAGAAACGAGGTCGTCCAAGAAAAGATCAAAGTTGACCAAGTGAGACCAAAGGTCTCTACGGAGCCTTCTCAAGTAAGTCAAGCCGAGGTGGTCGAAGAAGTTGTGTTTGTGGAGACCCAAACTAGCTTAGAAGTCGTTGAGCAAATGGGCGCCTCGCAACGAACCAAACCAATGGAAATTCTGACTATAAAAGACAAGTATGGTACTCTTCGTGTCCCTAGGGATCTTCATGGAAGACCAAATCGAACCACGTTGTTGATGGTGGTTTTCGGTTCAGGGATGAAATTGTAAAACCCTGTATTTAATATGCCGTCATTCTGCAAAGAGACAGAGCCACTTAAAAGTGATGAGTGCCCAGGCCTCTTTACTTACACATGTATTGAGTAATTCAGTATATTTATATGAAATTTATCTAGAATGGTGCACGTAGCAACAATCCCAAATATTCTATAAATTTTAACCTCCCGCCTGCATTATTTATTAATGTATGGCTTATTGAGTATTTTCATGTGCTATGTTCCTCGGTTGAACCCTTAATATTGATATGACATGACAATTAATGTTCACTCGCAGCTGAGTAGCATGAATTTCCCGAAGTATCAAGATTAAGGTCTGCATAAAAGTACTCAGACGGAAAGCACGCTGCTCTCTGATAATAAAGAATTTTGTGTCAAGACACATAATTCACCAAATTTGATAAATTTTGTGATAACTCACAAGATTCAAATTGTAACCTAATTAATTTGCAAAAAAATAGGTTTTTGCGGCCCCCGCAATATCTCGAACCCTGTTGGTCGAAACTAAACCTAGGCAAGCTAGGAAATTGATCCACCATGGACTAGTAGGAGCAAAACCCTACCAAAAGTAGAAAGAACAAGAAATAAAGAGGAACTGTGGCAAGTAAAAGCAGCAGCAAAGGGAGGCGTGGCCACGCCACTTGGCTGGACGATCTGCTCCAACATGCGCCACCCATGGACGATCGGCCACACTCCATTTTTCCGCCGGCCGGCCCCCTTTCCCATCGACCAATCATATTGCTTTAAATTCGCCATACGCACTTTTAAATAAAGCTGGAAGTTGGCTGGTCGACACGCCTAAATTCCTTAAGGAATTTAATATAGACTTCCCATGACAGTCTAAAAACGATCACGGCCGTACGTTTTGGCCACTCGATTTATCAAGCTTAGCCGCTCCTTAACGTGGCCGGACAAGCATCACCATGTACACTGGCGGGCCTACTAATGCCTTGGCCAATCGAATTCTTCCAACTCGCAAGCAGAGCCACCAAACGCTTACCCAAAGTAGGTTGGTCGCGCGAGTTATAAAGCCCCAAATTATGTTAGCATCAGCATATTGAAAGCGATGCTCTACATACATCGAATACATATGATATTCTATGAGTATCGGCTTCACAAATAACTTAGTTATTGGACCTAATAACGCCACATGCTATTCTTTGCGGCAAGTCTCATGACTACCCGCCATTTAATTTTCGCGTGATTGGTCAGAATAATTAGGCAAGACCCACTCAACAACTTGCTATATATTTTCTATGAAATACTCGAGACATCAAACATGTCACAAACTGGGGGATGTTCATCAGGGTATTGGTCTGGCGGTTTACAGCGTGCAGCGCGCAATGCGCCCATTACGAGAAAGTGTAAAGAAAGGGCGGACGGTTAACAGCAGTAAGAGAGTAGTGGGTGTAAGGCTGACCAGTCTTCCATCATTAAACATGATGGTCACCACCTTTTACACAACCCCACTTCTTCACTACTTAACTGTCTCCACTTCCTACGAGTTCAGGGTGCGCTCAATCATGACTTGTATAAATAGGTTTTCAACCTATTTCGACAAACACACAAGTGTTATCAACACAAGTATCCAGAAAAACACCAAGAACTGATAGCTTACATCCTGCAAGCCAGTTCCATATTCTGATACAAGTCATAAAATAGTCATACCTTCAGAGTTCCATTCTGACCTCAACACCTTCTTCGCTTCCCTCCCTAAGATCAACCCTTCTCCTTCACTTTGTGACCGAAGCAAGACTGGAACGGCCATTTCTTGGTTTAGGACAGGATTGTACAGATTGATCTCTCGAATCTAAAGTACTCCCGTGCAGTGTATTTGTTTAGGGTTTAGATTCGTTTCTCGGCGGCACACCCAAATTTACCAAAACCAACAGAATCAATTTTTACTCCAAAACAACTTGCGACCACAGTAAGAGATTAATCTCTCAGTTGCGAAGTTAATTTATCGATGTTCATTTCAATCTTCCCAATTTCAAGATGGTGGATCTTAGGTCTGGATCAGCAACAAATCCCGATGTTACTGGCGCTGACAACACCCCTGGCATCAACATTCCTGCCGGTGACACCAATGTACCGCCTACCAGCACGATCAACGCATCTCGTGGCACTACATCCTCTACCACCAACACCAGCGGCGCAGGAAACATTCCCTCCGGCGGGACACCTCCTATCACCAGATCTACTAGATCTAGAGCCGCTGCCACCATTCCCAATGTTTCTTCGAGCGTAACCCCCTATTACCATTGTTGATTTGATGGAAAGACAAGAAGTTCTCGCTAAGGCTCAGACAGACATGGATACAACTCAGAAAGAGGTAATTACTTTCCTCAAGACACTAACGGAGCGGCTACCACAAGAACCACGTCAACCCCAAATGGAGCCAATAAGGAATACTTTTAATGCCCCCGGCGCAAGCACCTCAGCAGGGCGCGCCTTTATAGATGAAGAGGCTCGTTTTGATCCTGAACGTTCATTGGAAAGTAATCAGCCATCCAATTTCATCACGTGTGAGGATCTGGAATGACTTCTCCAAAATCGAAGCAAAGAAAACCCGGTAGACCCGCACCAGCATCAACCTCCTTATCCTCCTGATGTGCAAAGAGTTCCTCTCCCAAGAGGATATTCTTCTCCTCAATTTTCCCTTTATGACGGTACCGGTAACGCTCTTGGACACATCTCTTGTTTTTTGGAATCCTTAGGAGAGCACGAATACAATCATGTCCTCCGCCTGAAATAATTTTCAAAGTCACTTACCGGAAGAGCGTACACATGGTGCAACAACATTGCACCAAATAACATATCCAACTGGTGTGAGATGGTTACCGCTTTCTACAAGAAATATTTCTTCGTGTCTAAGCAAATCACCTTTTCAGACTTGGGAAGAATGTTTCAATGAAACAATGAGCATCCAAATGATTATGTCAAGAGATTCTGGATTTAGGCACTGGATTTCCATAACCCAAATATAACTGAACAACAGTTGGTGGAGTCATGCATTAACGGTATGGTTCCCATCTATTGCGCTTTACTGGAGAACCTGCGCTTCCAGACATTCTCCGAACTCCATGAAGCTGCTAAGCGGTCGGCTACAACAGCACCACCACTGTTGGAAAGAACCATACCAGCCAGGAGTGAAGATGGACGCGAGACTCGAGGAAACAGGCGCCTCATCAACAAGTAATATAATAACGGTCCCTATGTAAGCGTAGTGGGTGAAGGAGGAAAGAGGAAAGCTCCAGCAGCGGAACAACAACCCAAACGTGCGGCACCAACGCATCAGACAACTCCACCCCAGAAGGCTGTGGATAAAACTCTTGCATAAAAACAAGAAACTGGAGGGGCTTCTCCAAAATTCTCGTTCCCGATTGAAGAAGTAATTGAACTCCTGGAAGCATGGATTCAAGATGATGCCATCAAACTACCTCCTATCAGGCCCCCACCGACTGAGGAAGAAATGGCAAATCCAAAATATTGTCGTTACCACAGGTTCGTCAATCATCCAACCAATGAATGCAACAAACTGAAACACATTTTCAAGGAAAAGGTGGACGCAGGAGAACTTCAATTAGGCATCGAAGGAGTTCACAGAGACCCTCTTCCCGTCCGTAGTTGCATGATTTCTGGGGACTCCGTCCACAAAACCGTACAGTCTATGATGGAGCATTTATGTGAGATTCTGTATTTCTCCAAGGCGCAGCATCAGGACATATTTGCAGCCCTAAACCGTATTGTATCAGGAAAGCGGCTGTTTCCATCCAGTAAACCGTTCCCAAACCCCAACCTCTCCTGGAAAGCACGACTGGTAGATGCAACTGGGGACTCCTAACCACCGCTCACTTGAAGGACGTCGAGTTTGAAAGCACACTGATTGATGTGGCCTCTGACTTCAACATTGTCACCATCAAGAGTCTGAGAGATGCAAGGATTTCAAAACAGGAAGCCGTTCACTACCTAACCATAATCAAAAACTAAGAAGGAGAGTCCAGGAACGCTTACGGGTACATTAATCTTGAAATCAAGGTGGGAGATGCTCTAACACACGCCAAATTTCATATAGTTAGAGAGTACCCAAATTATGATATGGTCTTATGGCGTTCATGGATACACGACAACAAGGAGAAGCTAGGAGTATGTCCTCTGCCAGTGTCTACACCTGAAAGGGTCTCCAATAAGCCATCCAATCCTGAAGACTATCTGTTGCCATATCAACAACTCGCGAATGTGACGCAGCTGCCTGGAGAGAGTGCATCATCATTTGTTTACAGATTCCGGACACAAGTAAGTCTTATTGAACAACCCTTTTTGCAACCAGTCACTCCTCCTTCCACCAAGGCTTGGGGAGTCGATCCGATTATCAACCCAGCCGTCACTAGGAGATGTGAATGGGATGCTGGTCCTTTCAAGCATTTTATCAAGAATTTAGAAGCTGTCTCAGTCAAAGATAAGGAACCTAAGAATCAAGTAACGGTGCAACACCCAAACCCATTTCAAGTTGGAGATATGGTAGTGAGAATTGCTGCTCAGCCTGCTCCGTCCGATTCCACAGAAGGGAAAGACGAGCCATACCTAGTGGCATAAGTTATCTTGGGAGGTTACTGCAAGCTCGTCAATGATGACAAGCTAGAAGGCGTAATAATACACGCCCGGTGGCTCAAACCCTTCAATACCTAAGATGTCATGCCGCCCTTGCCTCCAAAATTCCTTTTAGTGTTTCCTTTAGCAATTTTCCTTTTCATGCAATATTTGTAATTCCTCAAAAATGATTGCACTGCTTGCATTCATAATTAGGGTTTAAATTTATAAGTTAATCAAAGCATCATTTCCTTCAAAATAAATTTTTTTCCTGAATCATCTCAAGGAAAAGTATCGAGTAAACCCAAACCCTCACAAAATCATTACCCATTAATTCGAAACCAGAAAAAATCAAACCATGCAAGAGATATCCCATATCTTTCAAAAATACCGAGGGGAATATGTAAAGGAAAAGAAAGCACAAGATCAGCAAGCAGTGGCACATTCTTTCTGGAGCAAGCATCTTTCGCAGAAGCAGCCGGCTTCAACCTTCGCCTGACGAGATCCCTGGAAAAAGTTTTGTTGTCTGCATTTTTCTGGATTTTGGGAATCCCCTTCACGGAACCAAGAAGCAGTGAATTTGAAGTTAGCACACGTGACACTCCCGGGTTGCAACTACTTCTTCAGAAATGGCACGTTGAATCACATTACAGGCGCCATTAATTGGAGATGAAGCCTCCTCACCTAACAAGCACGGATTTTAGATTTCTTAGTCTGTGGCAATGCGTCCATGCTTCTACATACCTAGCCGGCACGCCCCAAATATTCGAGAAGCATGTAGTCTACACCGGGGATTATCAAACAGAAGAATGGGAAGGACCCAGATTTTGCGACCAAGGTACTAGGCATGGCTCTACCGTAACCCTACCAAAGAACGCTACAAGGTATTGCGAAATTTTCTAAGGATTTGAATTTCTTAGTCGGGAGGTTTCATTCATTCATCCGATCGGAAACATGAAACCATCAAAGCAACATGAATGAAATATCATATTTGATGAACCCTTGGCTCCAGCCACATGAAACAGAAAACTATTAAATGACAAAGGAACATCCGCAAGATACGAAAAAGATTCTCATCTACAAAAGAAATAACAAAGTGGGAAATCTAGTTATCAGCATCAACACAGGGATCAATGGCTCACTGGAGTTCTCTTTGGAAGCTGCTTCGGCATCTTCTTCATAATCCGCTCCTACATCCTCTCCTGAAGCCGCCTCAACATCCTCTCTAAGAGCCGCTTCAACGTTCTCTCCTGAAGCCGCTTCAACGTCCTCTCCAGAAGCTACTTCAACCTCTTCCTTGGGAGTCGCATCAACATCTTTTTCAGAGGCCGCTCCTATACACTCTTCAGAAGCTGCCCCGACATTCTTTCCAGAAACTGCTCCAACAGCCTTTTGAGGATGCTCTGATTCATCAACATCAGAGTCAAGAATTATGACGCCATTATGGATAGGGTAATCATGCTTATTCCCACCTGTAGGTTGCTTATGCTCAATCCTTCGTCGCTTCAGCCGAGCCGTGAATCTTTCAGCCCTGGCACTCGTTGGATGAGATGCCTCATCATGCCTCCACTTTTCCTCCATGTCAATAGAAGCCAGGAAAAATTGAACACACTCTCGAACGATGCATAAATGTGTAGGAGGCATACCCTGTATGGCCTGACCAGCTTCACGAAATAGAGGATCAATTTTAGCTAATATCTTCTCGAATGCGGTAACCCTGGGTTTTTCAACTTCAAAACTCTTCTCCGGAGAATTAGAAGAATAATTATCACCGGGAATTCCCATCATGTACTGCAGAAAAGCGTTATGGTTATGTCAACAACCTACGTGGTAAAATATATATATATATACAAGAGGATATGAGACAATACCTGGAAAGAAGATGAGTGCAACTCTGTGATGATCGGTATGAAAGAAAGGCTCAAGTACCCCTTTTTATATTCCACAAATTGGTAAGATCCGGAAAAAGAAAGGACTCTTTATCTGTCGTGTATAAAGGCTTTAGATGCGGGATATCAACCGATTAGATGCTTATATACCTGGAGACAATTGACGTATGCTAGGATGACGATCACCGCGTGCTTGGATACTTCATTAAACATGTCTTTCTCAACCGGCCTCTATCCTGGTAACATCTGTCTACCTTGCCTCATAAGTTTTTATCTTTATTTGTCACCATCTATTGCTTACCCCGCAACAATGTCACTGTTACGTACTAAGCAGGAGACTTAATGTTGATGGTGGTTTTCTGTTCAGGGCTAAAATTGTAAAATCATGTATTTAATGTGTCGTCATTCTGCAAAAAGACAGAGCCACTTAAAAGTGATGAGTGCCCAGGCCTCTTTACTTACACATGTATTGAGCAATTCAGTATATTTATATGAAATTTATCTAGAATGGTGCAGGTAGCAACAATCCCAAATATTCTATAAATTTTAACCTCCCGCTTGCATTATTTATTAATGTATGGCTTATTGAGTATTTTCATGTGCTATGTTCCTCGGCTGAACCCTTAATTTTGATACGACATGACAATTAGTGTTCACTTGCAGCTGACTAGCATGAATTTCCCGAAGTATCAAGATTAAGGTCTGCATAAAAGTACTCAGACGGAAAGCACGCTGCTCTCTGATAATAAAGAATTTTGTGTCAAGACACATAATTCACCAAATTTGATCAATTTTGTGATAACTCACAAGATTCAAATTGTAACCTAATTAATTTGCAAAAAATTAGGTTTTTGCGGCCTCCGCAATATCTTGAACCCTGTTGGCCGAAACTAAACCTAGGAAAGGTAGGAAATTGATCCGCCATGGACTAGTAGGAGCAAAACCCTACCAAAAGTAGAAAAAACAAGAAATAAAGAGGAACTGCGGCAAGTAACAGAAGCAACAAAGGGAGGCGTGGCAACGCCACTTTGATGGCCGATCTGCTCTAGTAGACGCCACCCGTGGCCGATCATCCACACTCCATTTTGCCGATGGCCAACCCCCTTTCCCATCGACCAATCAGATTGCTTTAAATGCGCCACACAAACTTTTAAATAAAGATGGAAGTTGGCTGGTCGACACGCCTAAATTCCTTAAGGAATTTAATATAAACTGCCCATGACAGTCTTAAAACGTTCACGGCAGTACGTTTTGTCCACTCGATTTATCAAGCTTAGACGCTCCCTAACGTGACCGGACAAACATCGCCATGCACACTGGCGGGCCTACTAATGCCTTGGCCAATCGAATTCTTCCAACTCGCAAGCAGAGTGATAGACGCATTTATGTGTCTATTTTCATCTCTATTGTGTATATTTTTAGTACCCATTTTTGTACTAATGATGGTATTTTGTCCCTTTGTAGGTATTTTTGGGGAATAAACATTTTTGGGAAAATCGGCTCGAAAAGTTGTCTAAATGCACAACAAGGGACAAGTGTTATACGAACTCCAGCAGCGGATAAGGGGCACCCATGGATATGTGTAGCCCAAATTCATCTTTAGCAGCCATCTTCAACATTTGAAAACAGATTTTGGCGGGAAATTCTTTTCTTTACTGGCAGATTGATTGATCGAATTTTGGATGATTTTTAAGGCGATTCAAGGGCTGATTTTCGTTGGGTTAACCCTGTTAAGGATAAACAAGTATGGTATGAGCTGTAGAATCGATTAAACAGGGATAGAAATCCGTGTTGGAGCAAAACAGGGAGAATTCACGATTTGAGTTGTTTTCGGTTTACAAAAGAATTTGTGAAGAGTTTACGGAAAGATTGGAGTGTATGGAGTCCTTATTCAGTCCTGAGAGAGTTTGAGAGAGTTTGGAAACCAAGTTGACGCGTAAAAAGAAGATCAAAAGGCTGTAACGTGCGGTGAAGAAAAAAAGGAAAAGATTTGGATTAACTCGAGTGATTTTGGGGTTTGGTGGATATATATAGGTTGATTCGAGTCATATTGAGAAAAAACAAAGTTTAGGGGAAAGTTTAGAGCCTTAGAGAAGCCTGAAAAATCATTGGAAGAGATCGTGTTTCTGCTGGTGCAGCTGTGGCCGGAGAAGACGAAGAACACGAAACAGCAGTAAAAGAAAGTCGCAGAAACTGTGACCGTAGCTTTCAAACTATATACCATTTGTAACAATTTTTCCAACAGTTAGCTTCAGTTCGCAACAGTTCTCTGTATGAATAGGTTCTGTAACAATTATATTTGTTACAAAATCCGCTGCTTAACACTTTTCACTCTTTTAATCAACTTTTGAACACCAAATATGTATTTTGAGAGAGTGGTTAATATGAGGAGCTAAACCCCTTAGCCGAGGCGACGGAGGAAGCCATTGTTCCATGAAAAGTGGTATAGTTCTATTTTAATTATTTATTGCAATTATTTTACATGATTATTTGCATAGAACTTAAAAGAAAAATTGGTTTTTATTGAGTAGTTGTGAAGTGTTTTGATGGGACATGCTTAGTTTTAATACTTTTGATGTTTCATGCTTTGTGCTTACAATTATTACTTCAAAAATCTATTAAAGGCAAATATTAGAATCACTTTAAATAAGAATATTGCATGAATATTGATTAGAGTTTATCAATTAATTGGTCAATGGTGGAATCCAGAGTCTCGATATTTTCTTATTATTGTCAAAACAATTTTATTTAATTTTCAAAAATCCTTCACAAGTTCGAGCAACGAACTTTTTTACCACTACAACTACAAAACACATCACAGAGCCACCGATTGCTTACCCAAAATACGTTGGTCGTGCGAGTTATAAAGCCCTAAATTATGTTAGTAGCAGCATATTGCTTCCGCAAAACGATCTTGACCGCCCAACTTCGCCAGCCGAATTGACTGGCCTTGATTCAATCTCAATCAACGGGAAAGGTGCGGATAGGCTCACCATTGGCTTGACTATAGTGTTTGCCGGACGAATAGCTCCTAGCGAGTGCCAACACCAAAAAACGTTGGCCCAAAATAGGTTGGCCACACGGTTTTTAAAGCCTAAATTGAATCAACGGCAGCCATTAACTGCCGCAAATCATCTCGGCCATCAAACTTCTCAAGACGAATTGGCCGGCCTAACTCCTATTTTAACAGTCAGCAAGACGTGGCCATGATCAACGGCCACTCCCCTTCCATAAGCTACAATCGTCCAAGCCACGGTTTGCACATATGGCTCCCAAACAATCATCCAAAAGGGGATGGTCGCGATGTTTACATGAATTTTATGGCAGCCATTAACTGCCGTAAATCATCTCGGTCGTCCAACTTCGCCAGCCGAATTGACCGGCCTAGATTAAATATTAGGCGACTAATAGGATGTCATCATAGTCGCCAGCCATCACTCTCCTATAGGGACCGACCGGCCAACCTTTGGCATGTATAAATAGCTTCCAACAGCTTCCTGAAAATGTCCGGTCATGTTCTTTTTAAGACATTAGTTTCCGCGACCAACCAAGACATGCTCAAATACAATGATGCTTCAATTATTTTGAGATGCTTGCTTGAAAGCCATGCTCTACATACATCAAATACATACGATATTCTATGAGTATCAGCTTCACAAATAACTTAGTTATTGGACCTAATAGCGCCACATGCTATTCTTTGCGGCAGGTCTCATGACTTGACTCGTCACACATGACTACCTGCCACTTAGTTTGCGTGTGATTGGTCAGAATAATTAGGCAAGACCCACTCAACAACTTGCTATATATTTTCTATGAAATACTCGAGACATCAAACATGTCACAAATTGGGGGATGTTCATTAGGGTATTGGTCTGGCGGTTTACAGCGTGCGGCGCGCAATGCGCCCATTACGAGAAAGTGTAAGGAAAGGGCGGATGATTAACAGCAGTAAGAGAGTAGTGGGTGTAAGGATGACCAGTCTTCCATCATTAAACATGATGGTCACCACCTTTTACACAACCCCACTTCTTCACTACTTAACTGTCTCCACTTCCTACGAGATCAGGATGCGCTCAATCATGACTTGTATAAATAGGTTTTCAACCTATTTCGACAAACACACAAGTGTTATCAATACAAGTCTCCAGAAAAACACCAAGAACTGAAAGCTTACATCCTTCAAGTCAGTTCCATATTCTGATACAAGTCATAAAATAGCCACACCTTCAGAGTTCCATTATGATCTCAACACCTTCTTCGCTTCCCTCCCTAAGATCAACCCTTCTCCTTCACTTTCTGACCGAAGAAAGACTTGAACGACCATTTCTTGGTTTAGGCCAGGATTGTACAGATTGATCTCTCGAATCTAAAGTATTCCCGTGCAGTGCATTTGTTTAGGGTTTAGATTCGTTTCTCGGCGGCACACCCAAATTTACCAAAACCAGTATAATCAATTTTTACCATAAAACACACGTATACAATTATCGAAGAGTATTTGAAATAACTCCCTCCACTCATTGCTCCATTTGTTTTGTCTACTGACGAGGTTGATGTGGATGGCAATTGTGGGTTTCACGTCGCTACGGAAAAAATGGGTCACTTTAGAGAGGCGGTTATTCAAGATGTCACCCAATGCCAATATTTAAGAAATAAGATAACGGTCCAACTAATAAAGGACAATGATTTCTATATGGAGATGATGAGGCGAGGAGATAGATACGACAAATAACAAGAGTTCAAACAATTATGTGCGCATGTAAAGTGCCGAAATGGATTGAAGACAATCGGATACAAGTACTGCATGACAATGCCTAAATGTGGATATCTCCTAGCGGACGTTTTGAATTGCGTGGTACATTCTTTGTTCCTCCTATGTATGGACTTACTATGACGTTTGCACCCACCAGAACGGTTTGCGACGAGTCGGTTAAAGATAGAAGAATCGTTATGGCATTTGTGAATGAAATGCATTTTATCGGTTTAAGGGTAAAGAAAGATTGTCCGTTACCTCCGTTGAGTAAGTGGCATGACTACTTCCCAACGAACCATTGCAGGGATTGGGTGAAACAATATGAGTCCAACATGGTTGATTGGGATCGCGTCATGAACAACAACTTTCCCGATGGGTTACTCGAATTGATCGAATATGATGATGATGATGATTAGTTTGATCATTATGTTTAGAAGATGTAATTGGAACCGCCATTTTTGTACATATTTTTTTGAAAATACTGTGAAGATCTATGTTATAATCGGTAGTTATATTATTAATATATCAACCGATTGTACAAGCTTTTGTAAACAGATTCAATCAATCTTATACTCGGTTATTAACTTTTCAAAATTAACTTTCGATTCATAATCTGCTGACTATTTTTTTGAGATGTTCCCAGAATCGGTAGAAAATATATTAAACTAACTTCCGATTTTTACCACACTCTGACAAAAAAAGTTACAAAATTTCCTAGAATCGGTAGACAAAATAATACAATAACGTCCGATTTTAACCAAACTCTGACAAACAGTTGCAAAATAATCCCAGAATCGGTAGACAAAATAATACAATAACGTCCGATTTTAACCAAACTCTGACAAAAAAATTGCAAAATAATCGGTAGATAATTTAAAATAATAACTTCCGATTGTATCCAAATCTGACAGGAAAAGCTAGAAAATTTTCCCAGAATCTGTACATAATATAAGATACTAACTTCCGATTAAAACAATCATTCTTTATACTGTAACAACGGACTTCAGGAATTCATAACTTCCATCATATGTGAATTCTTCGCCCTTTTCCACTAAGTAGTGTCTTTTTGCGAGTGTCTCCTACATAAACAAATACAAAAGGATGCTAAGTTCGTTTTAGTAAGAAAGATTAGGCACCCGGTTTTATGTAAAAGAAGTATGCAAATACTTACAAATTGTTGGATCGACAAGCTTAAGTGGCTAGTGTTAAAGATCCTCTTTTGTATCGTTATGTAATCATTTACCCCTTTTTGGATAAGTCGGAAATGATCATGAACTTGTTGGAGTGATCTTTGCTTTGGATTTCCATACTCTCGCACAAATTGGTTATACACCCTCCCCCAAAAGATTTCGGGTGCGATCCTTCCGGATATGACATCTTCACATCTTGTTTCGTGATACCATATTTTGACAATGACCAAATCTTCAGCTGCGTCAATCGTTTCCATGCTTGTAAGTTGAGATATAGAATGAATTAAAAAGAGTAGACCCTCGAAAATCTATTTGTAGAATACACGACGCTATATATGTGTTGTTTAGTGCATAAATAAGAAGAGTTTACCCTCCTTATATAGATGAGAGTCCAAACGTCTTTTTTTTTTTTTTTTTTGAAAATATGGCCGTTGATGCATACCGTTACAAGAGTGTACTGATATTACGTACAATGATTGCTTATAATCGGTAGAAAAGTATTGAACACTTGCTTCTGATTATTTACAATCGGCAGTTATGTATAGTTATATATTACCGATTATTTGCAGTTTGTCAATAGAGTTCTCAGTTTCATTCAACACCTATAATCGGAAGCTTATAAATATGTATTATTCACCGATTGTGTGTGGTTTTCGAGGCATGATTAGTTTATTTTGAACGAAATAGCCATTGGAGAATAATCGGTAGTTAGGTAAAGATTGAAAACTTCTTATTATTATAAATAATTTGAAAATCATAAAGTTATCACCTACAAATCAAAATAATTTTACAATCATAACTATAGATTAGCGCCGTGGACGTCTTGGACGATCCCTAAATGGATTATATATTTTCATTGCCTTAAGGATTCTGAAATGAGCTTCGTAACGGAAGTTTGATCTTTTCCATCTCCGCCATTTCCCGAGAGATTGTGCTATAACGTCATCATTGGTTTCACCTCTCAATCAATATTGATTCACAAGATAAGTTAAGTGGACAAATTCTTCGACGTGTCTGTTTATTGAACCAACTCGGAAGAAAAGATCTACTATGTGACCGTTATTTGGGTTACCGGTTTCAGCGATAAATTTTTCGAGAATTCTCGCCAAATAACTCATACTCATTACACCTCATTGCCTACGTTCTTCTCCTCGTCTTGGATAGAATTGAACATACCACCTACATAAAGATAAATCTTCTTCTATCGTGAACTCTGTAGGATTAATGAATGGTTGGGCCATTATCTTGAAGATGATTTCTTTGATGTTGGAGAGACTTATAATGTATTTGTGTTGCATATAGGGGGAAGAGGATACCCTCTTTATGTAATATCTAGTTCCAACGGCACAAATTTTTGAAAAACTAGCCTTTGAGGCGAGGTGTAAAATGAGTGTACGCAACATAATCGGAAGTATTCAAAGTCAACCAAAGTTCCGATTATAACAATCGGATGTTTATAGAAACCACATTAACTTCCGATTAATAGTTGCCCCAAAATAATTTTTTTTATACAATCTTACATTTGTTGAATTATGAAATTACCATAATCTGAGGGTAAGCTAACTTTTATATCTACTGATAACAAGTTGCCCCAGATTCAATCTTTGCCAAAATCCATAGGTTTTGAGCGCACATGGACTAGCATAATCCTTAGGTTTTGGAATTTTGTAAGCAACATAATCAGAAGTATTCAAAGTCAACCAAAGTTCCGATTATAACAATCAGACGTTTATGGAAACCACATTAACTTCCGATTTTTAGTTGCCCCAAAATAAAAAAAATTATACACTCCTACATTTGTTGAATTATGAAATTACCATAATCGGAGGATAAGATAACTTTTATATCTACCGATTACAAGTTGCCCCAGATTCAATTTTTGCCAAAATTCATAGGTTTTGAGCGCACATGGACTAGCATATTCTTTAGGTTTTGATATCACAAAAACAACATAATCGGACGGTTTGTAATAAACATATCTAACGAATTACTAAATTCGGAAGATAAATAACTAATAGTATCGTACGATTATGACGTTTATAATACACAGAAAGAGTGTGTTACATTGGAGTATAATCAGACGTATATTTAATAAAATCATCTTCCGATTTCATAAAATCGGAAGATAAGACAACTTATAGTATCTACCGATTATGACGTATATTTTACACAAAAAAGAGTATGTTTTGAATCCAGTATAATCGGAAGCAAAATATTTTGGATATCTACCGAATAATGTAGGTCTGAAAAAACATTGAAAAAATCCCAGAATCGGTGGATAAATAATAGAACTATCTTCCGAATTTGACAAAAATTGGACAGCTTCTCCAGAATCGGGAGACATTGTTCAAACTTTATACCTGATTATACCAGAATCGGAAGATACATACATAAACTTAACTTCCGATTGTCCATCAAAATTCAACAGAATTTGATCTTAATAAATGCATAAAGATAACTCGGAAACCATTCATAATCCATAAAACTAACCATTCACAAACCATAAACATAATGTAATAACTTATAATCCGACTCAACCCTTAAAAACGACATAATCCGACACAAACTTTGAAAACAACATAATCCAACACTAAACTTTGAAATCCATAAAGTTAACAAAATATTGAGAGTTTATTTGTTCTTCTTGGATTTGACTTTATGACCTATACGACTTGCACGACCACCACAACTTGGATTACCATCATTATCACCTTCTTGTTCAACTGCATTGGTTTCATCATCTGGGACTTCAACTTGAGTGCTCGATGAGGCCCGAGATCTTTTATTCACCTTTGATGTTGTTTTCTTGCCTTTTCCCCAAACTGAGATGAATACTCTTCATTGTCAACGTTGTCAATTAACTCTTGGTCTCTTTTATCTTCTCAATTGGCACAGGCTCTCCGGACTTTATGCAACTACTGCACCATTTGGACAAAACCTTGACCATGTTCCGCTATTTTTATACATAACATAACATCAAACGGTTATTACTAAGATATTGAGCCGTAATATTAAACGAAAATAACACAACAATACGCACCAATCTATCATAACCCGGAGGTTTATCTTTGAGGATAGACTTATAAGAGGCTGCGGTCGATGTACTCTTTGCTTTAAGATCACAGATTACATGAAGATGAAAAACATTCCGGTACCAATCCATATAGTTTGGAGACGTTTCAAAACCTCGGTTGACGAGTCTCCCATGGTTGATCAATAAATGCATCCTTTTATCCCAGTGGAAATTAACGGATGGCTTACCGAGTATACCACTGTGATAGAATCTTTACTAGACTCTCAATGTTCCAGATCTAATGTGAAATTTCCATTCATTTCCTCCTTTGGTAAACCTTGTACATAACCGTGTTGTCGCATCACCCTTGAGTAATTGTACATTAAATATCCCGTGGGGTGCCACAACGGTCCAAAATAAAGGGCCAACTCGGACCGACCCGCTATATGTCCACTAGCTCAGTCTTCCTTGTATAGGATCAAAGCATACGTCTGAGGCCTTCAGTGAATCCAAAACCTCCTTCAAATGAATCAACTGTTGCTCCTTTGTCCTAGAACTGTTCTCATCTAAGATGTACTTTGTTCCTCTAGGATCACCTTTCACCAACGCCGGGTCGACTATTGCCGATTCTAGGATAGGGAAGTGGTCATAGATCCATGTATATATACATATGATACCAAGTATTACAAAATTAATTCTTCAATTGGAGAAAAAAAAACATAATTAAGTATGGAAGTAATAGAGTTAATAGGAAATACCTAAATAATTCTTCAATTGGTTTTATCAGTCAATGGGTATAATCGGTAGTTGACTCACCATCTCATTATCTACCGATTTTAACAGTTGCCCCAAATTTCAATTAAGCAAAATTCTAAAGATTTCGAATTTCGCGACTTTCCTAATCGGTAGTTTAGACAAGTTCTTTTTCTACCGATTTTACAGTAGCCCCAAATTTCAGTTTAGCAAAATTCTAAAAATTGCGAATTTATGGACTTTAACAATCGGTAGTTTAGGGATGTTAATTTTGATACCGATTGTAATAGTATCCCCAAATAAGTATTTAACACAAATTCATATTAATCGGTAGTCTCTGTGAATTTTGTAACTACCGATTACATTACCAATAATCGGGTTCTAAAAACAATTATTTGTCATCCGATTATAAAAGGGCATTTAGGTATTCTCGGAACCATTAGGACATCCCATACCCTTGTCTATGGGTTGGGAATAAAAAAATCGCCCCTAATTCTTTCGGGTCGCCCATAAAAATGCAAGGTAATAATAGTTATAGTCAAATTTAATTTGACTTTTATAGGTGGTAAATAAGAAAAAACAGAATTGAAAATTAGAATTACTTTAAATTTTTTGAAGGGGTGATAAATAGGAAAAGTGCAGGTAGCAAATAGGTGAAACCTTTTAGAATGATAAGAGATTCTATTTTTATGCAATTCTTGACCTGAAAACATGTTTGAAAGCCAAAGGAGTTTTAAACCCCTGCTATCTCGCCTACACACGACTAGCTTTAACCATTGAGCCATGCCTTGTTTTTTGTGAAATCCATGAGTTTATATTATATTTGTACATTTCTCATTATATAAATTTACTTTTCCACTATATTTTTTTTTCCACTATATCTCATTTAACATTGAATATACATTTCATTTTATTTTTACATATACATTTTTATCCTTGTTTAATTGGGGCCCCCAAAAAAAAATTAGGGGCCTCACTAATTTTATACCCACTCCAAATATTAAAGGGGAATCCAAAAAGTGGTGAAAATATCATTTTACCCTTTCTACCTAAAAACCTATTAACACTAAACATAAGGCCCCCAATTCATTTTGTAAAACCAAAATCATAAAACTCCTCCCCTCCGCTCCCTCTCCACCCGAGTACTCTCTCCATCTCCTCCATTGACGACCCAATTTTTTTTTTCTTCGTCGATTCATCGTCGTAATCGTTACGAAAAACTTTAATCGACGATTAACTTCTTCTACAAACATGGCTCGAACTAATAAGTATAAAGGAAAGTTTGGTAACCCTAAAATCATAGAGAAACCCAAATTGAAGATAAATCTCAAAATCAAGGTTGCAGTATCAAGCCGGGAAGAATTAGAAGAAGAAATGACGTCGATTAGAAAGTAAGTGAACTAAAACCCACTTTTGTTTTGATTTTTTCTTGTGTTTTTTATAGTGAAATTGAGTTTTGGAACCAAATTTTTTCAGTTCCAGTGAATGGGTCGTTACTCTGTATTGTATTAAACCCTAACGATTCTTCATATGCATGTATACAGTATGAAAAATTGTTAAGCTGTATGATGTTTAGGTTAACGATCCAAATTCTGCTAGTACAATTTTTTGCCCCACCTTTGAGTCGTTACCTCTATAATTGAATCCATTGACGACCCTATTTGAACGACCCTTTTTTAGATGGTAACGATCCTTGATGAAATACGAACAACCTCTCTGTCCCAAATATTGGAAGTGTCGTCAATAGATCTATTCGAGTCGTCATTGTACTGTTTTGGCCTAGATTAGAGTCGTTAACTTTATATAGTAACATATGACGACCCTAGATGGATAACAATCATTCTCTCTGTCCAAAATATTGATAGGGTCGTCACATATGTCACTGAGAGTCGTCATTGTGTACCTTATGGTCGTTGATTTTTTCCTTAGAGTCGTCATATACTATTTGAGAGTCGTTTGTATTTTAAAGAATATGGTGATGACCCTTGTTCTGATTGCATGATATACTTAACTTGTTTGTACCTTTTTTGTGTATGCACAATTGTAGTCAAAAGAAAGACAAGAAACCAATGCCCGCTCCTCCTTCCAGACCTCCGCGGCACGACAAATACTTGGCAGCCGGTCAATTTCGCGGAAAACGTCCGAGTGAGGTAGCCTTTTCTATCCGCGAACCTGAAAATCAAGGTAATGAGTCGTCGGATTCGTCAGCTTCTTCCACCCCTGTTGTATCTGCTTTCTGAAGCGATGAAGAAGAAATTAGGGAACAAGAAGAGATTCATGATGATGATGATGATGATGATGGTAACGATGGTAATGGTGGTTGTAGTAGAGGTGATGGTGGTGGTAATGGTGTTTTTGGTCGAGGTGTTGGTGGTGTTGGTGGTGATGATGATGATGATGAGGAGGAGGAGTAGGAGGAGGATGATGAAGGTAATGATGGTAAGGGTGTTGGTGGTGATGATGATGATGATGAGGAGGAGGAGGAGGAGAAAGAGGAAGAGCAGGCAAAACCGCCGAGACGGAAGGATAGAAAGCCAGTTGCAGAGAGTGCGAGACACATTCCGCCACACATTTGCAGCTTGAACGTCTTCGTAGTGGTAAAGCCAGAGGAGAACCTAGAGATGGCTGCGAAGTTCTATTTGGATATCCCGTATCGTGGGCTCGTACCATCTACGAAACAATCGTAACAATCTCAACTTTGCTTTTATATTTGATTTGTTGATGTTAACTTTCATATTTTTATATATTTACTTGTTTTTTCTTTTATAGGATCGTAAGAATGTCGTACGTCTTTTCAAGCGGCAATCTTCTTATATGAAAATGACCTTGTGGGATCTAAAAGATGAATGTGAAAGAGTCAAAGAGATTATTGAAAACTATGCTCTGTATACTGCCGTTGTGAACTCTGTGATTGCATATGACAAGGTTGCAGTATCAAGTTTCTGTGAGAGGTTTTACGACGAAACCCATACATTCCAATTCCCTTTTGGTGAGATGGCATTGATACCCGATGATGTAGATCAGATATTAGGGCTGCCGGTCAAAGGAAAATCCACCAATTATAAGTTCAAGAAAAGGCTTAGTTGGGAAGAAATTTATGCAAAGACCGAGAAATTGTTTGGCTGGGATCAAGATACCACATATGACCTTTTCGTGAAGGGAAAGAAATACCCGAAGAAAGAGTTCAAACTCGTAGATATTAGGGAGATGTTTGCAGGAACACTAATCAAAGAAAAAGTTGATGGTCTCTCTGATATGGAACGTTGTTATGCGGCGGCTGGGTATTTTTTGTACACACTTGCGTCGGTTATATTTCCCGACAGCAAGGGTAACTGGCGAGTGTCAACCTTCTTCAACTTTTGGATCCTTTGGAAGATGTGAACAAGTCCTCTTGGGGGACTGCCATGGTAGCACATTTGAATTGTCAGTTATCAAATACATCTCGGGAACGATCTTCTCAAGTTCATGGCAATACGGCTCTACTCCAGGTAATTGGATTGAACAAAGTTGTCTCCTCTATTTATGTTTTTTTGTATTTTGAATATTTTTATACCTATCGGATTGTTTTATTTTATTTAGTTTGGTGTTAATATAGGTGTGGATTTACGATCGTTTCCCTTCATTGTTCAAAAACAATCCCGACGTCACAATCAACCCACAATGGAACAAAACTAAACCAAGAGGGACTCTATACTTGTACATTGGCTGTCATGATAGGGAACAATAGGATGCGTTGTTAGAAATGCGCGAAAAATTGGACAACATTACAGCTGAAGAGGTAATCTTTGATCCTTATAAGAATGATAGGGTGAGCGCAATGGAAGATGTTGTGTATTACAATGGCCCTCTGTTTTACCCTTCCGGATTTTCAATGTATAATTCAATGAGAATCATGCGTCAACTTGGGTATATTCAAGATTCACCCACACCGGATTATGTACCACGATTCAAGCACAAGTTAGACAAATACGAGTCTGACGAGTCGGACTTAGTGGTGGTTTACGAACCTGAACCTAAGAACGAGCATTGGGATGATAGACACAAACATGATAGCAAGATAGACGTCTCTTATTGGGAGAATGTGAATGAAGGTCATGAGGCAACGCCATATTACTTGGAATGGTACGAACGCTTCTCTCACCCTCGGGTGATACGGATAGATCCTCCTGGCACTCGAAGGAGCAACAAGGCATCTTCCTCGGCTTATACATTTGACACAAGAGATGATTCTACCATTCTTAAGCTTGTGGTAAGTATTTATTTTTGGAATTGTGTTATTCATATACTTGTACACTGATATGTGTTATTTAATATGAATTGGTATTTGAATGCAAATAGAGGGAATGAATGAAGATTCTTATCAATGCATTTTGTTGCTCGGCCGACAAAGGAGAAGTGGTAGAACCTGAGAGACATCGTAAGTACGCTGATTATTGCAAACACATTGAAAATCCACAAGAGAATAAAATGTTTGCTGATCTGGCTAAGCAATGTAAGAGGACCAGGAAAACCAGGGAACAAATGAGACAAGAACGTGCTCAACAGGGTGAAGCAAGTCAAGGCGAGGAAAGCCCGAAGGAAAAAGAAGATGATGATTCCCAAATAGCTAGTGAAAGTCAAGGTCGTCGTAAGAGAAGCCGGACATCAGCTGGTGAAGGAAGTCAGGGAGTCCGAGGTAGAGGTCGAGGCCGAGGTGGAGGTCGTATTCTTGGGTGAGGAGATGTTATTATAATGTTTTAATGGACGACCCTTAGTTATTGTAGACTTAAACTTATGTTTGTTTGTTTGGTTTTGTTTGATACAACTATCTACTGCTGGTTCGAATGGTTTGTCAAAACAATGTGGCTTTATTTAATATGTTAGTTTTTTTTGGACGATTGTTTGTTAAAACAATGTGAATGCCTCCAAAAAAATGATCCATCATTATTGTCGTTATCTTATAATATAGTAAGCTGACGATTGTAAACCAAATAGTTGAAACACATCAAGAGTCGTTTTCTTATTAATATAACATAGTAACGACCCTTTGTAAAAATTTCCCTCAGATAGCCTTTTTTTTTCATATATAGAGTTGTTACGATTTATAAGGAAACCATTGACGACCCTATCTTACAAAAACATCCAGGAGATGAACTATTTTTTCTACTCTAGAGTCGTTAGGTTAATTATAGAGCAGATTAACGACCCATCGATAAATAATTCCAGAGAAAACAGTTTTTTTTTCATAGCTAGAGTCGTTATTAGTTATATGGAAATCATTGACGACTCTAACTTACTAAAACTTCCAGGAGATGAACCAGTTTTTTCTACTCTAGAGTCGTTATGTTAATCATATAGCAGATTAACGACCCTTTGGAAATTAAATCCAGAGAATACTTTTTTTTAAGTAGTTAGAGTCGTAACGGTCTATATGGAAAACAATGACGACCCAAACTTACAAAAACACCCAGGAGACCAACAACTTTATTCTACTATAGATTTGTTAGTTTTTTCATATAGCGGTGTAACGACCCTTGGTAAAATAACACCACATAGTTGAAGCATTACATAATACTTAGTATGGGTATTCTTGAATTCGACACATCAAGTGTTCGTCGATGAACGTCTTGGCACGACGGTACAACACGGTATATTCTTTGTGGTGAATGAAAATTGTTTCCCCATTGCGAATTCTCCATAACCCTTTAAACCGTTCGAGCTGAAATTCAATGAATGTATAAATGTAAGTATCCGGAGAAAAAAAGGGACTTTGGTAAAAAATTATGGGATTACTCACCTTTTCCCTTAGAGGAGCACGAGGATGATGGTCGTACACCATATTCCTAACTATAACGTATTCTCGCATTGCACTTTTTATGGAGTTGAATAGAAACGCTAGATCTATCCATTTTCGGTTATTAGGATTTGCCGTGCGTCCATAAAAGAATTCTTTAACTCTCTTCCAAAACATTGAATAGATTTCATTGGGATGTTCACGGAAAGTGCTAGCGAAAGATTTTACGCGATCCATATCTTCGTCCGGTTCCCATGCTACCATTGTCATTGATATCTCACTTTGAAATGAAAATAGGGATTACTACTCGCTAATTAAAAGTTATGGAAGATGTAGATGGAATGAAAGTAGGAGGTTTGGGCAATTTTTAGAATAGCAATGGGTTGTATTATATAGAAGAATACTCCAATGGTCAATTTTTTTGAAATCCACAACTAAAGTCGTTAAATTCATAACTTATAAAGGTGACGACCCTTACACTGAGTTGGTAACATCTTTGAACAACTGACATTTTGAACAGTCGTTATTACATAACTCTTTTGTTTGACGACTCTTTAGTGGATGGTTGGTCTAACTTAGATCTTACTACCATTGCTGCTTCGATGTGATAAAACGGCTCTCCCCTCCATTTGGTATATGCATCCTGGGCCGCACGCCTATCCCCTCTGTTCCTAGCGAGAAACTCGTTGTACTTGGTGCACAATCTCATAACATGAATCGTCATATCACGAATGTGGGACGGTTCATTATCATAGAGTAGTTTCTTGTTGTAATTAACGAAAGGACTCCAACCAACTTGACTCCAAAATATACTCTCATGTTGATGTTCTTTGGGAAGATCCTTAACAATGTAAATTTTTTTAACCCATTCGGTCTCTTCCTCGACTTGCTTGAATATTTCCCGAAGATGGGATTGTTCTTCGCCTTGTTTTTTGGCCTCGCGCATCTCTTCTTCCTCCTTCGTAGGATATGACGATGGAGTGAATGGTTTTTTAGTAGGTTGCATGCTTCTTTTGTGTAATTCTTCTTCCATTGCCAATATTGATTTGGTTGGTCGCTTGCATCTTCTAAGTATGTTTTCAATTGAATTGTTATTTGATGATGGACTTGACATTGAAAAAATGATTTACTTTGATTGTTTTCGGTTGTATTTTCTAGTTGATGATGGAATCTTTATATAGAAAATATCCCAACGGCTGATTTTTTGGGAAATGTGTATTCAAAAATATCCGTTGAAGAGAAAACATAGAGAGTCGGTAGGTATTAGAGTGGGTAGGTATTAGAGTACCCAAATTGACGACTCTGAAGGAGATAAAAGAGTCGTTAATCTCTATTTTATTCCAATAATGACTCTAAGGGACAAAAACAACTAGGAGATCAACTAATATGGACCATTAGAGTCGTACAGGTATATGAGTGTCGATATTAACGACTCTAAGTGAATAAATTATGGGAGGTTTGGGTCGTTATTGCTATGATTATAAAGTTGACGACTCCAAGTGACAAAAACATCCAGGAGATCAACTAATATGGTTGGTTAGAGTCGTACAGGTATATGGGTATCGACATTAACGACCCTAAGTTAGAAAATAATGGCAGGTTTGGGTCGTTCAGCATTAGCTGTTAAACAATAACGACAGTTGTTCAAAATAAATAAAAATAACAATAAAAAACATTTGTGCGGAAAGATAAAACATATTGTATTCACAAAGCATTCTTCAAAATAAAAATATCCATGTTATAGATACAACCATCTTCAAAGCTCAAAATTAACATGTTCAGACCATTAAACACACCTTCATTCATTCATTTCATCACCCATGTCAACGTAATCCGGGATCGGGTCCAAAGCATTCCACAAGTTCATGCCATACTCGTACTGGTTTGTCCACTCCTTAGTGAACTCTCCCCAGTCACCATAGCCCACCCGTGGCAAATGGCATTCCTCAGTTATCTTCAAGCCTATGTAATGGTTCATGTTGACATGTGACATTACAATTCTTCTTTTCTTTAGCGCCGGCTCACACCAAGTTCTTGAGGGTGCATACGTACAAGAGCCTCCGGGGAACCCTTTGCTGAATACATAAACGACACAAGTGAATGTGTCGGCTAAAAGTTGGGCACCAAAAGGCATTTTCATCCAAAACTTATAACCGGCGGTCTTCGACCCCTTTCGCCATTTCACGTTGGAAACCAACTCCTTGAACTTCATTTCTTTCTCTTTTGGATCTCCTTCCATGATCATTGTTAGATAGAGTTGCTTGTCCTCAATGAGTTTAGCGACCATTTTTTTTCTTGCATATTCGATTTGGATGAGTTTTAGTTTCCCGTTTCATCGAAATGCCCTAACTGTTCCGTTGCAACATGATAACCACAATTTCCATCGCCGTCAACGTCGTCGGTGGATATAAGGTGATCCAAGATGACGTAAGGAAGTTGATCGGTATACTCTTTATACAAAGTGTAAGCAACACGATGTGGTCTTCCTTAGGAATCTCTAGGGGTGAGTGGATTACCCTTTATTCCTCTTATCGTCACCATTCCGCTCGTTTGGCTTTGCTGGGTACCGACCGTATGCTAAACAACATCCATATCCTCCTTTTCTTTCACTTGTATATGACTTTGGGTGACTACTTTCTTTTTTGGCCGACCCCTTTTCTTGGGAATGAAAGAGTTCTCATACTCATTATATTTTGCTTGGACATACTCATGGCGACACGGGTCTCTTGTGTAGCTGTTGTCTTCATTCATAGTTTCTCTAAATGACATTTTAGTTGCCGGGCGCCCTGGTGGTTTTTGTTTTATTAGCTCCTCTTCTACCCCCAAGCTCTTACGGGCCGTCGGCCACAAGTTAAAAACCAATATTTGTCGTCCTGCACAATTCATTTTTCGGTATTTTTCGTTGATATACTTTCCAATCTCCAAGTCTCTGAATTCTTGCTCAGCGTCTCCTGTGGGATTTGGGACGAATGAAAGTTGCTGCCAGAATGGATCGATATCTCCAAGAGGAATGATATCTTTGTACCCACCAAGTTTATGTTTACACGGGAGGCCGAGCCATGTCTCGGTTGTACAATAACACTTCATCACCTTTCCAGCGGCCGCATTGGCTCTAAAATTTATAAGTTCTTCCATCATATGGATTGTTATCCACCATGATACTTGGTGTGCTACCCCCTGTAACAAATCTTTGTCTTCAATGTATTTTATCAGAAAACGGTCTTTACTTATCTCCATCTGGGACACTATTTTTCTTAGATCATTCTCTACGTACTCGTGAATAGCTTCCTATACCGTAACTACCCCACCACTATTCTCTTCCATAAAAAATTTCAAACGTCCATGAGACTGCTCTGCAATACTTGTAGACTCATTTTTGAAGTGCTTGTATCTATTGGTCCATGCATAAACAAACTTCTCCTTCCAAGGATTCAAACATGTTTTCAGGCAATACTCAACAACTTTCTTATGATCCGTGCTTCAATCATCAATAAACTTCTGCAAGTTAGCATAATACTTAACCTCGGTATTCGAATGAGCAAAATGGTCCCAATCTTTGCAAAACTCTTTCCATAGATCCCCTTCTTCATCGTATTATTCTTTTTCTCTTCCGCTCTCTCTTTCTTGGTAAGTTTAGTTAGACGCTCGTCTTCCTCCACCGAACGTTGATTACCCTTCTTAGGATGGATCTTTTGGATTTGATTCTTGCAATTATAAAAAAAAAAGGTTGGTTTGGATGTGTCACGTACAAAGAAAATGTTGAGCTAGTGGAAAAACTTGACGGACGACACTCATAACTGCAAAATCCCTATCCATAAATATAACCTGCGGTGTCTCTTCGCCACGGTAAATCAACCTCACTTGCTCCAACGCCCAAACATAATCCTCTATTTCTTCTTTTTCCATAAAGCACCATGCCACGGTGAATGATTGTTTATCCGAAGTATGACTGACCACGTTCAACATCGGCATGTTATACCTGTTTGTCTTGTAGGTGCAATCTATGAACAGAACCTGGTAAAAACACTGAGCCAAATCCACCATCCTTCGGTGCACAAGAAAAATATGAGTCACTTTCTCTCCCGGACCAACTTTTGTTTGCATGGCGTAGTTAAGTTTTTCTGCTAACCACTCAGATTGTTGCATAATTAACCTACCATCCCATTCGGTTCTCTTGATAGTAGCTTTGGCAGCGTATATTGTGGAAATGGTAGAAAAGTTATCTTTATCTTCAGCCCTTATTGAATTTAGGATCTTAAGAGGCCTACATCCCTTCATCTGCCGAACCTTCTCCATTTGATGCGGTTTCAACCGGGCATATGCAGGGTGTCCATATAAACTTTTAGGTGGAGGATGGTTGTGACGACCGTCCGGAATACTATACAATCGGAATAGATCAGTTTCGTGATGCCTTTTGAAAAAAATCCTGAACGGGCATTCACACTTCTTCAACGCAGTTTTGTAGACCCTAGTCGTCTTCTTCTCATATTTGTAATTCTCACCTTTGTGACTTTCTCCCTTTTTCCCCGCTCTCTCACATACCATCTTCATCTTTTTACTATCGACGTGTTTGCTTTAAACAACCACGCACATCTTCTCTTTTTCCTTTGAGATAAGTCATTCCTTGGCCTCAACCTTGCTTTTCCATGTCTACATTCAGCAAAGAAATTAACATCCATGAGATCACTAATTAAATAATTTAAAATTAAATTTAACTAAACGGTTAAGGGAAACGTACCAAATCAGTCATATAGTGTTGGGAGGTATCCGGACCCATCATAGAGACCGGATCTGGTTGAGAGCTTGGTTGCACCACCAACTACAACATAACACAAAACCTTCATTAGAGGGTCGTCACTATTTAAAATATAAAAATGACGACTGTTCTGTTAATCAACCTTGCCAAGGCTAGAGTCGTCACACATGGAACTTGCAGATTGACGACTCAATAGCCTTGAAATTCTGGTCATTATGACCCTTACTAGGGTCGTCAATTACTATATTAGCAGATTCACGACCAAATAGTAAGGAAATCTTGTATGTATACCAGGGATAGGGTCGTCATTGGTATTATAGCAGGCGAACGACTCTTTTGGTAAATAATGACGACCCTAAAAGAGTGCTAACGAATCTTTACATACAAACACACACCATTTTGTTCAGTTTTCTTAAAGGGTCGTTAGGTTATATATATCAAACATGACGACTCTACATGCAGTTATTGCAGAATTTGAATTTGAAATTTACGTTTGATTCCTAGGAGCAGTTAAATCTTTTATTTTGGATAAAAGTAAAATAAACTAGCCGTTGGGTTTTTTTTTCCTATAAAAGGAGACCTATCCCTTTCAAAGTTATTCACTTATCACTTTCATTCTTCCCAAATCAGTCACCCATCACTTTCAAACACTAAAAATGGCTCAAACTCCCTTCAATAATCAAGAAGATGTTGCTATTTTTAGAGCACACATCACGGTCACGAAGCACGACTTTGAAAGAGCGCACTGGGTCGCCAGTAACCATGACCAAACTAGAGATCCGTACCTTAACATGGATCAAACATCCAATGCTTGGTGGAAACGTGTATTTAAGATTTTTAAAGCACTAAACGGAAATCGTTATACAAGGACGCTCCAGCAGATAAGGGAAAGATACGATTATTTATACAATGAATGCGTAGTTCTCAGAGACGAATTGAAATCTCGGGCTGACGCTCTTCCCAACGAACCTCGAATGGATAGAGTAAGTTTGTGAATCAATAGGTCGTTCATCAAAAATTATTTATTTGGTTATTTTTATACAACAACGCTAACTTATAAAAAAAATTGTTTTCCCAATACTCTTTGGGTCGCAGCCAATACAAATTAAAATACGACAAGGAGTTTTTGCACGAGGACTGCCATTGTCTCTTGGGGGAAAGTGAATGGCAATTCTCCCAATATGATTAAACTCGTTTAGGTGTTCAAGCGCAATGTAGTAACCTATTTTATGTCTTTTCCTTCTATTTTATTTCATAGTACATGTATGTTTTTTTTCGATTCAATAAAATGAGTTCAAATTTATTTAGTAAATATTCTCAACAAGGGTCGTCATGGGTTGTAAATATACCAGTGACAACTCTAAAGTTTATTTGAAATATTTGGTATGAGTCGTCATTTTTGGAGAAAGTCATATTAACGACTCTAAATGTCACTTTACACAGAGACTCTTTCATAGTAGAGTCGTCAATCAATAAACATAACAAAATGACGACTCTTTTGATCTTAAAGAGTCGTCACTTTGTTAATATGTCTTATAACGACCAATTTAGCAGTTAATGTGAATTTTGAATTCACCCAATGTGGTTGAGTCGGGCAACGGTTAAAAATTCAAAAAAATCACTGTTGGGTCGTTAATTTCTATAAATAGAGACCCATATCTTACCCCTTATTCACCCAAACCATAATTATCAACCTTCTCTTCCCCTTCTCATTTATTTATCATCCAAGAGGAAAAAGAAGAGGAAACACCATGACTACTCCCTACACTTCCGAAGAGAATTGCGCCATTGCGAGAGCTTAGTTGACAGTCAAAAACCACTTTGAAGATATAGGAAAAGATATTGATCAAACATCGGATTCTTGGTGGAACCGTGTATTCATCGTTTTTGTGGCGTTAGACGGAAATTGTAACTCAAGGTCTTTGAAACTCGTCAAGGAGCGGTTTGAGGATATATTCTTCGAATGTGAAGCTTTCAAAAGAGAAATGAAGGCCGTAAGGGAAGCCTTACCCAATATGTTGGGTGCTATAAGAGTAAGTATTTAAACAAGAGGTAAAACTTATCGAAAGCTTTGAACAACACTAAGTATATTATTTTTATTTTGCGTTTCAGTTGGGGAAAGCGTATACCCGATACGAGGTGCTTCGTGGAAAAAAGTTTGAGTTCGACGATTGCTACCTCATCTTGGAAGGCACTACCTATAATTACAACGTTTATGGTTAAGTGTTTAAGTGCACCGTTATTATCTATTGTTTTTCATTTCCTTCGATGCAACGTTATGCAAGATGTAATCCTTTTACGATTCAATGAAATGATTCTATGAAATCAAAAATTATGATAATATGGGGTAAGGGTCGTTACTATATATAACTACTGAACCTAACGACTCTAAAAGAAATTAGTAATTTCTAGCTAGGATCGTCATTTCATATGACTACATATATGACGACCCTAAGTGTTATTTTTTACAGAGTGTTTGTTTTAGAGTCGTCTATGTGTAAACAAAACAACATAATGACTCTAAGTGACCTAGCTAAAAAAGGTTGTCAATGTTTAGCACACTACCCTAACGATTTTTCATAACCTGGAAAAGTTGCAGGTTTGAGTCGTCATTGGTAGTGTCAATAATGTAACGACTTTAAAGAGTCGTTTGGGTATACACCCCCCGACTATGACGACCCTTACACTGAGTTGTTCGATGGTGTGGATGATTCGACCACTTGGAGCAACAAACAGACAAATCGAAGGGTATAAGATGTTTACCTGATTGTTTTGAGCTTCGGGTTCCTCATTTTGAGGGTTGGTTCCTTCATTTTGAGCAATGGGATCTTCATTTTCACCATTATTCATGGCTTCCTCTACTAACATGTCTTCATCATACATCCAATCCAAATGGGATGCAAGATAATCTCACCATCAATACAATCATGTTTGTTATTTGAAGCTTCACCAACATCATTTCCTCCACTAGAATCACTCATTTCAAATAACCCTAACTTTTCCCCCAAAAACTCAACTTCTCCTTCTCCACAACACAAAAACACAAACAAAAAATTTATCAAAAATTTATCCCTAAATCTGATTTTAATCTAACTAAACTAATTAACAACTTAATCAACACTAATGATTTAGGGGTAGTTTATGCATTTAAAATATATTGGGATAAGGGAAAACCACCAATTGCTATTTGCATGACCCTTTTTGTCCTGTAGTGTGAGACCCCTAATTGTTTTTTGGGCCCCCAATTAAATCAGTATTTTTATATTTATTTTATAATGTAAATTTAACGATTTAATAATCGATCATGATTTAACATACGATTCGATTCTTAAAATTGAAAAACGATTCCCTCCACGATTTATTTTATAACCTTGAGTATGGCGTCAAATAAAGTTATGAATCGTTTCCTAGTCAGTGAGTCAAGTACGATTCTCTCACTCAGTTTACGATATACAACTGCCCCACCCTATGATCACAACTTTCTAGGGGTTTATCTGATTTCGGAAAGAACCCTCTTCTTCCTTCTGGTGGTGGTGGTGCAATGTTTCGATCCTTGTTGTGTAAAGTAGGGGTAACTTTGAAAAGGACGGTCATCAATGCACAGAATCCTCTCTGTTAGCAGCAGCAGAAACTCGGTATTTTCTTTTTTCATTTCAAATTCCAAATTCCAAATGCTCTAATTTCAAAATCTAGGGTTGGTTCCATCTACAATTCCTTCTCTACTACTAGTAATAGTAATGATAATGATAATTCTAATTCTTCATTTGTAGTTTCTTATCTTACTAGTGTCTCGCCCGTGCAAAGAAGTCTATTTTTGTGGCTTATACTTCTGTGTTTAAGTTTGGTCACAGATAATAATGGGATACAATGTGTCTCAATTCTCAAATCTAAGTACTTATTAATTCACAGTGGGGCCAGTCGAGGGTGATTTTCGTGCTTCTGTCCATTTAATTTAGGAGATCTGAGGTTTCTGTGTACCCAATTAACCCCCCTTAAGTGTCATCCAATTTAGGAGATCTGAAATGTTCATGTGAGGCTGATGATAATAAAGATCCCAAAATGTGTATTCCTTCCCGTTCTGGTGTACCTGGGCTGAGACATTCCTTGGTTAAGTTGAAAACTAAGCATGGCTTTCTTTTTATATATCATCATTGACATTGTTGTCTTTTACTTCCTTTTGGTTGAATTTTACTACTGTCATAGCAGCAGTTAGGAGCGTATCTTAAGCATGAATAAACAGAACATACCAAACAGGAATGAGATTTACTCTTCTCGGTTGTAAACATTTTTTCCTTAAATGGGGTAACGAAATTTATTTAATACTAATGCGAGCATTCAACTACAATATAACAAACATACTGATCTCTTTCAATTTTCTTTAACAGAGTTTGTTAGCAAAAATGCTCCTCTAAGTGTACCCTGATTTCCTTAGCCAATCACCTCATAGATGCTCAGATCCAAATTGCATGTGAAGAGGGCCGCTCCGTATCTCCTGTAACAACAAAAATAATAAATTTTCAGTGACCAAGACATTTTTCCTGGGGTTCTTTTTCATCTTAATTGATGAAGTATATAGTACGCACACACTGTATTTATTGGCATAATATATACTACCTCTGTTTCCGGAAAAGAGGTACTTTCAGTTCTTCATTTTAGCCTAAAAATACGCCAAATTGAAAAAATGAAAGTAAACTTTTCCAAAAACGGAGGGAATATGTTTTTTGGTTGGCATAATATAGTACAGTGCTCTATGTTGAAGAAAGCGACTCTGGGAAAGAGTAGAGAAAGAAGATATAAGATGTTAGACTCATGTTCCGATCATCACTACGAAGCCAACAGTGTGAATTCAAGGCAGTGCCTTGCAGTAATTTAATGATTCTGTACACTGCTCTATTTGCTTAGTGTGAACATGACAAATGTTCAACTGGTGCCAGAACAGTATTATTGATGTATTTACCACCTTCAACCTAGTGACACGAACATGCAATTGGTGCCAGGTAAGACTTACTTTCAAGTGTAGTACCTAACTTGAATTAAATTTTATAAAGAGGTGGATCAGTACCTACCTAGATTTGTCCTGTGATTGCTGGCCCACTTGTGTTGTTTGCTGTTATTAACTTCTTCCAAGCTTCTCTGGCAGAATCTTCAATGAGCGTACAAAGAGAAAATCAATTGAACAACCTACTCATCCTAATCTTCAGCTGCTCTACTTTTCTTTGAAGAACTTCGAGGTGGAACTGTCTTCGATGGCCCTCCAGATCCTTCAAGTCCTTCTTAAATCAAGCATATATCATAAAACAACAACTTTACTTACAAAGAGAAAGAGAGTAAAGCGAGAAGGAAAAATCCTAATTAACCTCACTTTCACAGTCATAGTATTCAAGAACAATTAACATGAAACTTTCTTCTCTCAACATAAGAATTCACAGTATCGCTAGCAGCCTAGAACCCATCTCAATATTAACTTTTAGTGCAAAGAAACAAACACACATTTCAGGGATATTTCGTTTCGTTAAGAAAACAGTGGCTGCCGAATATTTCTCTAGGAAGTGTATTCACTACCTCTTTTGGCCGTGTTGATAGCACCATTTTTTGTTGTGGCCGCAAGTGAGAAGTATCAAGATCAAGTTAACATAAAACAGAAAAAAATATAAGCGCGCAAATGATAAGCTCTGGCATCATACAACAGCTCACTCTTATCCACGCTTCAGTATGAATGCAGTATCAACTTTGTCATTTTAAAGTCCTGTTATACAGAGTGGAAAACAATTAGGTTTACTTTTTGGTTCATATTTATCTTAAAGAGAATTTATATACCTCAGTCTCCAAAATTAGTTTGTATAATCCAGTGATTGTCGGAACCCCTGAAAAAGGATGACAATTTTGAAAAAAATCAAAAATAATAATCAAGAAAACTAAAAGGAAGACACAACCGGATCATCAACTGAATTAAGGTTTTGATCTGACAGAATTTGACTCAAGGAAGAGACTGTTAACCTGCAATTACGGTGCCGTTGAAAGCCTCTTCATATGCTCAATGGGCCTCGCCCTTGTTGGAGCCTAAACAATAACCTGAAATAAAAGAAAAAAAATGTCCTGTGACACAATTGTAACCGAAAATTTATGACCTTGAGATGGCAGTGATAAAATGGTAATGCAATGTTATTACTCAATGCAATCACACATGGATGCAAAAACTCATGAACTTTTATAGATAGCAAGCACGGATATGGTGGCTATGGTCATGGCTAAACAGAGGCGAGGAGGAAAAATTCAAAAAGCAACTCAATTACCTTTCCGAGTAGGGATTTATAGCGTAGGGGAACCACATAATAAGGATAGGCATGGCTACCCATTTTTACAAATGGCCTTCCAGATGGCAAGTGTGTTGCTATTCTCCCTAATCAAAAAATTAAGAAAATATTAGCTCAAAGAAAAAGGTAATCAGAACTCTTGTGGTGCGACTTAACTTAAGCAATCAAACCAATAAAATAACTCATAACTAAAACTTATGCATATTTATCGCCTAACAAAGGAGCTTCGGAGATGATATTTCATGTTATAAAATTTACATATATGATATTACCGCAAAGAATGGTTCCTAAAAAAAAACTCCTGCATCCCACGATTCCTTGACCAAAGTATTTATTAACGTTTTTTTGTTCGTTGCCATTTTTATGTAAGAATCTACGATACTTGCAGTTGGGTGTTTAGTCGTAGCATCATTTGCAGTAAACACGATGAAAAGATTACCTTCCGCTTTAATCTTAACATCATTTGCAGTAATTGAGCTTTACCTTTTAGGAGCCTTTCAAGCCAATTATAAAACCAAACACTAACCGCAGTTAACAGAAAGAGGTGACTGTTAATACTATCGAACTTATGAATAATTAACAATCTCCAAACTCCACTTCCATTTTTCTATCAAGGCCATAAAAAATCCCAACCTTGATGTTAACTACCACTTGTGCCCTAAAAGAGAACCATTTCTGTCAAGTAATATGCATCCCAATGTCATAACCACTTCACTAAACTATTAAGGAGAGCTGGAAGGCGTTACACAACCTAGATCATGATGTTGCGTTAAAAGTGAGCCACATTCAACTAACACTCTCCTAATCACAATACAACTATGGAAATATCCCAAATGACAGCCTA
This sequence comes from Papaver atlanticum, assembly GCA_023531105.1. Taxonomy (NCBI): domain Eukaryota; kingdom Viridiplantae; phylum Streptophyta; class Magnoliopsida; order Ranunculales; family Papaveraceae; genus Papaver; species Papaver atlanticum. Next base: position 304,452 of record JAJJMB010011127.1, read on the forward strand.
TCCTTATTGATGCAATCAAACAGTAACAGCTAACTACCAATCTCTCTAATAATCTAAAACTAATTAGCAATATCACCAAACTGTAAAGAACAATCGAATTGAATCAACCCACCAGAAACATCACTTGATGCCACTGAACTCCCCGGCCAAAGCACAATTGAGCTTACATAGTTACATCTGCCAACAAAACTTCGCAAAAAAAAACCATGCTTGCATAAGAAGTCATTTATCAGAACTATAGAAACACTATGTTAGCAGTAGATGTTACATACCTGCATGTTATTTGCAAACAACCATCTTTCTTTTCAACAAAATACTAAGCAACCTGCATTCCGTCTCCACTTATTTTCTTTTCTTTTTTCATTTTTCAGATAGTTTTATCAACAACATGTCTTCTTGCCCTCCTCCTCTCTTTAGGTCCTGGTAGTTGCAGAGGTTTAACCTAAACCAAAAAATCCAATTATTAAGCAACCTAAATCACAAACCTAAAAAACTTCTATAAAAGTCGACTGGAAATCGAAACCAATATTGAACCAAAGAACATAATATTGTTCTTACCTATCGATAAACAAACATCTAAGCTAATCTTCCGCCTTCTCTTGGTTTCTCATAATATTTTACCATGTTTTTCAGAGAATTAGGAGAAAAGAGAAGAAAAGAGAATTAGGGCTTCGAGATTAGATAACAGACGGTGGAGTAATGGGATAACATAGAATATTAGGCGAGTAATCTTCACCACAGGAGTTTGCTGCGCATAAAAAATTGATAACTAAATTGTTAACCCTCGATTCTTTTTGGTAGGGAGCCAGGAGCTCTAGAATTCAATCTTTTAGCCAAATTTTCAAAGTGAGGCCGGTAATTTCTACTCAAATTATATATACAAAAGTTCATGTGGATTATCTGAAAATGAAGCTATTATTGTATCTAAAAAACTCAATTTCAAAACCACTGCTAAACCCGATTCAGTACTATCCCTACTTAAATCATACGGATTCACTGACACACACATTGCTAAAATAATTCCTAAATACCCATTCATCCTCTCATCAAAACCAGATAAAGCCCTCAAGCCAAAATTTGATTTTTTTCAATTCTAGAGGGATTTGTGGACTTGACCTTGCAAACTTCATCTCAAATGACCGATTGATCCTAAGGCAGAGTTTTAATACAGGGATAATCCATTCCTTTGATATCCTCGAGAGCATTCTTCAGTCTGACCAAAACGTCATTAAAATGATTAAGCAATATGTTGGGGTTAGGATGTCCCTAGTTAAAACTTTGAAGGTCAACCTAGAGCTTTTGAGATGTGAACAAGGTGTACCTTGTTAGAAATTGAAATGTTTTGGAGCTCTGATACCATGTTGGAATTTTATAACGAACTTTGGAGATATACGAGCATGTTGGTGTTACTCGTACAGAGCTCCTAGGAAGCAAGACTAACACTTAAACTCTCAAAACTCTTAATCTACTTATTAACTTACTTGCTTCGTTACAATTACAAATGAATGTATCATTGCCTATTTATAGGCACTACACCGTATTGCCTAGAATACTCTAGAAAACACTAACACAATCACCGACTTTCTAGAACATTCTTACTTGACCGACTTTGACTGTCTCTTGAACATTCTAGATACATTTGACTCTAGCTAACTCTAGAAGCTTCTATACTATTCTAACTAGCTAATTCCACAACTTTCACTGTGTAGAATTCTCTACACTACTCTAAACTAATCTAGATAATTCTAGATTACAAATTACTATTTCCAACATCCCCTCCTAATTTGAAATCTCCATTGCATTTGAAGTTTCGATCTTCACCCAATTTTATCATTCATTCTTCACTTCTCATGCTCATGGTGTAGTTTCTCTTTCTTTAATGTCCGTGACATTTTCTCGCGCCGACATCGCCTCATCTTCTCGTAGTGTCTCCAAAGCTCCGGTTTTCCATCCTCTTTTCTTCCAGCTAGCTTACCACTGTGCTAGCCTCTTAGTGGGTGCATTCCCACCATCTCGGCCTTCACTTGGCCCGGCCTTTACACGGCCTTCCATCAGCCTTCACTCGGCTTTTCTATAGCCTTCACTCGGCTATTTTCGTCACGAGTAGAGGATTAGTATCTCGTGACAACATGGCTTTCTCATGCCATGTCCGAAAGTGCATTGTTCTGTGCACTCCCTATTCCTTCTCTTTTTCTTTCTAACTCTCATTTCATGGAGACAGTTTTACATCTTCAAAACTCAAAACCACTGTAACCTAACTTGGGTCTTGTCACGAGCAACATCTTCTTTCTTCTAATTTCCTTCTTACTTAGAGATGGGTGATAACATTCATATGGGGATCCAAACAAACAATCGAAACTCAAACTTTTAGACAGTTGAGAACCATACCTTCACTTTGGCATTTGCTTTAAACTCCACAAGCATTTTGATTCGCGCAGCTTACACTCCCCATATGGATCGACCTCCGCTCTGATACCATGTTAGAAATTGAAATGTTTTGGAGCTCTGATACCATGTTGGAAATTCATATGATTTTAACTTCGAATAATATTTGCGGAGATATACGAGCATAGTGGTGTTGCTCGCATAGAGCTCCTAGAACTCTAGTAGTGAAGGTGGAAGCAAGGACTTTGTAACTTGAACTTTGTATTGATTGATTCTTGCTTGCTTGCTTTACAAATGATACTGGACTTGCCTATTTATAGGCTTACATAAACCGTTATTGGTTTTTCCATATTCTTCTAGAATTCTCCTATCTAGAATACTCTTTTACAACTGATATACACTAGTGTTCTCTAGATTCTTCTAGAACATTCCTTTGGACATAACAACTTTTAGCCTCAACCAACTTTGGCAACTCTAGTACATTCTAGAGTACTTGTTTTCTACACTTCTCTACATTTGTCTAGATCATTCTAGACAATTACAAATTAGATGTTCCAACACCCCCTCTTAATTTGTAATTGGCTTAGCGTCCAATTTGTTCTTCACCCAATCTCTTGATAGCTCTGGCTTCTTTTGCTCGTAGTGTATTCATTTCGGACTTGCCGTCACATTGAAACCAGCTCACCTTCGTAGTGTCTCCATATCTTGTTTTAGATCTTCTTTGTTGACCTGGCATTTTCGCAGCCTGTTCGTTGTAGATTCAGAGGCTCTGTCTTGTGCCAATTATCTCCTTCTCCTTCACGGTTTAGACCAAACTTGACCGTCTTAAATTCAGAGGCTTTGCCTTCTGTTGATATTCCTCGCCTTTCACGAAACTTGACCATCGTAGGTTCAGAGGTTCCGCCCACTCAACTTTATGAGTAGAATATTTGTACAAGATGGCTCTCTTTTGCCATCTTTGTAATTTGAGGAGGCATTCTTTGATGCTCTCTTCCCTCAAATTTTTCTTCAGAAAATGCACTCTTTTGTGCATCTCTTTGCGAGGATGGAAACTTTTCTTCTAACTTTTTTTTTTTCTTTTTTTTTTTTTTGTTAACGGAAGGAGGTGAAGCTTATATTTTTCCTACTTTGCTTACTTGTATTTTATGTTGTAGGGAGACTTATCATTTCTTGGAACTACCTCATCTCTAACTTAATTTCACGAGCTGCTACATTTTTCTTAATTTTATTTTTTATTTTTAATCTTTTTTCATATTTTTTTAAACTTCGACTTGGGTGATAATTAGTGTCTATCAGGGGGTTGCAAGAAAAGTAATGAACTTGGAAAATTGAGACGTACCTTGCGTCTTCTCATTTTTTTATACTTCGTCTGCGCGGAATCTCCTTCACCTTCATCAACTTATAGCGAAAACTTAACGCCCATTTGGTTCGAACCCGCTCTGATACCATGATGGAAATTGAAATGTTTTGGAGCTCTGATACCATGTTAGAAATTGAAAT